>JAOWCC010001751.1:33834344-34390167 GCA_030867875.1 Actinernus sp. WN-2022 | reverse complement strand
GGGTTAGGTTAGGGTGAAGTGAGGGGGAGGGGTGGGGGTTAGGTTAGGGTGAAGTGAGGGGGAGGGGTGGGGGTTAGGTTAGGGTGAAGTGAGGGGGAGGGGTGGGGGTTAGGTTAGGGTGAAGTAAGGGGGAGGGGTGGGGGTTAGGTTAGGGTGAAGTGAGGGGGAGGGGTGGGGGTTAGGTTAGGGTGAAGTGAGGGGGAGGGGTGGGGGTTAGGTTAGGGTGAAGTGAGGGGGAGGGGTGGGGGTTAGGTTAGGGTGAAGTGAGGGGGAGGGGTGGGGGTTAGGTTAGGGTGAAGTGAGGGGGAGGGGTGGGGGTTAGGTTAGGGTGAAGTGAGGGGGAGGGGTGAGGTTTCCCAGAAACCGTGATCGATCCAAGAGGGCTATTTGACAGAACTCCATGCAGAGTTCTAGTTTGACATCATAGTCGACATCCAGCTGGAACAAATGCGACAGACTCATAATGCTATGAATACAATTTGAATGTTCACTATTTTAGCAATTCCAGGCTATAAAATGGGCGAACAAAAGGGAAACCACTTCAAAGAAGACAACGTGTTTTTCAACCAATTTCTAAGTTTCCTTTTTGGAAGAGTGTTGAGCCTTCGAACATGACAGTCTTAGCAGCGTTTCAGTGTAAAGAAATCACAATTCAAAAGCGTCACGGGGAAGATTGATGTATAGCTAGCATCGATATTAAAATATTAGAACGTTTGAGACTCAGTTGAGCATTTTCTCTTATCAGGAAACGACCAGCGAAAGAAAGGTGCGTTTCGTACATTTTGGACGCACTACAAAACTTAAGTTTGTCCAGTCGCTTAATGCGTCTTGTGCCCGTTTTATATAACAGACGAATTGAGAAGACACACTAAGTTTTCTCTGCCCAAAAGAACAATATAACAACAAGTAGAACCACGACCTCTCGAAAATATGGCTCGATTTAATTATTCTAGAATGAAAATGTCCAAGAATTCATTATTTTTACCCCCTTCCCCAATTTTCAGGACCTCCCTACGCGAAGCACCACTACAAGCTTTACATTAGAGAATCGTTGTGGTTTTTCTTGAAATCGGCGAATAATTTAAAGCTAGCTGGTGGAAAAAGTTAGAAAAAATATTTTACTTAGTATCTACCTACGTAACGACATATGTATTTTTGTTTACAACAACGTACTGCCCAGTTTCTCGTTTTCTGATATGGGATTCACTCGGCTAAGCCCCTCGCAAAATCCACAACAATTTTGACCATGTGACATACTACAGTAAACTATGGTAAATGTGTTAATTGGCCTGATACTTCTCTAATTTAAATAATGATTCGCGTAATAACCATGGGCGTATCTAGCCTATAGGCCCGTAGGCCCGAGCCTACACATTTTACAGCTTACTTGTTTTATTACAAATGAATGTTGGGCTTGAGGAGCTGTCGAAATACACAAAACATGACCGGGAAGTGCAGCAGAAGGCATTTGCGAAAGTCTAAATCTAAAAATTTCCCGGGGAAGCACGCTCCCGGACCCCTCAAGAAGCGACCCTTACGGAGCGGTTGTTTAGGCCTACAAATTTTAAAAACCTGGCTACGCCACTGAGAACTATAGGAAAAGACAATATACTGCGGCAATGTGCTGTCTAAGATGTCCTCAGTCAAAGTTACAAACACAAAATAAAGGAAACTGTGTGCTGTCATTTGTACTGTGAAAACTTAACACCATCCAGCCAATAGGAAAGGGGAAGACAAAAGATATTTGAATCACAAATGTGAGAACTTTCCTCACGGTTGATTTTCATTGAAGTTAAGCCATAGTTAGTTTGATCAAAACTAAATTAAATCTTCAAAAGTTATATAATGAAAGTGCATTATGTAAATTTATTTGGGCACATTAGTATAAGGCTCCAAATAAAATCGTCTGTCTGTTTGTCTGTCTTACTTAGATGGTCTAATCATTCTTAGTCGGATCATTCAGGAAACGAGGTTAATTAAAATCATGAGGTATGATGTTTTAATGACATGCAGGTCTAGCGTTTGCAATGTTGGCATCCTTGCCTCCTGTGACGGGACTATACACAGCACTTATCCCAGTGCTAATCTATATGCTGATGGGAACTTCAAGATACTTATCCCAAGGTCAGTATGTGCTATACTCTCAATTAAAAAAACTCATAATTTTCAGTAAGTAATAATTTAGCAGAATCCAAGCTAACTCAAAATATCCCTTCCTCCTCCCCTTTGCTATCCACTCCCATGTTTGGCCTATAAGCTTGCATCAGCGGAAAGAAATAGTGTGCTCATGCACTTAAACCACCAGGGCCCCGTTGTTCGGGTCAAGGGTCACTTCGGGTAAAAGTTCGGGTAAAGGGTCAGCACGATTCAGTTTGGGTTGAGGGTCGACACGGGTCAGTTCGGGTCAAGGGTCAGCACGGGTCAGTTCAGGTAAAACTATAGGGATAAAGATACCTGAACAACCGAACCGCCCAGTAGATTGAGCTGCTTCAACCGTAATGCATTTAATTTGATTGTGTGAAGATCGAAGCTCAGGCTTTTATTTTTTTTATCATTACACAGGATCATTTGCTGTTATTTGCTTGATGGTGGCACAAGTATGTGAGCGAGAAGTTCAGAACATGAATATCCCAGCACCGACAACTGTCTCTCCAACTACATCATTTACTGGTTCAAACATGTCTTTGAGCACAACAGGTTCTCCTGTCTCTGGAATGCCTTGTGGAGCCCGCTGGATGCAAAAAAATTGGAGATATCAGTGTCATTGGCCTTGCTCGTTGGTTTTCTGCAGGTACGAATTAATTTCTCTGAATTGATAAAATTTTCTCGGTAGTTTCAGTTTGGTCTTGACTCTTGTTTAGCAACAACGTAACAACAACACATATTTATTTGTACCAGAAGTTACAATGTAATACATAGAGGAAATCTCATAAACGCGAGTGCTATACGTGATTTATGGGCACTGAGAGATATCTTGAAAGTTCTGGGGGGTACTCAAGAAAGTTTTATACGGGGAGCTGAGGCTCCGCCCCTAGGTCCAAATCCTTACCCTTTTATATACCATTTTTGACAGAAAAGGTAAACCTTCCATATACTTTTTACTAAACATTTCACTTGAGTAACCCCTTAAAATACTTGCGAATGGATGAATCAGCCGTTAGATACGTCTCTTCGAGATATTTTGAAAGGCCCTTTTAACTACCTAAAGTTTTCCCTACCCTTTTCTACGTGAAATCCCTACCCTTTTATATACCTCTAGCCTGAAAAGGTACCCCTTTTGGGCGGAGCCTCCCCGTATATAGGGACCCCCCCCCCCCCTCCCCCCGGGTCTGGTAATTTTAGAACTTTCAAATAATCACTCAGTGCCCATAAATCACATATTTTAATAGCACAAGCAGCTCATGCGATGTTTGTTAATAATATACTGACCAACCATTTGTTGAGAGCGTGCAACTGTGCACCCTAAAATATGTTTATTCGATATTTTGTTAGAGTATATTATAAAACAGGATGCTAAGGGTAACTTCGTGGAATAATCGTAATGGCTAAACAAACCAGGTAACCAAATTAAAGGATGATTTAAAATGATTGGTTAGGTACAAAACATAACAAACATTTGTTATTGTAATTGGTGCTGGTGCTGTTGAAATAGTATGATTCATGGAAAGTGGAAATTACAAGATATATCAACAGTCGTTATGTCATTATTCTCAGTTTAAAATATACTATTTTCACTGTCCAAATAAGTTTTTATTCCCTGTAGGCTGCAGAGTTCACTTCCTTCCCAAAACGAAGAGAGAGAGAGAGAAGAGAATCTTTGTCGCGCATGCGTTAGAGTTACCTAGCAACCCTGTCATAATCCTCCACGTGACTTTGAAACCCGACGTCAATCAACTACTGTGGGCTCAAATAGTGAAAGCGACATGTTACACCATGCGCATCACGCGTACGCAATTCCGGCAACAACCGGTTTCAAAACTTGTTTGGTTCGTCCATGGATGCAATCATAATTTAATTACCTGTGCCAATATTATACATAATGTGAAGTCAACCTGTTATCGATCACAACTGCTAAAGATCACAAATTAAGGAAGAAAAACATTGGCAATAACCGTCTTCGTTATACGACTGGAAGCGAACAAGGTAAACTGGCGCAATTTCTTATCCAAGCACATGCTTCCTCAGCGGTAATCATGCACTTTGTAATCCGTTTCTCCACCCACAATTCCCTCGCTCCCACGGCGGTTAACATAACATAGCGGCTTAATCGACTTTTAGTTTATTATACCAGTGTTTATCTTCCACGCCGACGCAGATCAACACTAGTTTTACAGGAACTAGTAACCCATCGTGTCCGATAATAGGTTGACTTACCTTATATTGCTCTTTAATTTTACAAAAGGTCGCACTGGGGGTTGCTAAGTTGGGCTTTGTAGCCACGTACCTGTCAGATCCTCTCATCAGTGGCTTCACAACAGGGTCAGCGGTACTGGTTGTTGTGAGTCAACTAAAGCACAATATTGGTCAAAATGTACCACAGATCAGTGGAGTATTTGCTTCAGTTAAGGTAGGTTATTTTAATAGCCTGTGTATGCAGTGTTTCGGTATTGTTGTTGTTCTGTTTTGTTGTTGTTGTGTTATTTTTGTGTGTTGGGGAGGGGTGTTTCAGAAGCTTTTCGTCTCACTTTTTATCTCACCCACAGTGTTATAGGTCAGTTGAAATTTCCATGACAACAACGACTTTCGTTTTGGGAGGGGAGGGGGCTAGCTAAACATAAGTATAAGTTAACAGACTACTCGTACTCCGCAAATGATAAGGTTAATATAATGAAAAGCAACTCCAGCTTCTCAAATACTAAATTTGTAACTTTATTCATTACAATTGAATCGGCAATGGCCTGATATGCGGTAATAAAATTAAAGTCTAGAGTGCATTGGCCGTTCGGTTTTAATATTAGAATTGAAGTTTTAAGGGTGCAAATAATTCCACGTATAAGCCTATCGTTTGTTAAAATGTTAAATATTTTTGTTTGTCCTTGGACCGAATGAGGTTGATTATAGCTCTCTAGCCGGATATGCTAATGCTATCCGAGACTCGTTCCACGCACACTCCTTACTACATTCATATATTATCTGCACTCAACGCTCAACTCACATGTTGATTTTCATGGAGGGAGGAAAACCGGAGAACCCGGAGAAAAACCCTCGGAACATGGGTGAGAATCAACAAACTCAACTCACATATGACGTCACGACCCGGAGTCGAACTCGGGCCACAGTGGTGAGAGACGAACGATTTTACGCGCTGCTCCACCCAGCCCCCCAGTTAAACTGAAGATTCTCTAATTCTGCAGATTGTTGTCTACATGTTGAAGTACATCGCGACCTCTAACCTTGGTGCCATTGTTACTGGCGTGCTCTGTCTTGGTGTCATCATTGGTCTTAAATATCTTAGCGAGAAGTACAAAAGCAAGCTCCCATTTCCTATCCCTGCTGAACTGCTTGTGGTAAGATAACAATTATGAAAGCAAGCACGCATTAAAGGGGCTATGTCATGGTACTGTAATCACTCGGTTGGTGGCTGTTAATTGGATACAAGCAGTTAAACTTGCCTCCCTCAATGCTTAGTAACTGAAAGGATTTTCTATATTTTTCCTGGAGACTGTTTATATACAATGTTTTTTAGTCATTTTTGCATATTTGCTTGATTTTAAGCATCCCACATGGCCGAGAGATTCGTTAGCTCATATCCGCCAAAATCGGTGGAAATAGCTGTTTCCGGCCGGTACGCAAATATAAAGTCTATTACTGTGACACAGCCCCTTTAAGTATTAACTTATAAGTACTAACTTATAAGTACTTCAAATAAATATTGACATCCTTAATACTATATTTTTGCGGTCCGGAATCCATTGCGTGCTCTGATTGGAAGCTGGTGGCAGGGCTGGCTTTCTACCTGCTGATCCCAAAGTTTTTTTTCAAAATCAAAGTTGTTGACGAGATTGGTACATAAATGTACCTTTTATTTCTGTCACATATTTGATAATAAAGACCTAAGGAAAAGGGTGGAAACTGCAGAAAATTGCATATGGTTTGAGTTTTCAGTTTTAGTTCGCGTGCACTCAAATCTAGCGGGCAACAGAATTAACGAAAGAACATATTAAATAAAATTAAACAAAAATCGCAAGGAATAATATAAAAACGCTTTATTCTTAGCTAGTAACGGTATGAATTATAGGAATCACTAATTAGCCGTAACCACCCTAAACCCTGGATTAGGGTTAAGTTTGGTTATGGTTGTAGGAATGTGATGTCACTATAGGAATCCTACAATTCCTACAGAAGTAATATTATGTTACTTATTTAGAGATAGGTCCGATAAATGTTACAGTACGGTTACGGAACAGCTACCCTCTTACCGTATCTCTATCCCACTCATACGAAATCTGTTGTACACATTACGTAAATACCCCGGCTAATTGTTTTAGAGCTTAAAGGAGCTCATTCAACCAAGATGCATTGCGAGTCACTGTTATTGTTTTCATACGGGAAACTACTTGAAATCGGACAGCTGCCAATCAGAAAATGTGATATCGGGCTTTTTATAAATAGAGTTTACGAGTTGAACTGAATGGCCGAGATCGGCGGGGAGATCGGTTGCCTTTATACTTGAAGAAATATAATAGAATGAGCGGAATTACTACGGTTCTCCGATAAAAATTCCTGGACGTGATGCTAGCAATCGATCTCATGCTCGATCTAGCGAACCAACTTGTCCAACTTCTGGACCAAGTTCCAGCGATGCAGATCGTGTGGCAAGGAAAGTAATAAATTTTACGATAGCGTTATACATTTAGAGTTCTTTCATTTCTAGGCTTGTGCATGCAAGAACGTGTAGTCGAAAGAAAGGAGCTAGGTTGTCCCTGCCAAAATGCTGGTTTGAAATGTTGAAGTACTGTTTGCCACATTCTATTTGTGTTCAAGGTCCGTGCGTTCTCCATACCACATTTTGACTCGCTAATGCAATATGCAAATTTGAAATCAAATTTGAGGAATCGAATCCGTATAATGTTATTGTTTGTTAGCCTGAATTTCGGCCGGTTTGTGTCATTTTAAAAGCCCCTTGACTTCCGTTAATCGTACATTGGATATGCTGGGTAAAAAAAATATCGATCAATCAGTTTTCTGAGCGCCCAGCGGCACTTGATTGAACTTGAAGTTTATTCATCAGCAAAGAAACATTTATAAAATAGGCTCATGCAGATACCTACACAACATTTCACTTTTACTTACTTTAATTGTCTCAGCGTTGTCCATGTACATTGAGCGAAAACCAAGACTATAAGACTAAGAGAGAAACTGCGAGATTTGTAATCTTGCATGTACCGCGCGTGTACCGCGTACTCGAGTCTTCAGTCAAAGCAATTTGCTTTATGCACTAGTCAATTGAAACTCCGACCCCCGGGACATAGCGGGGAGTGTAACATTTATACAGTGTTACATTTTGACCTTTTTCCCTCAGAAAACTGATTGATCGATATTTTTTTTACTGAACACAAAAGCTAATAAATAAGGAACATTTTCCCCTATAAGTAATCAACTGGTATGCCCCTGTGAGACCGATGGAATAGGATTTGTTTCAAGAAGCTCTCCAGAGCCATTATCGGGGGCCCCGAAAATGGCGGTTCGAGAAATTTGAGCTCGCAATGCATCTTGGTTGAATGAGCTCCTTTAAGAAATCTGAGTGATATGTTTACAGAGGAGAAAAGTGCATATAAGCCCAAATATTTTATCATTAAAATCGATTCTACATCAAGTAAATTGCCCACTTTAGAAACGAGTAGGGAGATCGGGCGAGTTTCGTAAAGGTGCTTGGATCGTTTTGGGGGACAGGTAATTGCGATATTTGCAAGAAATAGTAAGGTTGGGAACCCTGTGAACTTGGGAAAACTTGCCCAGGGTCCCTCGCGCGCCCACATGGCCGTCCACAAGGTGACCGCTTCTTACTATTTCTTATAAACTAGAGATGCCTGCGGAGGAGGCTATATATTTGCTATGTATACTGCAATTATAGGTGTCCCCAGTAACGATCCCAAGCGCCTTTGCGAAACCGATCTCGACCCATTTTCTTACTCGTTTCTAAAGTGGGCAATAGTTGAATAGTAAGATATTTCTTATTTTAACTGTAATGCGTCTATGAGTTATAAAGGTTTCTATTTCGACTATACTAATGACGTGACGTCAAACAGGAACATTTTATACTCAAACATCTATGTTATATCTAAAGCTTATATCAGTGATTTTACAAAATATTTTGTCTAAATCAGAAGTAAGCTTCATTCACAAGGAGAATGAAATGACAGTAAATTCCTGGTGACGTCACTCATTAGCATATTCGAAATATAAACCATTATAACTCAATAAACGCAGTACTGAAATCAAGAAGTATTACTAAACTATTTACTTGATGTAGAATTGATTTTATAGATCAAATATTTCAGTGGGCTTCATCGTCATCACCCTCGATCGCAAAACTGGTTTGCATTGATAAAATCAAATATAACATTTTGGTCCTACGCTTATAACCCAAAGTTTGGAACATTAGATTATTTCCTAACGGAGCTGTGGGCCTATGAATGTACGACAATTTTAAGTACTTTGTATGCGGCCCGGCGCCATCTTGGTGTTCCTCTCTGTGACAACAAAATGGCGGCCATAACACGAAAATGCAAACAAAGGTTACTTTCCCATCAAAATCGTTGGGTTTCACTTCAAAACTATTTGAATGCAACTTTGAATGATTTATCGAGTTAAAAAAAAGAAATTGACACAATTACATGGCTTTTTATGCCTTCCGGAAAACACACTGGGTCGTTCTGTCATAATATTCAAAATTTACTTACCCCGGAACAATACACCCTATCGACGTGAAATTGTCTGTGTAGACTTTAATTTTTGTTATCGATGTCTAGAGTATATACAAAGAACAGCTTTGTAGGACTTGTAGTTAGTTTAAATTTCTGATTTTTGATGACGTCACATGCAAACCAAGAACGAGCACTTTAACACATTGGCTACAGCAAATTACAACCTTTGTTTCCGTTCTTCTCGCATTACACAGGTAGTAATAGCCACAGCAATCTCGTACGGAGGAGCTATCAATACAAACTTTGGTGTCCAAATTCTGGGGAAAATACCCAAAGGGTGAGTGGCTTAGCTTGTATTAGAGACATCTAACTGAATTAATAGTTTACCTAGCTAAAAGCGCAGTATATACTAACAAGCACATTACAAAATATAACAGCGACTGAGTTAACGGTTCTCCTTTTTTGGCAAGTTTGATTTTTTGGTGTGCGAGATGCTGATGTTATTCTTTGAATTTTGGAAAATCAGGATAACGTCGTGCGTGTCAACTTCATAAAACAGACTTTTGTTGCTGTTTCATAGAAATTTAAAGAAACACGCTTATCTATTTCTAGAGGTAAACTGCAGCTGGTGTACGGTGATTTCTGTAACTGCTCGGTGATTTATTTAGTTTCCTTCTAAATACGTTTTTTCTAAATATCTCGCAAGCTTTTATATCTAAATTGTAAAACAATCCATAAACTTTCCAAATAATCAATAATATTTTTTGGGCAAAAAAACATGCCTTGAAGGTATCCGGTAACCTTAATTAATAGGTAACCCGCAGTGTAAGTTGTAAACTTTCTCAAACTCGCCTCTCGCTTCGATTCTCGCGCTCGCTTATTGACCCAGTAATCGCTTACCCAGTGACTCAGCAAGTTCGACCTGGAGCAAGTCTATGTAAGTTGATCAGGACTGGTGTGATGTGGCTGTATCTAGGAGTATAGCAAATAAATGTAGCTTCCGAGCTCTGTAACCGCTGCAGTTTGGACAGACCGAAAAGCAGACTATTGCAATAATCGACACGGGCCATAATAATGGATTGAACTAGAGTTTTAGCACAACCAAAAGGCAAAAACGTCCTAATGCGCTTGATGTTATACAAATGATAGTAGACTGCCTGGCAAGTCTTATTAATGTGTGTGGTCATACTAAGCTAGGAGTCAAACCACGCCCCAAGATTGTTAACTGATGATACCACTGGGGCACATATATTTCCAACCGTCAATTGACCAATATTGACTTTGTTCAGTTGCCTTCGTGTGCCAATCAGCAATAATTATGTCTTATAGTCATTTAGTTTTAGTTTGTCAACTGCCATGATACCTCTTCAACCAAATTGTGTCGATCGACGGCGGCGTGTTTTCCAAACGCAAAGTCAGTACTTTGCATCTGATCAGGGAGGTGGGTTCTGATTTCATTACCCATAAAAACCCATTCCTGAATACCGTCATCATTATATCTGTATGCTACAAGCAACAAATCTGTAAAATCTCCGCGGTTTTCTTGCATATCTTGAGTTTAAAAAAAGTTAAATATTTAATTTATTTATCCTCGGATGAAGGAGGCTGATCTGCTTCTAGCAAGCCGGATATGCTAATGTATCCAAGACTCATTCCACACACGCACACACTTACTACATAATTAGCATATTGGAAATAGAAACCTCTATAACTCATAGACGCAACACAAAAATAATGAAATATTTTACTATTCACCTGTTAATCAATATTAATGATAAACCGCCTCACTGGTTAGCTCAGTTGGTAGAGCACGTGGTCTAGAGTGCGGGAGGTCGGGGGTTCGAATCCTGGCCGCGTCCTTGTGCAGGGACGTTTATAAGCCGTTGGCCTTGTCTCCTTCTACTTCTAATCACTGTTTGAAGTGAAAGAACCTGTTGTACTACTCGAAAAAGAGCAAGGGATTGTCACCCGGTACAACAGCCTGGCCATTGCACTAACCACACCACTCAACATTGTAAACTGCGTGGTAGCTATTAGCGCCGTAAAGCAGTCCGAAATAATTCACTGACGGGATATGTCAGTAATATGCAAAGCGCCATGAAACTGTGGTGATATGGCGCTATATAAATATGGCCATTATTATTATTATTATTATTATTATTATTATTATTATTATTATTATTATTATTATTATTATAAAAACTTTGGGCTTATGTGCACTGTAAAGGTCACATTTTTTTTGGCTCAATACAGGTTGCCTCCCATCAGCATCCCATCGTTGCAGCTCATGAGCAACATCATCCCCGATGCGTTCGTTATATCTGTGGTTATCTTTGCCACCAACATATCATTGGCAAAAATGTTTGCTAAGAAGCATGGACAGACCATTGATGCAAATCAGGTTTGTTGAGTGCAAAATACCATGAGTGCAGTGTCTCGTAGTCAGTTATTTGCGGCATCGGCACTGAAATAACTGACAACTCAACACGAACAGATCATGATATTTTGTTCGATGCATACATGCATGCAGTTATTTGCAGGCCTGTGAGTCAACCAATCAGAGTTCGGGATGAGATTAACTCGAATGATAAAAACAGTTGTTTTACACTCATAGGAAATCTCGAGAATTCATACGAAACCTTGTCCAAGTTATCATATTTTATTTTAGACGTTTATCTCATGAACTGTTACCAATTGTGTTCTTCAGGAGCTGATTGCCTATGGAGTATGTAATATTGGTGCGTCGTTCTTCTCTAGTTTTGCAATCTGTAATGCTCTAGCACGAACCGCAGTGCAAGAAAACCTCGCAAATACTCAGGTAAAGATCTGTTTACACTGGCGATTTTTGCTGCGATTTGTGCGGCGATTTCAAGGACGGTTATTGTATGATATAATCAACAGTAGTGCCTTTTGGCGTCGCCCTTGAAATTGTCAAAAATCACTTGTGTAAGAATGGAAAATGCAGTTATTAAAAACGTTTTATATACTCATCGTTGTAAAAAAAATATCGATAGTATAGTATCCTTCTATACAATCTACTCTCTCTTACTACCGCTGAATAAAGTGAAATGAATGACTACAATATATTTCATTTGTAAATAAATCAAGTTTTCTTTCTCTTCACTAGCTCTGCAGTATACCTGTGATCATTCTCATTCTCTTGGTGCTGCTGTTCATTGCTCCACTTTTCTTCCACCTGCCAAAGGTATGTCGACGTCTAGTGTTAGTGTAATATTAACCATGTGGATGTGGCTGAGTTATGAAAGACATTTGTTAAGCAGGTGTTTACTGGGATCGCATATAATGTATCTCTGCAGCAGCTTCACGCTCCCTTTCATCATAACCCTAACCCCATATATACATTTATTGTTAAAGACTCTCTGTCGACCGTTATGCCTAGCAAGGGTGTAGCTATAAAGTAGGCCTTCTATATCAATAGTCCGCAACGGTTTCCCATCACGCCTTTGCAGGAAACAGTCACGTGCTGATTATCACATCAATAACGAATGAATGTGCCTTTTGCAGGAATGCAATCACGTGGTTGTACTGGGTGGCAAAAAAACTTATATTTAAAGACACTTGTACGAGATCGGTAGTGTTCTTAGCAAAACCTGTTTGTAAATGCTATTTTCCACCTCCAATCGATTGTCGATCTTTCTAAAACAGTTTTTTTAAAGATAGCTTGCCCTACAGCATCCATGGCAACGCCTTTCCCATGGGGATCACGAGCTCAATTCATTCGTTACGTTAACCAAGTAGTATATCAGCACGTGACTGTTTCCTACAAAGGCCTATTCATTCTTTTCACCTGGTGGTCATCTTGGATTCAAAGCGAGACAATCCTCTGGATCACGAGCTTTCTGGATGGCAAACAATCTTCAAAAATGCAGTTTTAAAAAGATCTACAATAGATTCGAGGTTGGAAACGGCATTTGCAAACAGGTTTTGCTAAGAACACTACTGTCTATTACTGATCTCGTACAAGTGCTTTTAAATAAATGAAGTCCGTTTTGCTATCCACTACAACCAAGTGATTATATCCAGCGAAAGGCCCTTTACACAGTAAATGCCTTGGTCCTAAAGTCCATACGTTCTTTCCTCCTCAAGGCAGTCCTTGCTGCAGTAGTGATTGCAAACCTGATTGGTCTGCTCAGGCAATTCTCCAGATTAAAACAGCTTTGGAAAATCTGCAAGTTTGATGCGGTGAGTACACTTGTTGTCATGCGTACTTCTTCAACTTTCAATTCTTATTGGTTATTATTTTAGATATGAAATAAAAATGGCAACAGACTTAGTCGATACTCTTGAAAAGTTTCTAATAGTTGTTACAATGGGCGACCCAAAAATAAGCCGGCTGGGATTGTTATCCGGTACCCCAGCATGCCCTATATAGTATAATTTCTATCACCACGTCTAGGTCTTTATATTCGCTATCCCCACAGTTATTTTCAGCGATTTTCATATGAATGACAAACCTTGCATTGAAGGAGTGGACTTTAACTGTTTGTAGCCAATTAACAGCCACCAATCGAACATTGACTCCATACATGTACAACACCATGACATAGCCCCTTTAACTGTTTGTAGCCAAATAACAGCTACCAATCGAACATTGACTCCATACATGTACAACACCATGACATAGCCCCTTTAACTGTTTGTAGCCAATTAACAGCCACCAATCGAACATTAAAGGCTCGACCATGCATATGCATGCACAACACCATGACATAGCTCCTCTAAATCGCATGCCTCAGAATTAATACATCTCAGTAATTAGCTTATTTAGGCTAGAGGTCTAAGACTCTTTAATCCGATAACAAATTATCACTAGCCTTATTACCCTGTACCCCTCGATCGGTAGTCAAAGAGCATTCAGCATCGTTTAACAATGATCTTAACAATGTTAGGTTGTGTGGTCTGCTACGTGCTTTGGAGTATTTCTTCTTGGAGTGGATTTAGGACTTGGACTTGGAATTCTTGTTGCCGTATTCATCGTTGTCATACGATCATCAAGGTAAAGACCAAAAATTACTGGTCTTGTTGCTGTTAACCCGGTTGACCAACTGCGCCCTGCCAGATGTAGATCTCTCAACACATACATGCACACACCTTCATATATCTGGCCACTACTACTACTACTGCTGCTGCTATTACAACTCAAGTATACTATCCTTCGGGATGGGACGGGATATATATTAGTGCTCCATTCATTTTTTTTTTTTTGCAGTGGCCGGCGCCAATCAAAGGTGCATGGCTGACCATTGTTTTTGATCAACAGTAATCAAGGCCTAGGATGCTCATCAACATGTCGACATTTTAACTAATATAAGACATTCGGCACCCATCAAAGTATTTAGTCTCCATGTCCAGTAAAATTGTCGCAGCTCTGACCACCTCTAGCATTCAGTGTATCTTACCTATAGGTTGTTGTTATGTCGTAGGCCGCGCCACTCGCTCCTTGGGCAAGTCGATGGCACGGACATCTACAGGGACACCAACGAATGTTGTCAGGTGAAACAGACACTGAATTCCAGCTGTTGTTGTCGTCATTCGTGACATTGAATACCTCGTTCACAAATACAAATGATAAAGTATAGCTGTAGTTATCAATATTTTTTATATGGCAAAATACTCTCGTGCTAGGTCAGATCGAGTGTTCTTATTGGCAGTTACTCGATCGGGATTTAATTTTACCGTAGAGATTCGCATATTTTGTACTTCCGTATATATTATCACGGACCTCGAGACGATATTTCCCAGCACGCCACTCGCGCTCAGCGCGTCATTTGGTAGTATAATCCGTTAATAACATCTCGTTTTACTTTGCATGTTTTACGTACACCACAGGCCATGGAACTCCCTGGGATCAAGATCCTTCGATTTGAATCATCACTGTACTTCGTGAACATCGAGTGCTTTAGGGACCTACTCCTGTCAATCAGCGGAGTGGACCCATCCAAGCCAGCACTCACCTCAGTTGTCATAATTAGTGATGGTAAGGTAACTCAAGAGGAGGAAGAGGACAAGGTGTCAGGATTGAATGGAAATGACAATAAGAAAGAGGTGAGATAGTAAGGATGATGGGTTTATTGTACCTCTGTTTGATAGGTTATGGAGCAGTTACAGCATTGACTTACAGCGGCACGGCCACCGTACGGCACGCCGGCCATAACATTGAAATGGCTTCTCCAATATTTTGTCCTTCTGGTGCAAATATGCATAGTTACGATACGGTAATTTATAATACGGTAACGGTACAGCTACAGTATTACCGTATTTCTTTACCACTCATACCAAATCTGCTCGAAATGAGATGCGCACTCGATGCTTATGTGTACCGCATCCATATTGCGGGTTTTGTATCAGTGGGTTAAGCTAAAACAATAAATTACGGCACGGTTACCGTACAGCACGCCATAACATTATGGCTTACCCAATATTTTTGTCCTTCTGATACAATTTATAGTTACGATAAGTTCCAGTACGGTTACGATACAGCTATAGTAGATATTGCCGTATTCTTTACCACTTTACGAAATCTGCTTTGATGCATGACAATGTACACCATATTTATAGACGTGCATACCATAACCTTTTTAAAACAATTAAGCTTCAATTATAGGCAAGTAATTCTGGTAAATGGGACAACCAAATCATTTTAACTAAGGTAAAAAGAAAAACGATGGAGAGAATGGAGGGAAAGAACACTGAGAAACCAAACCATAGCTCAAATTGAAATAAAGCCGGTATTCCGATTCGCGACGTGTGCGCGCTATCCACTACATTAACGTGGTTTGGCATCTCAAAATTTGTATCAAACACGGAATAAGATAGCCACTTAAATAATTTAAATTGCCCACAGGAGCCGTACATGATCGCAGAAGATACTTACTGCCTTAGTAACGGCAGTACCTTGAAAAAACAGGCCGTCCATGCTGTGGTTATCGACGCCAGTGCGTTTACATTCATCGATTCGGCTGGAATGTCGGCACTAAGTTCGGTGAGTACCATCTGAGCTAGCCTGCATGTAATGCAATGCAGGCGTTCTATTTGGGAAACCGCGATACTCCCCTGCCCCTCCTCTTTTTCCCTTCTCCTCCCCTCCCCCTACTTCCTTTTTGTCCTCGCCCCATTCTTCCCTCGTTAAAATATATCGCGGTTTCCCAAATAGAACGCCTCCATTGCAGGCTACATCTGAGCTGATACGTCAGTATTGTATAGAACTGGCGGAGTGTTTGCTATCACTTGGACCTCTTGCATTGTATTTATAATAAGCAAGTACTCCTCTTACCTTCCACAGATAATCAAAGAGTACAAAATATGCGGAGTGCACGTGTGCCTGGCTTCCTGCTCGTGTGAGTAACAAAATAGGAGAAAACTAACAGACCTGCAATGTTTAATGTTTTATTACGCGGAGAGAGATCCTCGCTAGCTTGCCTCCGCTGCAAGCTTCCCCAGCTCATAGTGCGGGTACATGCAATAAATTCACTAATTTTATATTTATAGGCATTATAAAGATGCATGTTTACCATTAGTATTTAGCAGAATATTCTACTGCATAACCCTCTGTTGACTTTCAGTAATCATACACCGGGCTAAATACTTTCCTAATATTTTTATTCCAGAAGACAGGAAAGTCTTACGGATTACTTTTTGAGATTATTTAAAAGCAGGACCTTCCTCTCACTGGTTAGCTCTGTCAGTTGGTATAGAGCACGGTCTACAGTGCGGGAGGTTGCTGGTTTGAACCCGGCCGCGTCCTTGGGCAGGGACGTATAAGCCGGTGGCCTTGTCTCCTTCCTCTTCTAATATGAGGGGGACGTAAAGTACTTTTGGGTTATTTTGAGAGAGAGTAGGGGCTTGTTTCACTGCACAACAGCCTGGTATTCTAGAGGTACTAGCAATCACAGTCCGTATCACAAAAATAATAAACTTGTCAAGCGCATTTTAATATATCCATATACGATTTCCACTATATAAATGAATACCTTTACCTTTTGCGGTTCTGAGTGATGGTCTGGCTGGGAATTGCGTTCATAACATCCCGCAAATCAGACCGCCGCTCAAACCACCAGGCAGTAAAGTACAATACGAACGAACATAGGAAACAATACACTAATTAACGCCGGGGCTAACCGTACATAGGCTCAACATCATTGGTTCCAACGATGTGAGACTGTTTCGCACCTTATGTTAGACGATGCTGGTTTTGTTGGTCGAAATGTTTGATCGAAAGCAAACTTTCATCCAACAAAAAATGCTGGTCCAACATGGGGTGCTTAAAGGCAGTCTAACATTAATTGTTGCAACCCGCAATAGAGTGGTTTTACGTAACCCGTTAAATAAAATTTAATAGTCAGTATCTAATAGTCAAATAGAAACAAAAGAAAACACTGGAATTAAGGTTTAATAGTGACTATTAGCAGGAGCCTGCTATTAGTCTAATATCTAATAGTCAAATAGAAACAAAAGAAAACACTGGAATTAAGGTTTAATAGTGACTATTATAGCAGGAGCCTGCTATTAGTCTAATATCTATTTTACGGGTACAACAATGATCGAACCGTCTTAACACATTACTTGATCTGGTGCTCTAACGTCATACAACAGATGAAATAAGGAAGCAGCTGATGGTGGGTGGCTGTATGGACGGTCTTGATGGACACTACCTGTTTGTGTCTCTCCATGATGCTGTCACTCACATCCTGCATGGCGTCCAGAAACACGCAGGTAAAATATTATCGTTTTTATCCGATTTTTACGCATTAGCGTTGGTTGGTAAGTTCGCCATTTACAATCCTTGACTCAATCAGAGTTACGGAAATATAGAGCAGATTTGATTCGTACGAATTGAGTGGGACAAACTACGGCAATGACTACGGTACGTTTACTGTACGGCATGCCGTGACATTGAAATGGTTTCCCTATTGTTTTTGCCTTTCTGATCCAATCAAATCACAGAGATACGGGACAGCATGCATGGTTACGGTAAGGCTACGGACATGCCGTAGTTTGTCCCACTGATACGAAATCTGCTCTACCATGCATAGCCGTACCGTAACGTGTCGGACCGTAACTATATATGCTTGTGATTGGAGCAGACGGACACAAACATTAAATAAGGGAATGTTGCAACATCCCGTACAGTTAGTATAAGTTACTGTGAAATCTGCACTGGAAACTTGACCTCTTTCATGGGATGGAAATTAGAATTTACAACATTTCCATGGTATTTCCAACATATTTCCATGCCATTATACCGAAGTGTACAAAACCATGGAAATTCCAACTTTCAACTATTTTCCAGCAAACTTCTATCCCATGGAAGAGCTCCAGTGTTTCCAGTATATGTTTCAACACGGTAGGTCGTGCTATGACATAAAAATGGTTACCTCGCTGTTTCTTACTTTCCGATCCAATAAAAATGTAGTTACGCTATCGCAAAATTACGTCCGAACCTCCCACGTCGTGCCATGACATTAAAATGGATTCCTCCTCACTTTCCGATCCAATAAAAATGTAGTTACGCTATCGCAAAAACCTCTTTCATGGGATGGAAATGAGAGTTTCCAACACAATTTCCAAGGTATTTCCAACACATTTCCATCCGTTAGAAGTGTGCAAAACCATGGAAATTCCACCTACCAATTATTTTCCAACAAACTTCTTTCCCATGGAAGAGGTTCAGTGTGCCCAATGTCCACAGCACGGCTCGTGTCTTGTCGTATTTCTCCCAGCTTGGAATTCTCTTACACTCATACGAATCACCTGATCCCGGTGTAATTGCTAATACGCCAATCACTGGCACGTTTTATATTAGGGCACGATTCAAGAGCAGAAGGACAACACTGAGGTGACTGTATCCCTCGAAAATGGTAGCGAAATACCAAAACAGGTGCGCGTTAAACTTTTATTGTACGTACGTTAGTAGTTATAACTACACAAATTTACAGATAATACTTGAAAGTCCTACCAACCCTTTGCTCAAAGGCGAGCTCATAAAGAAATTCCATTTCTTTCTTATAAGCTGCAACTGACTTCGTCTACCTGTACATCATGCTAAACTAATTATCTTAAATATGTGATCTAAATACACAAGCACACTGAAGGACGCGTGTACACGTATGACATAACAACTTAACGACCCCACGCAACATAAAAGGGCGAAGCGCTATTATATATCAGAGAAATTATTGGACCTTTTTGGCGTATCTTCTCTACGGACTTTTACATTTAAATATGGCTATATTATTTAGTATATTTCAAGTTTGGGATTTTTCTGTTATAAATTATACGGCATACGATTTGAATGTTACAATTTAGTGTAGTTAGGTATGTCACTATCCCCTGACCAAGGCTAGACATGAAAGGTTTATTTCCTTTTACTTGCGCATGCGCTTATATCACACCGCTGGACAGGTACATTGTGCGTGCTTGCGTCGCACCTGTGAACCACAGCCCTGATTTTTACTTCATAGCATATGTATTCTAATGTCTTTTCCTTTTTCAGGCTTCGACTTCTGTGGATAGTTCAGTGTGATTTCCCGTATTTTAGATACTAACAGCAGAACTGCCGACCAAACCGACGAAACTTAACTCTTACTTACCCAAATATTGTTGATAAACAGCAAGCGTTCATCTCAATAAACGGAAACGTTTTTAGAAAGGCGGCATGTCAAATTTGAACGAAATTTTACTTGTTTTACTCATATCAGAAGTCCATACTTTTGCTTACATATGTTTATACTTTTATCCAGTATATATTCATATATATTACATGTAATAGTACAGTTATTTAGATAGTCCAGTGACTACTCAGAGAGGATTTCGTATGAGTGGCCTCCCTGCTGTTTTTGTCCTTCTGATCCAATCACATTACAGAGTTACGGTACGAAATAGTACTAGATTACCATCTTCCCGCCGAGAACACCTCACGAAACACAAGCTGTTGTACAGTAATCAGTCTGCTTACCGACCTCATCACTCTTGTGAAACCGCACTTCTCAGCACATCTGATAGATGTCTTAAAGGCACGGATAAAAGTAAACTTGTTGGCACTGTTTTTCTGGAACTCAGCAAGGCGTTTGACATAGTTAACCATGAAATACTACTGTCCAAGCTGGCTAATTACCATACTAGCGCATACTTCCACTTGAACTAGGGGTTCCACAGTGATCGTTTTTAGGTCCATTATTTTTCTTGATTTATTTATATCAACGATCTCACACTTTCTCTGAGAAAAAAACTGAAATTGACACTTACGCAGATGACACTACAATTTGGTCCAGAGGTGACAATGTGATGAAATACATTATTCAAAAATATACAAGATAGTTTCAACAATGCCAACTGTTGGTTTGTAGTTAATGGTAGATGTCCGGGCCGGACACGGTCATTATCAGCGATTCTCATATGAACTGACGAACCTCGCGCACATGTGGGATGGTAAAAATCAAAACAAATATTCAAAAATGACCAATAAACTGTGTAAATATACAGTCTTCAATTAAAATAATGAAAATACGTTCAATCAAGCATTGAAGGAGGGGGTTTAACTGTTTTAACCCACCAATCGAACACTGGCTGCATACATGCGTAGTACCATGGCATAGCACCTTTAAAACTATGAAATCACACAAGTTTCTTGAATAAACTACTATCAATTGCAAGGAGAATGCTGCTCTACTACATTATAACATTTCTCGTACGTATTAGGTAAAGTGTTTGTAAATTATACATGATGTTTTA
The DNA here is from genome assembly GCA_030867875.1 of Actinernus sp. WN-2022. Lineage (NCBI taxonomy): Eukaryota > Metazoa > Cnidaria > Anthozoa > Actiniaria > Actinernidae > Actinernus > Actinernus sp. WN-2022. Next base: position 34,369,549 of record JAOWCC010001751.1, on the reverse strand, counting down.
TTAACTTCATGTTGAGCCTCAACGTTATCTTTCTTTAATTTCGTTTTACTTATTTAATTTTCAGTTTATTTAATTTCTCTGTTTTTAACTTGAAATAGGAAGTAATCAATGTACTGTAGGCTCTCGTTAAATAAAGACACTATCATTATCAGCATTGTGTACATCTTCATTGGAAATCAGTGTAAGCAGAACTACTTGTAGTGGATAAATAGTGTCATCATTATTCAGATACCACATATCGATAATCGTAACTCTGGTTTTTTTTCTTTAATATATTATTGTCTCTTGTATTGATATTTCAAAAATAGTTGTTGGCTGGTATTTTTCGCCGGCTTTTGGTAAATAAATATTGCGTCCCAACAGCACGTCGAACTATCTCCTTTTGGGCTCACAAAATCAGGCCGTTAAACCCAATATCCCACTTCCGCGATATGCTTTACTTGTCACGCACAAAGGTTTCAATACGAGGCTCCGTGCTAAATTAAATTTATTCTTTTCTCTGCGAAAAGAAGCCTCGTATAGAAACCTTTGTGCGTGACAAGTAAAGCATATCGCGGAAGTGGGCTATTATAATCGGATTATCATTGAATTGGAATGCATTCACACCCAATAGTAGTCTCCATTATGATCCGATTATGATTATTTCAAACAACCTCCAGGAGGTTCCGCTTTGGTACAACTACAGAATACTTCGCATTTTCAGTAAGCATCCTCTCATTCAAAGGCGGATACGCAATGGGAAAGACTCACTGCGTTTCCGCGTACCCACTTCAGATATAAACCTTCAAAGTCTTAGGGGAGGGGCAGAGGAGGATTCCATAGTATCCCAGCATGTATTGCGTTTTGCCTTATATTATCGTACTTGTTTTCACCGAGCAGCATGTTCACATCGCGTATCGAGGCGTCAGGCGAAATACAGGTTATATTGAATGTTACCAATAAACAGCCAGCAGCATTAATAAAGAATGATTTGAAAAGAATACAAAAGCTTATCTTACCGTATACAAGGGCGTATCTAGCCTATAGGCCCGTAGGCCTGGGCCTACACATTTCACAGCCTACTTGTCTTATTACAAGTGAATGTTGGGCTTGAGGAGCTGTCGAAATACACAAAACATTACCTGAAAGTGCAGCAGAAGGCATTTGCGAAAGTCTAAATCTAAACATTTCCCGGGGAAGCATGCTCCCGGACCCCACAAGAAGCGACCCTTACGGAGCGGTTGTTTGGGCCTACAAATCTTAAAAACCTGGCTACGCCACTGGTATAGAGTGGTCATGGAGTGATCTGTTCTGTTATAAACAAATACATCACGGATTTCCGGTCTAGCACCGCCATCTTGGGAATACTAGGCGCGCAAATAGGTCTGGGATACTATGCAATCCTCCTCTGGGGGAGGGGCCATCCCTTCATGTAGGACGACACGAATTGCTACCAAATTGTATTCTATTGTATTGTATTGTGTTGCGTTCTATTGTTGTATTGAATTGTATTGTGTTGTATTCTATTGTATTTTTGGTAAAAATTTGTGTCGTCCTACATAAAGGGATTGCCGGGGGAGGGATGTGTATCTGCGTATCCACTCCAAACATCTACCTCCAAAGTCTGGTTAAATTTACGTATCTAGGATGTCTCCAGATATAATTTTCTCGTAATGCTCTCGATTTCTCGTTCTTTAATAGTTGAAGAAAGATCACTGCGTATTGGTGGTGTGCATTCAGGCCCAAGAGTTTCAAATGACAAAGACGTGGCCGCCATGAATCTTTTGTAAAAGGGAACCAAGATGGCGTCGATGACGTAACATGTACACCAGCACTGACACGCATGTGTCCACTTAATTCCAGGAATGTTTGAATTTTCGCGGGGTATTCTGTAGTTATTTATATGGCTGCCAATTAGTGCGAGTACAGAAGGTTGTACCAAACGTGCTCAGTAGTGCGGACTCGAGATTAACAACTTAAAAGGAAAAATACCGGAAAATTCGTGATTTGAATAATAGCGAAACTGGGACAGACAGACACGACCGCTTCACATAGTAAATACGTCGTAAATATATGTGCCTCCGACACGCCCCCTCCCGCCACCCTCTCCTCTCCTTCAGAAAGGGTTATCGTGTAACAAAACATGCACAACTACAATGATCCATTGTTACGGCTTGATGCCTTGATCTGCCTTTACCTGAACCAGCCAATGGATACCCGTACAACGCATGTTTAAAGTGCTCTTCTTCACTGGATGATATATTATCGCCGAGTCGCGTGAGTGCTACGTGCATGGAGATTGTTGGTACGTCAGCGCTATATATATATATATATATCCAGACAACAGCAACTTTCATTTCTCTTTTAAAGTGCCCCTACGATCAAATTTTGACATATCAATATTTTTGCATATTCATAAAGTAGAGTTCATATATTATTACCAGTTCAAATTGTGTTTCGATACAACGACAGGAAGTCTATCTTATTTTTTTAGCTCCGAATATTGAATCTACACGTCCGCCATTACTGGAAGCCGTGCCCTTTGTTCAGCTTTAAACAAAGGTTTATTCACCGGAAATGATGTCATACACTTAACGCTCGCCTGCAGAACACAACGCCTGGAGGCATATTTCTACTAAAAACGTCTTCACGTACATAAGAAGAAAGTTATATTTATCTTTGCGAGGTTGGCTACTTTTTTATGCACGCTATTTCGCGCCACGAGGTTGTCGTGTTAAGTGTATGACATCACTTCCGGTGAATAAACCTTTGTTTAAAGCTGAACAAAGGGCACGGCTTCCAGCAATGGCGGACAGGATTTTACCGGTAAACTCTCCTAAAATTTGTGGTTTAAGATGCCCATTTGGGAATATTTTTTACTATTTCGGATATTTCTAATACTGATTGACCTATAGACACTGAAAAAGTGGCAAATCGAAATGGTAAATTTTCGTCGTAGTGGCACTTTAAGTACAAATCCTTAAAGTTCCTATACGCCCATTTTTAATCATTAAAATAGACTCTACATCAAGTAATTAGGTGAATAGAATAATAATAAAGTCTTTATTTAAAGAAGGTAGCACTAAATAGCAAAGCTAACAAACGTGTGGCCCTCAATAACTGACAATACAAATATTATATAAAAAGTTAAATTTCAAAACTATAAAAGCGGGACAAATTCACACCTTATAACTCATAGATGCAACGCTCAAATCAAGAACTATTTAACTATTCACCTATTTATATTACTTGATGTAGAATCGATTTTAATGATAAACAAATTGGGCGCATAGGCACTTTAACCTGCAGGAGCAGGAAGGTCGGGGATCCTCGTCGGAAAAGCAGGAAAAATATGCTAAAACATACTTCACCTAGAAACTGCACTACCCTAAAAAAATACCTAATAAAAAAATATCGTTTCGTACCGTGCGAATTTTACTCGGGGATTTCCCAATACCACTAAAAATTAATACGCCCAGTGATACACGAGGCCACGGCATCGATGGCAAATTTTCTAACTAACATTCCATCTGCGCATGTTCAGTTTAGTCGCGAGTGCATTCTCGATCCCAGACCCTTCTCTTATTTCTTACTACGCGTGCGCAGTAAGAAATAAGAAGGGTCTGGGATCGAGAATGCACTCATGAGTGTATATAGCCCAGTTTACGGTTCATGCGCATTGTACACATCCTTTGTTTATTTGGTGGGCAGGCAGATATCAGACAACGGTGGCCCACCAGTTGAAACAAACCTGAAACGTGAACTGCGCATGAACCGTAAACTGGGCTATTGTCATGAGAAAAAAATCGGTGTGAGTTTGTAAAACATGCAATTCCATCGATCAACTAAAATGTTGTTTGGCTTTAAAAAGATAAACGTTCTGATTGCATGGGAAACTGGTCCTGCTGCGTGAGAACTATTCCTATCATGGGGATGCAGGGGATGCAGGTTGGCGCAGTGGTAAAATACTCGCCTCTCGCCGCTGCGGTCCCGGGTTCGATTCCCGGCTTGGGCACCGTATGTGGGTTAGGTTTGTTGTTGATTCCTCATCTGCATTCGAGGGTTTTTCCCGGGTTCTCTGGTTTTTCTCCCTCCGTAAAAATCAACCGTGAGTCGAGTGTAGTGTCCAAAACAGTTAATGTATAATGGGGAGTGTGTGAGGAGTAAAAGCAGGCCCCCGCCAGCTTCAAGCTGCAATACTCAGCCTGCTATAACAAATAAAATATTTATTTATTTTATTTTATCAGATTGCTATTGTATAGAACCGTTGCATATTAATTGCGTCCAATTCAAATTGGTATTGTCCTGGAGACTCTAGCTTCGTGTTCACGTAGCCATTCAAAAGAGTTTTCACATGAATGTGATTATTAAAGATTACTAAACAATGGTTATTAAAATTGGGCGTCATTTATACAATGCGTCTGTGGAGAATCTCTCATCCTCACTACTTCAACTTCTTTCAATGGACACTTTCAATGGACGACTGAAAAACAGCACGAGACAATAAATTTGTGGATAAGAAAGATCGGTCGTGATTTAAACTGCATTGGAGATGAGTTTCGGGCCATGGTGCATATAACCATCGTGAAACTATTGGTATTCGTACAGAATGTTTATGATGTTTACAAAAATTACTTGTATACTAAGAAGGTAGGTAAAGACCCTTGACAACTTATTTCCGCTGTTACAGTTGCTCGCCGATTTCTTTTTCCATGCCATATTGATAATTTTACATGGCATTTACAGTAAGTCTTGAAATAGCATTCTGGGTTGACTGTGCATGGTATGGTTACGAGGAGGCGCGTGACAGAGCTACAAACTATTTTCACCCGCTAAAAGTTGAGCAAATAGTGACTGCGTTCTACCCTAGATTTTTTCGATCAATTTGAAAAGTTATACGAGTTTCAAACCATACAGGGAAAAATATCGAAAAAACGATGGGAATTCGTTAAAACCCATCTTACATTAAAATCGGGAAGAGTTCATCTTTCCCGGGAGGGAAAAGTTGAACTCTTCCCATTAATGTCAGATGGGTTTTGGCGAATTGCATTAATGTTTTTTCCTGTGCCATAAGGGTTGGTTGACATGTACGACGCAAGCGTAAGCACAATCATAAAGGTTGTTTTCCACATAGACTTAAAGTGCACCTAACCCCTTTTGCAATTTTTATACATATGAATCTTTGAAATTCACCGCTTCTTCTTCCCGAGCCGGTTTACCATCTAAAGACATAATACCTATTTTTATTGCCACGCCTGGCATAAGTTACCTCAAAATCGATCACTAAAAGCGAGCCAAAAATATATAAACCAGCACATCTTGTTTAATTCGCTGTCAAATTTAACGAAATTTTCGTATGTTAATATTAAAATGAAATAACGGCTTTAGGATCAAACACGTTTGTTTATTGACGTTGGTGTGACGTCATAAAGAACGACTCCTTTTAAGGTTAAATTCTGTGTTACCTATACGTTTGAAATAAAGCATGTTATCACAACAACATAAATATGTGTTTTTGATTGCCGCAATTTTAAAGTCTCTACGATAAATATTTGCTGAGTTATTAAGAACTGAAGTTTCCTGTGACGTCACCGCCATTGCTGATGTCATGGGTCTGACATCAGTCATGCTTTCTAAATTAAATAAACATAAAAAAGACCATATTGCGGCTATTCAGTGTACAGTAAGTACAGTTCCTCTTTAAAACCCGAAAAATACTTGAATAGTTATTTTTAAAAGACGTTTTCAAAAATATATGACGTCATAATGACGTTTCCTCTTTTTCACTGGGAATTTTAAAGTATTTCCTCTCAAAAATTGATTGATAGATTGTCGTAAACAAATATTTTAAACTCTAAAAGATGAATGAAGAAGTTATTTTGTAAATGGTTCTGTGTTGAATATTTCCCGCCAAATTTTGGGGGGAAAATTGCCAAAATTCAAAATTTAATAACTTTTCTCCCTCTTAACCAATCGAACTCGGGTTTTCGGTTTCTTTGTTGTCGACATGATGGGAATTCGAAAATATAAAATTTACTGATGTTCAAGGTAATTGAAAACATCGAGAAACCTATTATAAATGGATACATGACGTAACTGTGACGTCATCAAGATGTCTACGGTAGATCAAATCATCGGATTTTGTTTAGGTCGTCGGTCTTCATCATCCCACAAAAATTCAATCTTCTATGTTGGAAAATTTTGAAAATATAGCAAAGTGATAGATTTTAGGGTCATTTGTGCCAAGCGTGGCTCTTGTTCGATCGGTACTTGAGTACAGTTGCCAAGTTTGGCACCATGGTCTTCCTGTCTGGGTGACGCAATTAAGACCAGAAGAGAGCGATGAGGTTAATGTTCCCTGGAATGCACTATTGCGAAGCCCTACTGCTTGCCGATCTCCCGGCCCGGTTAGACACACGGCGCTCCTTGCTCTATGATAAGACCATGCAGAAGTTATACGTCCCTGGCTCTAGACGAACTCCAAGGTCAAACTCCAATATCAATTGCGAATAAATCGGAGAACGAATAAAGAGAAGGTGAGCACATTTCTGACTGTTTTACTGTATAGTGTAACTAGATCCGAGAAACGGTAATTCGATATCTGATTTCTGGGAGCCGGCATCGATCCATCGATCCAGGGATCTACCAATCCAGCGATCTACCGATCCAGCCTCTACCGACCTAACGCTCCAGCGATTCAGCGATCCAGCGATCTACGGCGATCCACCGATCCACCGATCCACCGATCCACCAGAGTACGTTCTACATCTACATGCATGCAGTTCTGGTATTTGTCCATGTTTGTATATATTTTATATTACACCCTTTAACAGGTGTTAGTTTGAGGAATTACTAGGACGTGTGTCACACCTAGTTTGAGGACATGCTTACACTGAGAAAGAGCCCAGTTTAGCCACACTGACGATTGCTTTGATCAACTTTAATAATTTGTAACAATGGAATCGAGTACTGAGCTTAAATGTAATAATAATATAATAATAATAATTTAGTATTTATAATGCGCTTTTTAACATAAAATGGTCAAAAGCGCAGTACAATAGTAATTACGAAAAATAGACACTAAGTAATAATAAATAAGTCGTACAAATATAAAAATATACATATAAAAATCTAAGACTGTGTATGCACAATGCAATAATGCTATAAAAGTTAAAATGTAACTGAGTAACCCTAAAAATTGAAAGCTAGCTTAAAAAATATATGTTTTGAGACTACTTTTAAAACCACTAAGTGTGGAAATATTACGCAGTGCTGGTGGGAGTTCGTTCCAAAGCTTAGGGGCAGCCATACTAAACGAGCGGTCTCCGAATGATCGTAGCATTTTACTAACACTATGCTACTTGTTGCGTTCGACGAAGGAGAACGCATACTAATCTTGCAGTGGACTCCCTGTGGTCATGTGTGGGCTACCTGAGCTTCCCTTGTACTTTTTAGAATAAATTATCTCGGCCAGGGAACTGGTAACCACACATTCAATGGCCGCTCGCATGGTTTGTGTTTTGCTCGCGATCGGTAAGTTACTTGCCTTATTTTCCGACAATCCAATGCAATGATGTTTCAAAGGTTCGCAAGTACAATTGAGCAAAGCCTGAGGAAAGTGAGTAGTACATCTGGAGGACTGACAAAGTCCAATATGGTCTGTTTTGCACCTTGAACATTACCCTGGGTTCCAGAGGCCCGAAGAAGTACTTAGAAAGGCGCGAAGAAGTAAAATACTTGAACATTCAACTCGGCCAAAACTATTTATTTGTGTTGAACTATCCAGTAAAAACCGAGTGAATCTGGGAATAATTTGCTACGATTTATCAAAACCTGAGGAAAGTGTGTGCTTATACCTCTGGAGCCCATAAGACAAAGTCTGATGTCAAACATGGTCTGTTTTGTCGGCGCGGTCTGCAGTACAATCAAGTTGGCCATAATTTGTGCTGAACTATATCCACCGAGTGAATCTGCGATCGAAAATTCTGTTGGCTTGCTCGCTGTATTTGGATTCTGCTTTTCGCTGTACATACAGATACCAAAACTACAAACAGTATCTGGCCTGAGTTTTCTACACACCCGTTTCTTGTGTGAGTTATGACACTACACATCGACCCTACACATCAGTGACACATGCATGTGTGCATCTTGGTTATACAAATTAACACTACATTCAGGCAAATAATTAATCTAAAATGAAACTTTGATATGCCAAGGAACTTAAATATCAATACAGTACAAGGTGAGGGAAATTCATGATCAAAGTACTGAGTTCATTGCTGTGTTCAAATCCCTAATCAATTTAGCTACACTGAATTTCTAACGGGACCTGAAACAACCATAAGAGGCTGACAAAATCCCAGACCCGGCTACCAACATTGATCATGGTGGTATTCTGCAACTACCACCATGTTCTCACTTGAAAAATATTTTCAATGCTCTGAAGGAACTGGGGTGTACTTTATACACATGCATATATAGTTTATGTTCTACACTGGAGTGTACTTAATATTGTGAATACTAGGAACTGGAATGCAATTTATACACATCTGAATAGCTGTAGCTGGCTATATGATTGATTGTGTTCTACTCTAACTCCAATTATTGCTTTACACTGTATACCACACAGCAAGATGTGCTACAAATGCTCAAATGAATGATAACCAATCATATATAAACCACATGTATAAGCATCACATGCATCCAATGATTTAATGTTACACAATATAAATATAAATATTTAAAGTTTTATACCCATATAAAAGGGGTAGAGATGCTCGTCGGACATTTTCGATTGGACTCCTAAGAGGTACTAAAATGGGCGTGGCTCAAGCTTATTTTGACCCCTAAAAGATAATAAAAATGTAAATTGATAACAGCTTTTTTTGTTCAATTGACACCCGACCCCTAAAAGGTACCTCTTTACATAGAAATGTCTGTGTTTGATGGGGGATACCCTAAGTGGTACCAAACTCCTGATTTTGACCCCTAAAAGGTACGACGAGCATCCATGTACCCCTGACATAAGGGAGTCCCCCCCCCCCCCGGGATATGCATCCCCTTGTATATTAATTTATAAGTCAAGACATTCAAAATGTTCACATTAATTGAAAACAAGCATTTTTTATCAGGATTATTTACACCCACATCATTGCAGCAATCTTTCAGTCTTTTGTGTTACCACAGGAAGTCCAGTCCTTTCTCTTACAAAAATATGTCGAACGCACTTTAATAATCTATGATTACTTCTAGTACTCTAATAATAAGCAAATCTCTAATATAGTCCGGGGCCAGTCCTTGTAGTGCTTTAAAAGTAAGGAGTAAATTTGACGGGCTGCCCAAGGAGGATTGGAAGGCCTTCCCACAATCCTTTGCGTAGCAACTATAGTATCATTTTTCCCCGTCACGTGAGCAATTCATTCTGCGTTGAATTTCATGGAGATCGGACCTCAGCAGCACAAATTTTCACAAAGCATCTCAAAACCAAAGTTTTTCCTGGGATTTTGACGTATGTTTAGGCTACCTTTGACTTCCCCGTTTTTCTGGCCATTATTTTACAATGAAAGCCTACGAAAAATAAGCAGAGAATTACCTGTGATTTGAGTGAAAAGTTTTCAATTTTAGAGGTTGGCGCGCGCTGCTGACGCAATCTGATCACGCCATTTTCGAACAATAAGCGCGCGCTCAAAGCTGCTTTTGTACGAGCGCGCGACTGAATAAACCAAAGTATTACTTATTTCTGCCCTTTATCCGTTTCAGGTAATCATAATTGTTTTTAAGTAAAATGATTAACAAAGAATCGTCTGTTTTTTTGTTATAATTAACAATAAACATCACTCCTACTGTTCGCGAAATGCTTAACGAAAGATCAGCATAAGTACTGTATATCCAGTGATCATGAGCGCGACATTTTGTGAATGGTATCGAAACACCGTAAACAATACCCATATTCAACGGCTTTGTAAACCTCTTAAACCTGGAGCCCTTTGGAGCCCTTTGCACAAATTAGACACTTAATTTATTTATGTCACTGCTCATGCTAATTTCCAGGTAAGGTTAGTTGTCTAAAAGGTTTGTAGTTAATTTCTTTCAGGGTAAGATTTACGACTTGAGTTCGCGGGAAATTTCTCCCAAACAACCTCTTGAGAAAAGTGTCCGATAAATATGCTCAGATTGTATGAAAAGTTCAAAGATTGAAAATGTTTAGCGAGTAGTAAAGTTAGAAAGTATATTTCTGACTTTGTTGAATCCATCTCTAGTTTCTAGAGTTAAAAAACTTCAAGAAGAGATTTAGTTGGAAATGACAAAACTCGCGGGGAAACTCCAAGTTTCTTGCTTTCTTGACAAATTTTCAAGCGCAAGTGTTCATGGGAAGGCCTTCCAATCCTCCTTGGGGCTGCCAGTGCAGCTCATATAAAATAGGCGTAATGTGATCATATTTACGCGTAGAAGTAACCAATCTAGAAGCAGCATTCTGGACTCTTTGTAACTTAGCCAATTCAATGTTGGGTACTCCATATAGAAGGCTATTGCAGTAATCTAAGCGGCTTGTTATAAAATTTTATCACACAAATATATCCAAATGTGACTGTATTTACCGACAGCTTCCCAGTGAGGCTAAGTTCGAGTGATTTTCAAGTATCTGTACACTGCCACAGCTCGAAAGAACATTAAAACGCGTACGAAACCCGTACGGCCGTCTTCTTCTCCCTTTGAAGCCTGTACGAGCCTGGTAGCTAGTTTATTCGTAACTCAGTGTGATTGGTTGAATCTGGAGTGTGTTCCCGTTAAATAATCAACAGCTCTCGGTCTACGATAAAATTGTGATTCTTTAGCTAGCTCATTCCATGATGTTAGAACTTCTGCAATACTTGCCTGAATATGTAGTGAATGGGTGGCAAGAACTGAAACGCGAGAGAGTCTGATAAATAGTGATTTATGATTGACAGGCGCTATTGCATAATTTTACGCCCCGCCCAGAATGGAAAGATTTCTGACAATGAGAGCCTCCACTTCGCTGCCACTCAGAAGAATCGTGAATGCCAATGGTTCCATCTTGAGTTTGTGTTCGTCCACACTCTCAAGGCATCACGTTTCCGCATTGCCCTTGGACATGATTGCTTGTTGTAGTTTTGCATTTATCACTTTTTCACACGTTCTTTTTCACCGTTCCCCCGACGGGTCGGAGTGGAAATAAAGGAACTGGATGCCAATTAGTGTCGGAAACAGCGTTCGCTGGACACTTAAGTCACGATTTTCACATTTTCAAAAAGGTTTCGCTTCTCCTTTTATTTCTCTCGTTTGTAACTACAACAAGGACTTGGGAAGAACTGCGAACTCAATACCCTCACCTGCTTCTATTTTTGATTAACGCGAGATAAACACAAACCTAAAATATGTTAATTAAACTTCTCATCACTCAGGCCCTGTCCACACTAATGCGTTTTTGAAAACCTCCGTTTTTGGTTCCCCGAAAACGGATAAAAAGCTCTGCGTCCACACTAGCGTTTTCGCATCGTTTTCGACCGTCCACACTTGGGGCTGAAAAACGATGATCCAAGATGCGTTTTCGTCACCAGGCTCTGCTCGGACGTTTTTTCTGTTCATTACGCATGCTCCAATAGCGCCAGCGATACTATCGGCTCTTTTTGAAGCGCGAAAACACTGTAAACAAGACGCGTTCTCTCGAAGTTTACAGTAAAAATGGCAAAATCTTTAAAGAAAAAGACGTCAGAAAAGTTCCACCTCATCATCTGGACAGTGCCACATTTAACTCCAGGCAAGCAATCAAGCTAGAAAGAAGGCTAAACATCATAAACACAAGCTCGTCCGCCATATTGAATAGTGGTTTGTTTACGCGCTAACGTGGGAAACTGGGGCTTACATAATGAGTTATGACGTAAGCGTTTTTGAAAAGCTCCGTTTTTGCAGTCCACACTAAAACGATAGACCTGCGTTTTCAAAAGTCTCCACTCTGGAAAGCGTTTTCGAAAACCTCCGTTTTCATAGATAAACATCTCCGTTTTCGATCGTTTTAGTGTGGACGATCGGTAAAAACGGATAACAAAGTATGCGTTTTCAAACGAAAACGGATTAGTGTGGACGGGGCCTAAGAAAACAAAACAAGTTACAGAGCTTGCAAGTTCACAAGTCAATGAAAAACTTCAAGGCCTGTAGTTTTGGATCAACATATCCTTGAAACTCCAAAAGCAAGATACACATGAGTCAAATTCAAACCGGAAGAGACGGAATTCTTTAGATTCTTCACGAGGATTGTTAGCCCGCAATAAGAACTCTCTCGCTGATTTAATGACCTTGATTTGTAACATGGAGGCTGACCTAACTGATATGCGTAATGAATTCTTACTCTCGTCACATCAAAAGACGAATCAAGAAACCAAACTCAGTCATTTGAAAGACAAATTAGTGCAGCAAAGATAATATATACAAGACCGAAATCAAGATGCTGTCATCACGTATTATCGACCTAGAAGTTGAAAATGGCGAGTTGAAAGCGGATATAATAAAGCTAAGATTTAAAAAAAAAATCAAGAATACAAAAAAGAAGACAATGAAAGACCAAGGTCTCCAGTGTTCCGAGACTACCCAACCTACTGAAGCTTATCAGTTTGTTCAAGAGCCATCTTTCTTACATGACAACCCGATCCCTATTCATCAGAACACATTTTCTGTGCTAAATGACGAGAGTTTACAATCACCTGACCGACAACCCACTACTAAAGAAAGGGACCATGAAGTACGGTAGTACGGTTAATTCTCGGGTTCAAAACAATGAATATATGCCTGCTCAAATGCAGTGTATTAAACGAATAAGTAGTGTTTAAATTAAAAGGTCCTCACCGCGCTACCGGCCACTCCTAAAGACTGCTAAATTCAGCTAATAATTCTTTCCTTTGGTTATTACTAAGAGGATTTCAAATGAAAGTGTATTTCATCTTCAATCTCGATCATGTGGCCCGAGTGAATCTTGTTAACCGGAAGACACGAGCGTGACAAGACCGGGCGACTGACTTCTGGCCCTCAAGCCATATCAGTTAATTTTATTCATGAAATTTTATGAAATCACGAGCTTGACTTTATGATTGACACTTGTGTATGCTTCAAAAATGGTATTTTGCCGGTTCAATCGCTTTATATATTGGACATCTGGGTGGGAGGCCGTAGAGTCAAGTCAAGGTTGTATATTTAGTCAAGGGATGTCGAATTTGTCAACTATAAATAAAGGCCTGATTTTCCCGAAGCAAACGGCTACTGTAACCTGATATCCGCGGAAAAGAATCCTCTATTGAAAGGCTTAAGGCTTAAAAGCTTATACCAGCCTGGACTTGTTCTTTTGTGCCGTTAAATATTGTGCCTAATAATAGCACAATATATCGTTTCACAGCGTAATTAAATAGGCATGGAATGAAAGGTTTGTACCTTATATACCAACTAATTTTCAACGGACTGAACGTGACTTCGAGTGCATCATGGCTTTCCCTGAAGATGTTCCACAAATCAGTGTGAATCGACCAGTCTTCACGGAGGAAAACTTCACCCAAACGTTTTTGAACACTGAGGACTTGTTAGTTGACAATCGTCCTTTCTATAGAAGGTTACAGAAAACCATTATAGAACATTTTTCGAGAGTTGACCGTTCTTGTATGAAGGAGACTATATTCAAACTATTCCCGATTCTTGACTGGTTGCCCAACTACGACCTCAAACGAGATCTATTAGCTGATTTTACTGGAGGAGCCATGGTTGGTATAATGCACATATCTCTAGGTCAGTATACTATAATGTCAATATAATCAAATTGCAAAGTCATGAAAGTTTATTAACTGATGTGTTTATTTTGGTTTGAGGCAATTGAAGCTTTACGACGGAACAAGTCGCAAAGCGTATCATAATGGCTCAAGAGCATGAATTTGTAGTGTACTATTAGGTCTGGTATAAATGTGTCGGCCGAGTTTTGTTTATACTGATCAGTTTGGCATATGTTTAACCTGAGGGATATTAAACATCAAGAACCTCAGAGGCACAAACAAGTTAGTGCTCCCTAAAGTAAGAACAACATGGTTTGGTTTAAAATCTACTGTGTCCATTGCATCATAGCATGGAACTCCCTAGATGATTTGAGATTGTTGCACAGCTGGAGAACATATTTACAAGAGAGCAGTGCATTCCGTTTTCTTTTCATACGGTGGTCTCTGACTATGAGGGGCCAAACAAGTCAAAAGTCTTGCCGGTTGAATTTATTTATATGACGTTTGAATTTATTTATATGGTCATTTAATTTATTTATATGACGTTCGAATTTATTTATATGATGTTTGAATTAATTTTTATGGTCTTTGAATTTATTTATATGACGTTTGAATTTATTTATATGGTCTTTGAATTTATTTATATGACGTTTGAATTAATTTTTCGGTGATACCTTGATTAATTTTTATGGTCTTTGAATTTATTTATATGACGTTTGAATTAGTTTTTATGGTCTTTGAATTTTCATTACATGATGCCTTGCGCGCCCAACAGGCTTCAGATACAGCTGTCTTAGCGTAGGAGCATGCGTTACAAGGGGTGATGTAATGGCGGACGATGGAACACAAGAAAATCTTTCTCGTTTAACAAGAGCGTGCAATGAGGCGTTAATAGATGCCATAAGCTCGATTAATTCTTCAGAAGTGAGAAGCATCGAGTTGGATTTGGTTCAAGTTCACTGAATACAAGTGTGTCCAGTGTGGGAAATGAAATTGCTAGCTTCGCGATCGGGACCTAACCCTTCAACGGCTAGACTGCAGAATACCCTACCACGTAATCTACCTTACACGTTGACAGTCAACGCGTCGACGCGTTGACGCGTTGTCACGGTCAAACATATAAATGAAATTGAAAATGAAATGAAATAATGAAATAAAATTGTAAATTGACATAACGTCCATTATCAATCTTGCTATTATCTCTATATATTACTACCTTCGTTCTACAATCAACCGCAGTCTACTCGTTGACGCCGGCGATGACGCGTTGACATGAATAAAGTGTTCTCTATATATTACTACCTTCGTTCTACGAACAACCGCAGTCTACTCGTTGACGCGATGACGCGTTGACATGAATAAAGTGTTCTCTATATATTACTACCTTCGTTCTACAATCAACCGCAGTCTACTCGTTGACGCGATGACGCGTTGACATGAATAGTGTTCTCTATATATTACTACCTTCGTTCTACAATCAACCGCAGTCTACTCGTTGACGCGTTGACATCAATAAAGTGTTCTCTATATATTACTACCTTCGTTCTACAAGCAACCGCAGTCTACTCGTTGACGCGATGACGTGTTGACATGAATAAAGTCTACTTGCTGTGGTGGGGTATTCTGCAGTCGTTCCCCCTTCAACATGTGGCAGACCATCTACATCTACATTTATTTCTGGACAACGCTTACGCATCGACGGTCCAGGAGCACGATAGCACGATAGTGCACATCGAGTACGATAGTGCACAAAGATCTAGTAATAATACCTGACCCTGAAACAAGTGTTGTTCCAACGCATTCCAGTCGTATAAGACTTGAAAAAAGAGGTTTATGCATGAGTCAACTTAAACCCCCACCCCCCCCCCCCCCCCCCAAACCCGGGACAAGGTGGGGATTTGTTTTCTCCCCTTCACAAAAAAGGACAAATACCCCACCCCCTGGGGCAACATTTTCACTACAAAGTTAACAAAATGCCCCCACCCTGATAACACTTTGTTGGATGAGTATAAGAGACTCCTAGACATTCTGTTCAAAACCTCCCCAATGCCCCAGGGTGTGGGGCAGGTATTTTCATCCAATCCCCTACTAATCCCCACGTTTCTCCCACCTTGTCCCGGGTTTTTGGGGGGGGGTGGGGGTTTAAGTTGACTCGTGCATTAGTGGTTCACGAGTTCCCGTTTAATCGGTCTTGGAGTCCAGTGGAATAACCCACTTCCGCGATATGCTTTACTTGTCACGCACAAAGGTTTCAATACGAGGCCCCGTGCTAAATTAAATTAATTCTTTTCACAGAGAAAAGAATAAATTTAATTTAGCACGGAGCCTCGTATTGAATCCTTTGTGCGTGACAAGTGAAGTATATCGCGGAAGTGGGCTATTGCCGCGATTAGCAATCCGAAAGAAGCTACCAAACAAGATATGCTTTTCGAATTTGCAAAGGTAAGGATGATGGATCCTGGATCTACTTGGGTACTATATCTTGTAATCGTTTATAATACGAATATAAAAATATTATAAGCCATAAAATTCTCCTAACTCACACAGTCACAATGTCATTAACTCATCACATGATCTTGGATCTGTCAGAATGAATTTTGTTAATCCAATTGTGAATTTGGATCAAAAATTAAACTCTAAGTAGTACAGGTGTAGTTAGTCGTTCTATGAATGATTTGGTCTCGAAAATGGATATGTTTGGGTTACACTTTTAGGTTTGTATGAAGAAAATGAATTATAACGAATCAAATGGCATTAATAATAACAATTCATGATATTTTTCCATACAAACCTTAAACCAATCACAGCACACTTTCTATGGGTTATACTGATATTTTTATATTCGTATATATTATAAACGATTGCAAGATATAGTACCCAAGTAGATCAGTCCAGGATCCATCATTCCCTTACCTTTGCAAATTCGAAAAGCATACCTTGTTTTGGTAGCTGCTTTCGGATTGCTAATCGCAGCAATTCCACTGAACTCCAAGCCCAATTAAACGGGAACTCGTGAACCACTAAACCTCTTTTTTCAAGTTTTATACGACTGGAATGCGTTGGAACAACAATTGTTTCAGGATCAGGTATTATTACTAGATCTTTGTGCACTATCGTGCTATCGTGCTCCTGGACTCGATGCGTAAGCGTTGTCCAGTAATAAATGTAGATGGTCTGCCACATTTTGAAGGGTTAGGTCCAGATCGCGAAGCTATAGTTCAGATTAAAATTGAGGTCTAGGCGCTGCGATGGAAAACAACTGGCAATTTCATTTCCCACACTGGACACACTTGTATTGAGTGAACTTGAACCAAATCCAACTCGATGCTTCTCACTTCTGAAGAATTCTGAAGAATTCTTCTGAAGAATGGCATCTAATGCCTCATTGCACACTCTTGTTAAACGAGAAAGATTTCGTCGTGCTTCGTCCGCCACAATCTCGTACTCAGATCCCATTTGTGTCTTACTGCGCATGCTCTACGAAAAAATAGGGCTATGGAAGAATCCGATTTTTATGTATTCTGATTGGCTGTTCTGAACAATGCAATTTCACCGGAAGTCAAACACAGCCTTTTGGGAGTTGGACAAAGGCATTCGAAATTGGGGGTAATCTAAACGCTAAAAACCGTTGGATTTTACCTGAATGGATGCCGCTAAAAATCTTCAGGGATTCTTAGATATTTGCTTGCATCCTATCGGGAGTTCATATGACTTCACGGCCAACTTCACGGCCAACACAGTACATGAATTCTCAGAATTCGAAAATCGAACACAACTGGATATAGCCGAGGGATTTACCGTAACAGATAGGTAATACTACACATTCCCATATTAACAACAATGTTCGTATTAAAGTGCTCTATATGCAGAAGTGGCATTTTCCGATCTCATAAACGTGTGCCGACAGGGCGCTGTCGCTTAAATATAAGCGTTTGTATGGGAATGCAACACATTCCAGCCTTCAAGGAGCTAAAATACGAGACTCGATCGTAAGTCAAAATGCCTTGACTTGCTTCTACGGTGTATTCAGTTGCTGTTTGTGTGGTCATCGGGCTCAGGTAAGGCGATTTCAGCAAGTTTTCGATCCCCATGAATCCTCGATCTTGTGTACTGGAATCTGTGATGTCTGATCCCACCGTACGATATTTTAATATTTAAAAATAAACACGAGCCTGATGCATGAAAATAAAGCCCTAAAATCCAAACTAAAAACGGCAGGAGATGAAAGAGACTCCCTAAGGCTTGCCCTGATGCTAGTAAGCAAAAGATCACTATCAAAATACTGGGTGAACTTCGAAATCTAAACCAAAACCTAGGCCTGAGGCGCTGAGCGAGAATCGAACCCGAAGAAACGACTTCTCAGGGTAACGTATTGATAAGCATGCACAGAGTCGCCGGAAGTCCGTGATTCGCGGACTTCCGGATCGGATTCTTCCAGAGCCCTATTTATTCGTCGAGCATGCGCAGTAAGAAACAAATGGGGTCTGGGTACGAGATTGCGTCCGCCATTACATCACCCCTTGTAACGCATGCTCCTACGCTAAGACAGCTGTATCTGAAGCCTGTTGGGCGCGCAAGCCATCATGTAATGAAAATTCAAAGACCATAAAAACTAATTCAAACGTCATATAAATAAATTCAAAGACCATATAAATCAATTCAAACGTCATATAAATAAATTCAAAGACCATAAAAATTAATTCAAAGACCTTATAAATAAATTCAAACGTCATATAAATAAATTCAAACATCATATAAATAAATTCAACCGGCAAGACTTTCGACTTGTTTGGCCCCTCATATCTGACTCTCCAACAGTCTCAGATTAGTCTGTCTTATGACTTAGAATTTAACCCTTGCTAGATGGTTTATAATTTTTAATCTTAATTAACTAGGTAATGTTAATTAGTACTATTAATTAATTGTATGTTATCTAGATCGGGAAATGTGTGACTGATATATGATTGATTGCCTGGTTGATGCCAATTGGTCATCAATTTAGGAAAGGAATGAATTTGCATGTTATCTCTTTGTATACTATTAAATTTAATTGTTATTATTATTATTATGGTTATTATCTATGTATTTACATATTTATTTAAATATTTTGTTCTCGGCTCATTAGCATGTAATTTGCTATAGGCTTAATCAGCCTCAGTCAAGACCGAGGGTAAATAAAGCAATCTATCTATCTATCTATCTATCTATCTATCTATCTATCTATCTATCTATCTATCTATCTATCTATCTATCTATCTATCTATCTATCTATCTATCTATCTATTTATCTATTTATCAAGACGTGGTCAAGAGGCCTGCATGCAGCGGTGCATGTGTATAACGAGCAACTTGAGAGATTAATACATCTCGCCGTTCGTGCAGCATTCGGAGTTGACTTCTACACAGAGACAAGAAACCGGTAGCCGTCTCAACTATGAAGACGCCCTACAGTCCGTTGTCAAGAAAGTAAAGTCCAATAATACCTACGATTTCAAAATGAAGGGAAACGAGATGAACTTTAAACTCCAGGATGGATCGAGAGCACTTTAGATATTCATGA
This sequence comes from Actinernus sp. WN-2022, assembly GCA_030867875.1. NCBI lineage: Eukaryota > Metazoa > Cnidaria > Anthozoa > Actiniaria > Actinernidae > Actinernus > Actinernus sp. WN-2022. The sequence goes on along the minus strand of JAOWCC010001751.1, from coordinate 34,350,241 downwards.
TTTATATATATACACAACTTAGAAAGAAACTCTCCGAGGTCAAGACATGTCTAGAAGAACGGTAAGCTCTGCTTATTAATATTAAAAGAAAGTAATTAAGTTAGCAGACCAACACGTTTGGGATTTTCAGTGTAGTAGAATACAAACGTAAGAGCTTGCCGAGAAGTAAGCTCTCTAAGCCGTAACCTAGACAGAGAAATCATACGCTGAGATAAATAGATGCTTCAAAGGTACTAGCGTCGATTCTGCTAGGAATGTGAATGCTAATTATTTGGCCAATGTTAATTCAAGTTCTGAAAGTGTTAACCGCTCTAATTCTTCTCTTCCCTGCTGTGTTTCTAATGAGGCAAACCCTGTCATTTCTAGAGAACCTGTCCTATCAAGAACACCACATGCAGGTGGATACACTTGCACCAACCCAATGTACCGACAACTTATCGAAGTTCCAGTCCAGCAACCTGTGTGCCACAGGCAGCTAGCCAACGTGGAGGAACATTATAATTTTGTATTGCTTTTTCTTCTATATATCAATGATTTCAGTAGCTGTTCTAGTTTATTTGACTTTCTGACGACTCAAATCTCTTTTATACAAATAAAAGTTTGGTGGAACTGGAAACTAACATAAACAATAATTTAACTGATGTAAATACGTGGCTTTGCAGCAATAAACTCTCTTTAAATGTTGATAAAACTAATTTTGCGATATTTCACCTCCCTCAAAAGAAAATTGTCAAAAATATTAACCTCTACATAAATGGAAAAGCAATTGAGAAGGCCAATACTATAAAATACCTTAGTGTATATATAGATTCAAATATTAATTGGAAAAGTCACGTTCAATATATATCTAAAAGAATTCAACGTAGTATAGGTGTCTTGTATAAAATTCGTAAGTTTGTTACTCCTCAAGTTCTATCCTTTCCTGAAGTATGCCATTTTAATATGGGGTAATACTTACATTTCCACTTTAAATCCTTTAATTGTTCTCCAGAAAAGAATAGTTCGTATTGTAATATCTAGTTCCGGTTTAGACCACTTCCGGTCACGTGACGTATTAGTTAGAAGTTGGGAGTTTGGGGAGAAAGCAAGATCGCGGACACAAGATCAGTTTGTATGTGTGTTTATTTACATTAAAGAGACGGACTTTACATTGGCGACGAGGATAAAACATTCGAAAAGCAAGGCAAAAGTCTACCGGAACTCCTGGGAAAAGAAAAGAAGCCAAAGAAACCACAGAGATAGAAATAAGTTGGATCGTGACTACGAGCACGTGTCATTGATAAACAGGTAAGGAGAAATGTCCGGGGACGAACAAGAGGCAGCAGCACCGGCCGTACGGCCAGGGCCGACAATAACGGTGATTACAGAGACGAGGAACCTGAAAACACAGCCTTTTACTCACACCGAAGATCAAATCACGACTGGAAAGGCCTGGAAGAATTGGCTAGAAAGCATCGAACGGGAATTCCGATATTTTAAAATATCAACACCGACCGACAAGAAAGATGCCCTCGTCATCTACGGTGGAACAGAAATAGCAAGACTAGAAAAGAGTTTACCCGACCCCACGACAGGATATAACGACTACGACAAGCTGAAGAGAAAACTAAATGAGTATTTCAAACCAAAAAGAAACAAGCACCACGCCGGATACTTATTTCTCAAGATGAAGTGACATGTACTTGTCCTGGACTCAGTTTACCGACTGGCGGCCATGTTTTATTCCGAGGAGAAGTCCTCGTACCATTGGTGAACGTAGCATACATAGACAACTAGCGCGCGGTGTAGTAAGGGTACAACACAGGGAGTCCAATACACGACATTCCTCCCCTACTAAATGTCAATGTTCTAAACGACAACAATATGCTAAACTAAAGAAAACAACTGTTCATAAGTCCATAACTGTGGGAGGTCTTCGCAACCTTGTGGACCGTCGCAGTGGCACCACCTCCGGTGTACTACATGTTGGTTCCTCGTGAAGTGCCTCCTGTGTCCTCACTGGTGTCTCACTGGCCGAGGTTGGCTGACTTGAATCATTGCTGACCTGGGTATCACTAGACGAGACTGGAGGCACCATGTACAGAGGCACTGGGATGGCTGGTGCTGCTGCGCCAAGGATCACTGGAGGAACTTCTTGATTTGCAGTGTGGTTGTCCATGTACCGCTTACGAAGTTGGTCTTGATGTTTCCTCACAAAACCACCTTTTGTAAGTTCAACAATGAAAGATACAGGACCAGTCTGTGAAACAATTAATCCTGGTAGCCATCTCTCGCCTTTACCAAAGTTGATAGCATAGACAAGATCTCCAACTGCAAGGATACGCTGAACAGCCTTTTTGTCATGCTATTCTTTCTGCTTTAGTTGCCTTTCTTCTATTCTAGATTGTAAGTTTGGCCGCAGGTTGTCCAAAGGAATTTTTAGTTGGCGTCCCATCAAAAGCTTTGAAGGCGTCTCTTCTGTTGTTGTATGTTAAGTTACACGATACTTAAACAAAACACGTGTAAGTCTGGCATTAAGAGTACCTTTCTTGTTGCGATTAAGGCCTGACTTGACGATTCCCACAGCCTTCTCTGCGAGTCCATTAGAGGCAGGATGATAGGGAGCGACCTTGATGTGTCTTATGCCATTTAGAGTCATGAACTGTTCAAATTCGACACTTGTGAAATTTGATCCATTATCAGAAACTACTGTGTCTGGTAGACCGTGAGTGGCAAACGATTGCATCAACTTTTCGATTGTTGCAGCTGATGTTGACACTTCGGTGACGTGTGCGTCAATCCACTTAGAGTGAGCGTCAATGACCACAAGTATCATCTTGTTGCCTTGTAGTGGACCTGCGTAATCGATGTGTATGCGGCTCCATGGACGATTGGAGAACTCCCAAGGGTGGAGTGGTGCAGGCCCAGGGGGTGGCCTTAAACTCTGACAGTTGACACATGTCCTTACCACCTGCTCTATGTCCTGGTCTATGTTTGACCAGTAAACATATCTGCGTGCAAAAGATTTCATCTTCACAATTCCGACATGTGCATCATGGAGCATGTCAAGTACACGCGATTTCAACGAGGCTGGAATTACGACGCGGTTGTTCAAAAGAATACACCCCTGTTCCAAACTGTACTCGTTCCTACGAAGAAAGTATGGCTGTAGCTCGGCGTTGTCCACATGATTTGGCCATCCCAGTGTTACAAACTGAAGGACCTTCGACAATACTTTGTCGGTCTTGGTGTGAGAAGCAACCAATTCTGCATCGACTGGGGTTGCACTTAAAAATTCCATAAGGTGTACTATCTCTGCCAGTATGCTTTGTCGAGTGGGAGCCGGCTCAGAGCATCAGCGTTGGCTAGTTGAACTCCAGGCTTATATTTGAACACATAATAGTATGCTGACAATGTAATAAGGGCCCAGCGTTGTACTCGACCAGATGCCATTGTTGGAAGGCTCTTGCGCTCACTGAAGAGGGCCTCAAGTGGCTTATGATCATTGTTTATAACGAAATGATGCCCATAGAGGTAGGAATGGAACTTTTTCACACCCCAAACTACCGCTATTGCCTCTTTCTCTACTTGTGAATAGGCTTTCTCTGCCGGAGACAAAGTTCTGGAGGCACAACTGATTGGTCGCTCCATTCCATCAATCACATGGGAGATGACTGACCCTAAACCGTAGGTACTGGCATCGCACGACAAAATGATGTCCTTTGAGCTGTCAAAATGCACCAACAAGTTGGATGACCGTAGGAGTTGCTTTGATCTTGCGAAGGCTTGCTGTTGTGGTTTCTCCCACTCAAACCTGGCATTCTTTTGAAGAAGTTGATGTAGTGGGGCGAGCTCAGAAGATAGATTAGGCAGGAACCTACCGTAATAATTCAAAAGTCCAAGATAACTTTTGAGCTCAGTGACATTTGTTGAGGCAGGAGCCTCAGAGATTGCACGGAGTTTGTCTTCAACTGGGTGCAGTCCATTGGAGTCGATCCTGAATCCGAGATAAGTGACCTCTGGGGCCATGAACACACACTTCTCTCTTTTTAGACGCACACCCGCATCTGACAGCTTCTTCAAAAGAGCCTCGAGGTTTGACAAATGCTCCTGGTCGTCTTTGCCAGACACCAATATGTCATCTTGGTAAGCACAGGTAAACGTCAAACCTTGGACCAAGTTATCCATTACGCGTTGGAAAATGGAAGGTGATGACGTCACATCAAAAGGAAGACGTGTGAATTGAAATAAACCTCGCTGTGTGTTTATGGTTGTGAATTTCCTTGAACCTTTATCAAGAACCACTTGTAGAAATGGCTGGCTGAGATCGAGCTTTGAGAATTTCTGCCCGCCAGACAGTGTGGCGTAGAGATCCTCAACTCGAGGCAGGGGGTACTGATCAGTTACACTATCTCGGTTTACCGTTGACTTGTAATCACCGCAGATACGGATGCTGCCATCAGACTTTAACACGGGTACTATCGGTGCAGCCCAGTCCGAGAACTGCACAGGTTCTATAATTCCATCATGCTGTAGGCGTTGCAATTCTGTATCAACCTTGTCCTTCATAGAGTAAGGAACCTGACGTGGTTTGAAAAACTTGGGAATTGCATCCCCGTGAACATAGATTTTTCCTTTTGTGCCTTTTATTTCCCCCAGTTCATTATTCCAAAGGTCAGGATACTTGTCTGTGATGCTAGAAAAAGTATCTGACTGTTCGACCACGTGGTGGATTTCACTCCAATTCAACTTTATTTTGTCCAGCCAATTTCGTCCCATCAGGTTTGGGCCGTTGCTGTCAACAACTAGAATTGGTAGTTTATTCAACTGCTTGTGATACTGAACCTCTACATCCATAGATCCCAGTACGGGGATTTCCTCACCGGTATAAGTGCGTAGACGTGCTCGATGAGTGTTCAGCTCTTTTCCAGAGAACAGTAAATAATATGACTGTTTACGGAAGCTCCGGTATCAATCTCCATCTTTATGTCCTGTCCATCTACACATAATTCAACCTTGTATGCAGAATTGTGGTTACCAATTGTATGTTTCTTCTGAAAGGTTATCATCCTCAGCTACCTGATTAACACCTTGCTCTCTCTGCTGTTGAGAAGGTTTAGACTTACAAACCTTTGCAATGTGGCCCCTTTTTCCGCAGTGGTAACAATCAGATTATTTGAATGAGCAGCTCGCCTGATCATGTTGTCCACCGCAGCGATAACATAACCTGCGTCGGTATGGCTGTTCTCGGCTTTGTTTACGTCGTGCTGGTTCCTTGGGGACATTCATCTCTTTGTCTCTCCCGAATGCTTTAACTTTGTTGACTTCTCCCGAGTTGTTAGAGTTTCTTTGAATGTCATTGGCACTAGTTGCAGCTTGCTCCATTGTTGTTGCAATTTCAAAGGCTATAGTGAAGGTTAACTTTTCGTAGTCAACAGCCAATAGACGTTTCTGGATAGTTTCATCGTTTATGCCCACTACCAAACGATCACGTAACATTTCCTGAAGGGCTGCTCCAAATTCACAATGTTCGCTGAGTTTGCGAAGATTGGCGACGAAACCGGCGACTGATTGGCCTTGTGTCCGTTCGCATGAGTAGAAACGACAACGCTGGACGATTGGTGAAGGCTTGGGATTGTAGTGCTGCTCGAGTAATGCGATTATAGCATCGTAAGATTTGTCGGAGGGTTTCTCTGGTGAAACTAAACTACGTAGAAGGCCATATGTTTTGGATCCGACTACGCTCAACAATATGGCTCTCTTTTTTGCCCCATCCTCTATGTCATTCGCTAGGCAATACTGGGTGAGTCTCTCGGCGTACTGTGTCCAGTTTTCGATTTCTGGTTTGTATTCGTCGACTCTGCCGTAAACTGCCATCGCGGAATTTTAGTGTCGTGGATCGATAAAACAGTATAAACTTGCAGGTTACTCCGGAGAACTCCTTTCTCTTTTCTTTTATGCGTTTTCCTAAACAAGAAAGTGTTTTCCTCGTCGCCAAATGACAGAGGATTACAGCGAGGTAGCCAGAGTAAGCCAATGGCGACAGCAGAAGCAAGAGAAGCACCAGACAGCAAGAGAACCCGGCAGACGAGAGGAAAAGGCTCGCAGATGCTGCGGTTATTGTGGATACGCAGGAACTCATGAAGAGGGTCAAGACTGTCCTGCATACGATAAGAGGTGCCGAAAATGTCACAAGATGAACCACTTTGCCACAGTATGTAGGTCAGACTCTGATGAAAACAGCAGAAGCAACCCAAGAAACAGGTATCACCAGACTTATAGAGGACCAAAACAATAAAGGAACCAGGTAAGGAAAACCACAGAATATGACCATGACAGCTCTACCAGTTCAGATGATGAGTTTATTGGACAAGCATCAAAACACCTCAGACGAGTGAGAAAGCTAGGAGAGGCAAGGGATGATGACAAAACTATCAGTGTAAGGATAGATGATGTTGATGTTAAAGCAGAACCAGACAGTGGAGCAGATATAAACATCATGGATGAGCACCAATTCAAAGCTTTCACCCACAGATCCAGCAACAAACAGCTTCTTGAATCGAGTAAAACCAGAGTAAAGACTCTTCAGGATGAACTATCAGTGAAGGGAGAGTTTAAGACGATAGTGAAAAACAAGAATCGTGGGGTGGAAATGAAATTCGTCGTTGTCAGAGAGAGAATCAATTCACCACCACTCTTGAGTAGAGCCACTCCTATCGACTTGGGCATGCTGCACATCCAGCCAGAAGGGTTGCTAGCGGCAACCAACCACTAAGAATCCCAGACGAGAGTGCTGATATTAAAGTACTCAGCAGTGACAAGACAGTGAACACCCAACTCAAGGAGATCACTAACAGGTACAAGAATGTATTTGAAGGTATAGGGAAGATAAGAGACATCAAGAACAACAAACTCAAGATATATATGCAAGATTCAGCATGAAGCCAGAGGCAGTACCGATTGCCCAGAAGCCACGACCAGTAGCGTACTACCTACAAAAACCACTGAAGGAATGGCTGGACCAAGGTGTAAGGGAAGGAATCTTTGAAGAAGTACCACAGGGGAAGCCAGTCACATGGTGTTCTCCATTGGTTGTACAACCAAAACCAAGGTTCAGCAAAGTGGATCAAGATCAGCTCAAACCAAACATGATAAGAGCCAGTGTGGACCTAAGAGTTCCAAACAAGCACATGGAAAGAAATCGAATCACACAAGGACCTGTGGTTGAGGATTTCACTCACAAGTTTCACAACTGTAAAGTCTTCTCCAAGATGGACCTCAGGCAGGGATACCATCAACTGCAACTAGACCCAGAGTCGAGAGCAGTAGCAACATTCAGCACACCCTGGGGTAACATGAGACCACGGCCGTTGGTATTCGGAGCCAGATCATCCCAGGATCTATTTGACGAGATGATGCAGAGGATCTTTGGGGGCATACCAGGTTGCCTCAATCAGGGTGACGACATACTGATAGGAGGACGCAACACAGAAGAGCATAATGAGATACTAGAGCTATAGCAAGTGCTACAGAGAGCTGCTGATTTTGGAATCACTTTCAACTTGGAAAAGTGCCAATTCGGAGTGGAGGAGCTGGATTTATATGGATATCATTTCACCGGAGAGAGGCTAAAGCCGACACCAGACAAGGTTCGTGCTGTAAAGGAGAGCAAACCACTAGAGTCCAAAGGAGCAGTCAGAAGCTTCTTAGGAATGATTAGTATCATTAGTCAGCTGCCGTCAACCCGCACCGTTTCTTTGTATAGATCTCGCTGTACTGTCATTGCACACCACCGACGGCGACAGTACGATCACACAAACGAGTCATGAATAGAAGCAAGTGAAGTCGGAAAGCGTATTCATAACGGCTTAAGAGCATAATTGTAGTATAAAGGTGTCGGAGGTTTGTTGATATTTGGTGCATAGACTGATAAACTTGTGAGACTGATAAACTTGAGGCCGACGTGGGAACCTACGATTTTACGTCCTTATCCGAGAAGACGTGAAGGTCTAACCATTTGCAGTTCGAAAACGAGACTGTTTCACAAAGGCAGCACCTTCTACTCAGTTATTTTACGACCCTGAGTGTTGGTCCGACCGGGGATTGAACTCCGACCTCCCGCACGACAGACAGGAGCTTAACCACTGAGCTAACCGGGAGGCGGTTATATAGCTAGGTAAAGTCCTTTTAATAAATCAAATAATGAACGATTTTATTCAATCACATAATTTGTTGGCTAAAAGTTGGGAGCAACCTCGTGCCCAGGGTCTTCTCGGTCAGATCCAAGATGGCTGCTACTGCGAGAGAAGACCCTGGTAAAGGCTGAATTACGTGATCAAAAATCTCCAGAAATGCTGGAGATTTCAATCACGTGATGTGGACATCCAAGATGGCTGCCAAGCTGGCTCATGGGATATTTCATCACGTGATACAAACCATAGGTACATCCCAATTCGGAATGAACGAGATGCGATTAACGGTATTTCCACGAGGCGTACGATGCATTGAAAACAAGTCTACTAAACGGCTCGAAATGGAGTTTACTTGGATAAAGAAACCGTGGAAGGGAATCACAATACTACCAGGATGTATCTAAGCTAAAAGAGAATTCACCGAAGCCATTAATTTCCCGTTAGCGTTGAAGCGAAGCGACGGATATCACATGTTCAGGTTTAATGGCTTAATTATCCTGGCTTTCTCACTGATTAAACTTACCAGAAAACTACCCAATAATACACTCCACCTATTATTCTACCTACAAAACGTGTATTTAAAATCGTTTATTGATAAAATTTGACAAAATTAAACTATATATAAAACTATATGGTTTCAGTCCCTTTGGCCAATAAAAGCATTGTTGGAAAAACCTTTGCGTCATAAACCGAAGAGCCAATCAGAATGCGTCATAGTTCAGCCTTTACCAGTCTTCTCTCGAAATAGCCGCCATCTTGGATCTGACCGAGAAGACCCTGGTCACGAGGTTGAGTTGGGTGTTGGGGCAGTACGAGGCTGACGAGTACTCAGTGAACTAGAACACTTACAAAACTCTTGATTATTGGGGTCTGGTGGAACTTCTCGAAACGCGGCGACAGTATTGGCCTACCCAACAATAGAAAATACCCTCACCTTTAGAAAGTGCAGTATGCAATCAGAATACAGGTCTCTAGAGGTTCCGTGCTGGTGATGTAATGTAGTTATATAAGTGTTCCAGTTGAATAACCTAGAGTGTTATAAGTGTTCCAGTTCGATAATCACGAGTTCTGTATTGTCGTTTATGGAGGTCATCACGTGGTATAGCCTATCGCACCAGATTGGCTCTTGTACTAATAGAATATTAATGAGTTTAGAACTTAAGATACTGAAGTAATTTAATGTGTTTATATTGGGCATTCGTAATCAGCGCTTTGCGCATTCCCTAAGGACCTCCCCTTGGAATATATAAGCATGTAATCACATTACGAATTCACTTGACCTTACCAGTTTACATTACTCACTTTGTTCTACTTTAGCTACTAGAAACTTGTACAACATAGATATTAATCTTGAAACTTGTAAATTATGTAATCATTTCTATTAATCGTCTCCAATAAACGTAACTGGTATGCGTCTCTCCTATATACACCGTGTCTGTTATGTAGAATATACAATATAAACGTTTTCTGTGCGAAGGAACGCAGTGATAGAGCACATAATTTGTATTTGTTACCTAGGTACTTCATCTAGGATGTCCATTTTCCTGATTTTCAGAACTCGTTAATTAAATTAGGGTTTACATTTTGGCACAACGCACAAATGTATCACCACTTTTAATGTACTCACTATTCGAATGCTTTCGTACGTACGAGAACGGGCTGTCAAATAAAAAAAACACAAACAAAACCATTTTCCAGCCGAATCCACAAATTAAAGTGAAACAAGGACTTTGCAATTACCCTATATCATTATGACGTCACGGCTTGTTTATGAGGGGGACAGAATCGACTTGAACAATAGAATTTTGAACTAAATCTGTTCTGCTGAGGAAAATTTAACTTCGAATTGTCTGGTTTCCAGATATCAGCTGTATCAATGTTTATCCCACAATATTTACCGTATTTGGTGGCTGTTACCGCTATTCTACGTTCTTCAAAATGCATTTGATAGCGATTTCCTTTGTGTTGTTGCTGTTTTGTCCCTGTTTTGTCCCCCTCCCACGACCGTGATCCTTAGCGTTTAAACAATAGATTGTTTTGATATGACGTCATAATGATATAGGTCAATTGTACGAAGTCTTTCGTCAAAATATTGAAAGAGGCCAGCCTGACCAGCTACAATTTGAATGACCTTTGACCTCAAAGACGACATCCAGTTGGACCAAATGCGACAGACTCATATGAATACAATTTGAATTTTCACTATTTTAGCAATTCTCGGCTAGAAATTAAAACAGGCGAACAAAAGGGGAACCAGTTCAAGGAAGACAACGTGTTTTCCATCATTTTCTTTCCTTTTTGGAAGACTTTTGAGCCTTAGCTTCGAACATGAAAGGTTTAGCCGCGTTTCAGTGTAATGAGATTACAATTCAAACGCGTAATGGGAAGATTGATCGATATACAGCTAGTATCGATATACAGCTAGTATCGATATTAAAATGTTAGGAAGTATGAGACGATAAATGGAGCCATATTTCTGAGAGGGAAGTTTGTTGTTATTTTGGGCAAAGAAAACTTAGTGCGTTCATCTGTTACAAAAAATGGGCATAATTTTTATTATGCGACTGAACGAACTAAGTTTTGTAGTGCGTCCACAAAAACACTTTTCGTTCGCCGGTTTACTGAGTTTGAGTTCTTCTGGTGGAACACCAAAACAATTCAACTACATGCTTGACATTAGAGAATCATTATCAATGGTTTTCTTGAAATCTGCGAAAATGTTAAAGCTAGCTGGTGGAAAAAGAGTTAGATTTTGTTTTGTATCCAGCTATATATATAGAGGATATTACACGCTAGTGCGAAGATATAAGTTTATCCTCGAGAGTCGAAAACATTTCACGTGAAATGTTTTCGACTCGAGAGGATAAATTTCATATCTTCAAACCACCGTGCAATTTTCTTTTTATTATATTGACAATTAAACTGCTCTAAGAACTCTTATCTATATTCATTTTACTTACTGTCAGTACAAACTTCTTCATGATCTTTCTAAGCTGTTCTGGGGAGTTTCATCGGATTTTCTTGTCTCTTCGTTGCAGTCCAGAGACTTTTAGATCGTATTTGGCTTTTTGTGCTCAGAATATTCGTTGTCATGCAGCTTCCTGTGTGATTTTCACAAACCTGCCGCCATCTTTGTAGTTAAAAAGGCGGCAAACGTGACGTCATCGATATTTTCACTAGTGAGGATATGGAAAATACGCCACTCAATACCCGGATGTAGTTTCGTATGAGTTCTACTAGTGGTTTATCTCTTAGTAAAACACTATCATCCATATAATAAATATATATAATTTTCGTTTGGCCTGATGCTTCTCTAATTTCAATCATGAGGTATAATGTTTTAATGACATGCAGGTCTAGCGTTTGCAATGTTGGCATCCTTGCCTCCTGTGACGGGACTATACACAGCTCTTGTCCCAGTGCTAATCTATATGCTGATGGGAACTTCAAGATACTTATCCCAAGGTCAGTATTTATTATGTGTTACTGTCAATGAAAGATTCATGATTTTTTTAAAGTAATACTTTAGCAGAACCCAAGCTAACTCAAAACATCCTTTGCTCCTCCCCCGGGGGGGGGTACTTACATGAAAAATGGGTATGTATGTGAGGCCAAGAGGCTTAAACCCTGACCCTGTTTGACCCATTCCGAGCTCCAAAACCCTGATTGCCCCCTTTTTTGAAAAAAAAAACCCTGAATGCCCCTTCTTTAACTTGTTTTCAAAACAAGGTCGGATATATATCCCGGCCGGTATACCGCGTACCGGGATTGCATGCAAAATACGGAACATTTAAAGTCGGGACGTGGCATTGGGTAAACAAATCAGCAGATGAAGTACATAGATAAGTACTGAAGTACGGGAACCTCAGTGCTTGCATGTGGGCAGGCGATCAAAATGCGGCAACAGAATGTCTTTTTTTGACATAGTAGCTAAAAAAAACCTAACTGCCTAAAAAATACTGAACCCCGACCCTGACTGCACCGAAATTATACTCAAATCCTGACCCTGATCTGCCCAAATCAGGCCAAAACCCTGACCCTACCTGCCCAAACGGAGCTCAAAACCCTGACCCACCCGGGCGGCACATACATAATACGTCACAAACAGGAGTACCCCCCCCGGGGCTCCTCCCCTTTGCTATCCACGTTTGGCCACGTTTGGCCTAGCTTGCTTCAGAAAGAAAGAAAGTGTGGTCATGTACTTAAACCACCAGGGTCCCGTTGTTCGGGTCAAGGGTCACCACGGGTCAGTCAAGGGTCAGCACGGCCCAAGGGTAAGCACTGGACAAGGTCAGCACGTGTCAGTTCGGGCCAAGGGTCAGCACGGGCCAAGGATCAGCACATGTAGGGTCAAGGGGCAGCTCGGATGAATGATCAGCATGGGGCACCTCGGGTCACGGGTTAGCATAGGTCAGTTCGGGTCAAAGGCCAGTACGAGTCAGTTCAGCTCAAGGGTCAGTACTACCCCATGGTTAATTAAATCGCTACCCCAATTTTAAACTGTAGGGATAAAGATACCTGAATAACCGACCCGCCCAGTAGATTGAGCTGCTTCAACCGTGATGCATTTGATTGTGTGAAGATCGAAGCTCAGGCTTTTTGATTGCATAATGTTTTATCATTACACAGGATCATTTGCTGTTATTTGCTTGATGGTGGCACAAGTCATTGAGCGAGAAGTTCAGAACATGGATATACCAGCTGCACCTACAAGTGTCTCTCCAACGGCATCATTTAATGGTTCAAACATGTCGTTGAGCACAACAGGTTCTCTTGTCTCTGGGAATGCCATGTGGAGCCCGCTGGATGCCAAAAAATTGGAGATATCAGTGTCATTGGCCTTGCTCATTGGTTTTATGCAGGTATAAATTAACCTCTCTGAATTAATAACATTTTCTCGGTACAAGTTTCAGTTTGGTATTGACTCTTTGTTTAGCAACAACGTAACAACAACAACTATTTATTTGTACCAGAAGTTACAATGCAATACGTAGAGGAAATCGCATGAACTGCTCATGCTATATATACGTACGTGATTTATGCCGGGGCACTGAGTGATATTTTGAAAGTTGTGATACTTGCATGCACGAGCCCGTTCGGCGACTACAATTGGGAACTTTCTAAATATCACTCAATGACCATAAATCCACGTATAGCACGAGCAATTCATGCGATTTTTTTAATTTATAATATACTGAGCAAACACTTGATGAGAGCGTGCAACTGTGCACTCTTTATTACCCAATCGGAATCCAGATATTTTGTTAGAGTATAATAAATTATTATAAAACAGAATGCTAAAATAAAACTCTGAATTCCTAACGAGGCCTGAAACAACCATGGGAGCTGATCAAAGTCAGGACCCGGCTAATCCTCAGATCGAATTGAATTTAGCATGTTGGTTTTTCGGAGGGAGAAAAACCGGAGAACCCGGAGCAAAACCCTCCGGCAAAATCGAGATACCAACAAACTTAACTCACATATGGCGCCGCGTCCGGGAATCGAACCTGGGCCACAGAGGTGAGAGGCGAAGCGCTTAACCACTGCGCCACCCTGGCTCCCGGCTAAGGGTAACAATAAGGCTAACCAAACCCAGGATACATAATTTTTAATGATTGGTTGGGTACAAAATATAGCAAATATTTGTCATTGTAATTGGTGCTGGTGCTGCATGGTGCTGCATGTTGAATTGGTATGATTCAAGGAAAGTTGAAATTACAAGAAGTATCAACAGTCGTTATGCCTTTATTCTTTAAAAAGCCTATATTTTCACTGTCAAAATAAGTTGTGTGACAAGTATCTTTATTCCCTGATGGCAGAGTTCATTTCCTTCCCAAAACGAAAGGAGAGCAAGAAGGAGAAGAAAGAGAACTCTGCCGGTGAAGGATGCTTTCTTGTTGCGCATGCGTTAGAGTTACCTAGCAACCCTGTTATAATTCTCTATGTCATTTTGAACCTGACGTCAATCAACTAACATGGGCTCAAATAGTGTAAACGACGTATTACGTTTTTCCATGCGCATCACGCAAATTCCGGTAAAAACCGGAACTTGTTTGGTTCGTCCATGGATGTGGACAGTGGTACACAATCATAGTTTAATTACCTATGCCAATGTTATATATAAGGTAAGTCAACCTATTATCGATCACAACTACTAAAGATTACGAAGGAAGAAAACATTGGCAATAGCCCTCTTCGTTATACGACTGGAAGCGAACAAGGTCCTTTTATCCTTGATTCGAGTACAGTATTCATGCACTCAACACTATATAAACCGTTTCCCCACCCACAATTCCCTCTTTTGCTCGGCTGACGAATGGCTAGCGCTCCAAACGTCAGCTATACCACTCGCTTCCCACGGCCACGGCAGTTAGTATACCTTAATCGACTTTTAGTTTATTATACCAGTGTTTATCTTCCCCGCCGATGCAGATCAACACTAGTTTTACAGGAACTAGTAACCCATCGTGTCCGATAATAGGTTGACTTACCTTATATTGCTCTTTAATTTAACAAAAGATCGCAATGGGGGTTGCTAAGCTGGGCTTTGTAACCAACTACCTGTCAGACCCTCTCATCAGTGGCTTCACAACAGGGTCAGCAGTACTGGTTGTTGTGAGTCAACTAAAGCACATTCTTGGTCAAAATGTACCACAGATCAGTGGAGTATTTGCTTCAGTTAAGGTGGGTTCCATTAAATATTATTGCAGGGTATTTTAATAGCCTGAGTAAGCAGCGCTTCAGTGTTTGTTGTTGTTTTTGTAGTTCTGTTTTGTTGTTGTGCTCGTTGTTGTGGGATTGTGTTTGGGGGGGGGGGGGGGGGTGGGGTGTTCAGAAGCTTTTCATCTCACACAATTTGTCTCACTCTCAGTATAAGGGAATCTTTGTTCACATCTTTGCCTCATTAACATAAATCATACTTCAAGTTGCGAACAAACCGAGTCCACATATCTAAAGAGAAAGTCACACTGAGTAATTACCGAAAATTTGAGATAAATATGTTGAATAGTTTTTGAGAAAACGGCTTTTCAAAAGTGCAAAATGTACAAAGAATGTTTGGACAGGTGTGTGGCAAGAACATTCAGACACGCGTCCGGGAATCGATCTCAGACTCACATGTGACGTCACGTCCGGGAATCGAAGTGAGAGACGAGCCGTTTTACGCGCTGCTTCACCCAGGCCCCCCTAGTTATACTGAAGATTCTCTAAATTCTGCAGATTGTTGTCTACCTGTTGAAGTACATCGCGACCTCTAACCTTGGTGCCATTGTTACTGGCGTGCTCTGTTTTGGTGTCATCATTGGTCTTAAATATCTTAGCGAGAAGTACAAAAGCAAGCTCCCAGTTCCTATCCCAGCTGAACTGTTTGTGGTAAGATAATAATTTATATGAAAGCAGGCACACATTAAATAAGTACTTCAAATAAATATTGACATATACTTAACATTAGTTTTTCCGGTCCGGAATCCATTGCGCGCTCTGATTGGCAGCTGGTGGCGGTCCGTTTCTCATCCAAACCGGCCTGATCCTCCGGGGTAGGGGGGGGGGGGGGGTAGTTTACCTAAAGTTGGGTAGGGGTATGCCGCTCGGGCTCTGAAACCCTTACCCTGTTTAAGACAAAAAACTAAAATTTCCATACCCTGTTCAAGACAAAGTGTTAAAATTTTATATCCCTCCGTAAGACAAATAACAAATTATCTATACTTGGATGTCAGTGTTTATTGTGATCTTGTATATATAATAACTAAATAACTAAATAAGTCTTCATCAAACACTAGACTAAATAACGCACTAGATAAATACCATACCCTGTTCAAGATCTGTCGATGTGAAAATGGATACCCTCTCTTAGATCAGAAACTCGAAAAACCATACCCTGTCCAGCGGATCATCCTTTCTATTTACGTGTTATATTTCGAAAAGACGGCTACATTATTGCATGATATATCACATATATAATACTGCCCGCCGCCCGCCACGATTACCTTCAGCTACCTGCGGGTTAGTGAAATTGTAAACAATATTCTTTTGTTAATAAAAACATCGTTATCGTTATCATTTTCGTTATAGAACCTATAATATCGTAAACAATCGAACATGCTTTTGCAACACCGTAATAAATATGACAGTAGAGTCACTGCCGTGAAAATAGAAAATTCTGAATGCTTCGGTTACTGAGTAAAACACTGAATGTATTCTGATCTTCTGATCTCCCGCCTATCGGCGCCGGCCCATTCGGACACGTGACACCAGCAACCAATCGGATAGAGTGGTATAAATAGTCCAACTAATTTATGCAGGCTAAAAATAAATCGGCGCAGACTATCATGGGGAGAGACCCCAATATGGGAGATCGGTTCTCTTAGATGATGGTCTCTTGCCAGATTGCATGATTACCTGCCAGCAAGGATGATTTACAACCATTGTTTCCGTTCTTCGTTCATTACACAGGTAGTAATAGCCACAGCAATCTCGTATGGAGGGGCCATCAATAGAAACTTTGGTGTCCAAATTCTGGGGAAAATACCCAAAGGGTGAGTGGCTTGTATTAGAGACATCTAACTGAATTATGTTTACCTACTAGCTAAAAGTACAGTATTCTAACAAGCACATTAATAGCCACTGAGCTAACGGTTCTCCTTTTTTTGGCAAGTTTGATTCTTTGGTGTGCGAGATGTTGATGTTATCCTTTGATTTTGGCATTATCGAACATTAAGTTCCCTCAAAGTCGGGATATAACGTCGTGCGCGTCAACTTCATAAAATCAGACTTCAGTCTTATGTTGCTGTTTCGATTCATAGAAATTTTAAGAAAAACGTAAATATCTAGAGGTAAACTGCAGCTGGTGTACGGTGATTTCTCTAACTACTCAACCGTCGTGTTTTGTCAGGATAAAGAGCCTATACATTAAGTCCTAGCCATACTATCGAATATTATTAGATTGCACGATCCAACTTTGCTCAGTCTGACATTGTTCAACCGTTTGTCATCCCATGTTGGATCGTGTTGGATCGTGTTTGTCAAACCATGTTGGATCGTGTTTGTCATCCCATGTTGGATCGTGTTGGTCATCCCATGTTGGATCGTGTTTTGTCAAACCATGTTGGATCGTGTTTGTCATCCCATGTTGGATCGTGTTTGTCATCCCATGTTGGATCGTGTTGGTCATCCCATGTTGGATCGTGTTGGTTTTCCCATGTTGGATCGTGTTTGTCTTCCCATGTTGGATCGTGTTTGTCATCCCATGTTGGATCGTGTTTGTCATCCCATGTTGGATCGTGTTTGTCATCCCATGTTGGATCGTGTTTGTCATCCCATGTTGGATCGTGTTTGTCATCCCATGTTGGATCGTGTTGGTCATCCCATGTTGGATCGTGTTGATCATCCCATGTTGGATCGTGTTTGTCAAACCATGTTGGATCGTGTTGGTCATCCCATGTTGGATCGTGTTTGTCATCCCATGTTGGATCGTGTTGGTCATCCCATGTTGGATCGTGTTTGTCATCCCATGTTGGATCGTGTTGGTCATCCCATGTTGGATCGTGTTTTGTCTTCCCATGTTGGATCGTGTTTGTCTTCCCATGTTGGATCATGTTTTGTCATCCCATGTTGGATCGTGTTTGTCTTCCCATGTTGGATCGTGTTTTGTCATCCTATGTTCGATCGTGTTTGTCATCCCATGTTGGATCGTGTTTGTCTTCCCATGTTGGATCGTGTTTGTCATCCCATGTTGAATCGTGTTTGTCATCCCATGTTGGTTGTGTTTGTACAACATTGTTTTCTTGGGCAAATGTTGAATGACGAATTCTGCTCGAATTCGACTAATAAATGTTGTATTTTTTGGCCATTCAGTCTTCCATGCAGTATCGAGAAGCACACGCCAGGACTCATTTTCGTATTTATTATAGTTTTTCTTTCTTGGGTGCTTTTTGAATTCCCGCCACTCCAGTTACGTAGGTTCAGTCGTCTATCAATGTTTGATAGCATTTTGCCGCCACCCCAAAACATTTTCATCCAATATTGTCGGTTCGTGTTATCCAACTGTTCGATCAGTAGTTTGACCGTTGCTTTAGCTGAAACATAAATCTCTTTTTCTATTCATTGATACCTCTTCAACCAATATGTGACGAGCGACGGCGGCGGTTTTACGAGCTGCGCCACCCAGCTCCTCACGTTTTACAATACTTTGAGTTCCAATTTACGTAACGCAATGTCCTTTTCCTCTTTCCAATTCAAACTTAAGAACTATCTTTTCTCCCGCAATTAATTAATTGTATTATCTTTCATGTATGCATTTTAATGTATTTGTTTAGTTTTGTTAGCGTGTTGCTCTTGCTGCCTCAATCAATATTCATTAATCAATATTAATTGTAACGACGTGGCCCAGAACCTCAAAGGCCTTTATGGTTTCTCTTGGGCTACCCCGCCACTTATTTTATTCTTTGTAAGATTACTATTTATATTTGTGGCAAATAAATTAAACTTGAAACTGAAACTGTAACTAAACTGTTGTTGTTTATGTGGCTCAATACAGATTGCCTCCCATCAGCATCCCATCGTTGCAGCTCATGAGTAACATCATCCCAGATGCGTTCGTCATATCTGTGGTTATCTTTGCCACCAACATATCATTGACAAAAATGTTTGCTAAGAAGCATGGTCAGACAATTGATACAAATCAGGTTTGTTGATATTGTACGCACTTCCGGTGGGTCAGCTATGGGGAGGGACATTCGTACAATTCATAGTTCTTGACCGCCATTTTGAAAGGTAACCAAGCCTTTGGTGACATCGAGGCTGGAGTTGAGGCTTGTATCAGTTAGCATGATAATCAAAATCTATCCATATTCATAGAAAGAGGGTTTGTATCAGTGCATGGTTAACTGCAGCCTACATGCGAGTTACTTTTCAAGAACTATTTACGATAAAGGCGTATTAAGCTAGTTCTAGCTTCAGGTCGGGGGGGGGCACTCTTGTTGGGTCTGGGTTTGAACCTAATTTCGATTTTCGGCTCCCGGTTTTCCGTAAAAATATCTGAAATTCCGGGTTATAGACGATTGATAATATAATCAAACAGGGAGAACATCCGAGTTCGTTTTCACAATAACTTGGAAATCCGGGTTTTGGGCTATGTTTTCTGGGTTCAGTTCTGGACCACATGGCCGCTCATATACGCCGCGGCAAAACGTCATGCACATGCGCTTTTGATGAGCCGGTCGCACGCGCGTCTCCCCAGATTCCCGCCGAAACTAAAGAAAACAGAGGCAATCACCCCTGTTTCTATTTTTCGGTACGAATGTGCAATGTTTCGCAAAAAAACTACTTAAAAGATAAGCCTAAGACTTTAACAGGTTGAAGTTTTCTTAATTTGTAATTCACTGTGAGTTTACTAAGTTATAAAATTACTTTCTAAAAAGGTTTAAGCCCTCGGAAATTTGTATTTGAAACCAGAGCCTTCGTTCTTTCGGCCAGCGGAGCACAACGTATTGCCGCGGTGCACACAGCGGTCAAACGTCTGCGCGTGCGTATTACGGTCAGTCTGGTGGGCGGCCGCGCGAGTTTCCCGCGCAAAATTTACCGTAAAACATATTACAACAACCCGGTGTTTAAAAAAAAAATCGGCTTGTGAACTTCTACCCCTAAAAGTTAAGAAAAGTACGTAAAAGTTAAGCTTTATATTTTCACAGTCGACGGGACATTGAACAAACTTCAAGCTGTGAGTTTACCCAAAAAAATTGTAATTTACCAAAAAAGTTATCAAGGTTTTAAAACGGGTGTGTGAACAGTGACGCCGCCGGCTCGCTTTGAATTTGCTAAATTTTTGTTTTGGAATATGTTGTTGTTGCAAGACTTTTGACGCATGCGCAGACGTTTGACCGCTGTGTGGCCGCGGTGTGATACCTATATTTATCTTACAAGTGATATGGAGACGGCTGCGAAGACAAGAGTTGAAGAAGTGTTCTCTTGTTAAATCTTGTGTTTAATGTTTCATTTATTCGCCTGTTATTGCTTTTAACATTCAGGTTTTTTTAGCGAAAATTAGGATGAGTACAGAGTCTCGTTCACTGAGGCCAAACGATATAGTTATTTTTCTACTAAGAGTTTTCACATCAGTTTTGCAGACAATAAATTAAACAGGTTTTGGACGAGGCTGAATAAAATATCAAAATTTTGTTCATGGCGAGCTGTCAGTTATTTACCTCGCAGTTATTTGCAGGTGAATCAACCAATCAGAATTCGGGATGGGAATTACTCGAATGATAAAAACAGTTTTTATTTTTGACGTTTATCTCATGAACTGTTACCATTTGTGTTCTTCAGGAGCTGATTGCCTATGGAGTATGTAATGTTGGAGCGTCGTTCTTCTCTAGCTTTGCAATCTGTAATGCTCTAGCACGAACAGCAGTGCAAGAAAACCTCGCTAACACTCAGGTATAGGCCCGATCACCCTGGCGATTTTGCTGCGATTTGAGCGACAATTTCAAGCGCGACGTCACAAGGTAAACTTCTCTCAACCAATCAAATGACAGAAATTTCTGGCTTTGAAGTCGCCGCTCAAATCGGATCAAAAATCACTAGTGTACACGGACCTTAAGAATGGACATCGTTGGAGGAAAAATATCGATAGTACAGTATCCTTCTATACACTCTACTCTCTCATATACAACCGCCGTTGAATACAGTGGAATGAATGACTACAGTAGATTTTGTTTGTAAATAAATCAAGTTTCTTTTCTCTTCACTAGCTCTGCAGTATACCTGTGATCATTCTCGTTCTCTTGGTGCTGCTGTTCATTGCTCCACTTTTCTTCCACCTGCCAAAGGTATGCCCACAGGAACCCCAGGCTTTATTTCTGTGGTCAATATTTATAAGGCTTTGTATGGGAATTTGCGATTGTGAAATATCTCGCTAAATAATTCAATAAAGTAAACGTAACTTGCCTGAAGAGTAGTTGACGTCCTTCTTGCTCTCTAGTGGCAATTTGAAGCGATTTTGACGAATTTTAACCCCCTCTTTCCATTACTTTCTCACATCAACTACTCTTCAGGCAAGCTATATTTACGTTATTATTGAAATATTTATCGAGATATTTCACTATCGAAAATTCCCATACAAAGCCTTATCATTTCGACCACACGAATGTAGCCTGGGCTTCCTGTGGTATGTCTAGTGTTAGTGTAATATGGACCATGTGGGATGAGGTTGAGTATGAAATACATTATGTTGAATGTTAAGTAGGTGTTTACTGGGATGTCAAGCATGTTAAGGCCTGGTTCAGGGGTCAGATTTCGAGTAAAAACTGTTTTCCTTATTTCAGCACAGCCGAGTATGGTAAGTGCGCCAAGTTTCTCACGATAATAGGTATCGCCATTCTTGACTAACTTAAGTGGTTTGTGTGTAGTAAAACTTAGAACACGAAATCAGTAAATCAAAAACGCGGCTGCGAGTTTAAAACAGCTAGGATGATGAGTGGATATGTTTAGTTAAGGTTGAAGCCTTTTACCTAAATCAGCTTAGAAAAGATGACTACAATGTTTCATTAACGAGTAATTAAGGCGAACATATATATATTTATCTTTATTGGTAGAAAGATAATGATTACAAAATTACGTAACAACTACTACGACAGGAACAAACAAATACAGACTTATACAGACTTGACTTATGTTATTTAAAAAACATGCCTTATTTAAGACACTACCTGAGGCCACACAAGAAAACAAAAAAACAACAACAAAAAAACAGAGGTGAACTATATTTCATAATAAGTAAGCCAAGTTAAGAGCTTGCTACATTTTTCATAATGAAAAGAAAGTTTATCCTTTTCTCTAGCAATAACTAGTTCTATGGTGTAGACTGTTCTTAGTTTGTTGATGAATATACTGATTCTTGGGAGTTGGTCTTTAAGCTTACAGGTGTAAATAAAATATTTAGCTAGCAGAATTATGTGATTTATTAAAATGAAATCTTCAATTGGCTCTGCCAACCCCAAAATAACATCGAGTTCATTTACATTTTTCCAAAATAAATCATGTTTAAACTAGAACTTGTTGTACTGCGAGCCAAAATGATTGAACTAAGGGACAATGAAATAGGAGGTGCTGTAAAGTTTCGTCTTCAGTATGGCAAAAAGAGCAGAGAGGAGACTGTATCTTGCCAATTTTATAGAGCAAATGATTTGTGTATAAAATACGGTGAAGGATTTTGAATTGAAATTCTCGTTTTTTTTGTTTCTAATGTGCATTTGAAAGGAATAGAATAAATGAGTTTCCAATCGATGGATTGTTTCTGCGAAGCAAAATAATTATCAAAATATCCTTTTGCAGTTGGAATTACAGCAATTTTGGAAATAAAACAATGATAAATCTTTTTAGAAGTAGTTTTACTGAGCAAGATTAGACTATCGCCCGCATTTAGAGATATACTTTGGATATCAAAAGGTTCTAACAAACTAAATATCAAAGTTGAATGATTCTTAAGCTCTGATTTCCATTTATTAGACAGAGCGTCATAAATACTTCGTAGATAAAACATTTCTAATGCGTTAAAAATTGGAATATTTACTTTTAGTTTCAAATCCTTGTTGTCATATAAATCCCCAATTTTACAAACCCCTTTCAATTTTTTTTTTTGTTAAATACAGATTTCTTGTCTATACATATAAATTTATTGTTCCAAATAAGTTGCTTAACAATGTCATCTAGTGTACTTGGAATATAATTATTTAATTAAGGCGAACATATGCAAAATAGGTCACGTGACGTTTTGTACCGTTAATATCTCCTTATCTTTACATGATAGTCATGTTTTCTAAGCGTGATCTGAAACACTAAGGGAGGAGTAATGTTTCAGCAGGGTTACTTTATATTCATATGTTATCGTCGCAGCCGCATTTCACTTAAACGATTTTATATAATTATGACGTCACGATATCGATCACGAGATACGACAACCATCCACCTAACAAATTTAAAGAAGTTAATATTAGTATTATGGTGTAATTAGATTTTGTTTAAAATGTTATTTCTGTCAGAAAACATGTTTTAACGTACAACTATTTTCCGTTAAATGAACCAGGCCTTAACATGCTTGAGATATGCGAGTAGAAGTCGCATCAATGGATCGCTGCTTCACGCTCATTTTCATCACCAGAGATCCAGGCTACATTTCTTTTTAAAGTTATACTATGCCGTTATGCTATTCATGTACAGTAACTACCTTGGTCCTAAAATCAATACGTTCCGTCCACTTTAAGGCAGTCCTTGCTGCAGTATTGATTGCAAACCTGATTGGTCTGCTCAGACAATTCTCACGATTAAAACAGCTGTGGACAATCTGCAAAGTTGATGCGGTGAGTACACTTACAGACTTAGTCGATACTCTTGAAACGTTTCTAATCCGGTTCTTAAAATGGGCAACGCCCTAAAAGAAGGCTGAGAATGCTATCCGCTACAACAGCATACCCTAGTATAATTTCTAATACCACGTCCTAGTCTGTGTCACGCAGTTCAGTTCAGTCTGTGTCACGCAGTCGCAATCCAGACCGGCCATAGTTATTTTTAGCGTTTTCTACTGACAAACCTCGCGTACATGTGCGATATTGTTAAATCAAAAATCACTAACAAATAATATATGTATAGATGTAGTCTTTAAGGAAAATACTGCGTATCGTATCATTTCAATCAGGCATCGAGGGAGGAGAATTTAACTGCTTCTAGCCAACTATAACATCCTAGACCCAGACCCTTCTCTTATTTCTTACTGCGCATGCTCGACGAAAATTCGATTTCGTCGAGCATGCGCAGTAAGAAATAAGAGAAGGGTCTGGGGTCGAAAATGGCCAACTATACTGACAGACACAATCGAATATTAACTTCATATACATGCGCAACTCCGTACCATGACATAATTTAATCTCTGTAATTATCTCATATTAGCTAGAGGACTAAGAATCCTCAATCCGAGAAAAATAATTACCCTGTACCCCTCGGTAGGCAACATCGTTTAACAATGATCTTAACAATGTTAGGTTGTGTGGTCTGCTACGTGCTTTGGAGTATTTCTTCTTGGAGTGGATTTAGGACTTGGACTTGGGGTTCTTGTTGCCGTATTGACCGTTGTCATACGATCATCAAGGTAAAGACCAGAAATTTCACGACCGTCTGTTAGGATAA
Source organism: Actinernus sp. WN-2022 (assembly GCA_030867875.1). Classification (NCBI taxonomy): domain Eukaryota; kingdom Metazoa; phylum Cnidaria; class Anthozoa; order Actiniaria; family Actinernidae; genus Actinernus; species Actinernus sp. WN-2022. Next base: position 34,325,894 of record JAOWCC010001751.1, on the reverse strand, counting down.
CATACCTTTGTGTCCCTATTTTGACAGAACGGACCAAGAACCTTTTAATACTAGTGCTTTACTGTTATTTAGGATTTGAGGGTTTGAGATATCATGTAGAACCGGCCAATATAATAGTACTGGTAGTTCTTTGTGTGACGAGCAAGGAATGAAAATGTTTACGGTCGGCTTAGAGTTCTTGAGTTCACACAAAATCGAAATGGTCCAGCGCAGAGCCGCGAGGTGGATCCTATCACGCGTTGACCCATCACTCATACAAAGAACAATTGATTCCCGCCTGATCCTGCTCGACAAAATTAATACTGGTCTTGTTGCTGTTAACCCGGTTGACCAACTGCGCCTTGCCAGACGTAGATCTCAACACATAAATGCACACACCTCCATACCTCTGGCCACTTACTACTACTACTACTACTACTACTACTACTACTACTGCTACTACTACTACTCACAGACTATCCTTCGGGACGGGATATATATCAGTGCACCATTCTTTTCTATTTTGCAGTGGCCGGCGCCAAACAAAGGATGATTGCCAACACATGTCGACTTTTAACTATAATATAAGACATTCACCCATCAAAGTATTTAGTCTCCATGTCCAGTAAAATTGTCTCAGCTCTGACCACCTCTATCATTCAGTGTATCTTACCTATAGATTGTTGTTATGTCGTAGGCCGCGCCACTCGCTCCTTGGGCATGTCGATGGTACGGACATCTACAGGGACACCAACGAATGTTCTCAGGTGAGATAGACACTGAATCCCAGCTGTTGTTCTCGTCATTCGTGACATTGAAATACCTCGTTCACAAATACAAATGAGAAAGTATAGCTATAGTTATTTAAAAAAATTATATGGCAAAACGCTCTCGAGGTCAGATCGAGTGTTCTTATTGGCACTTACTCGATCGGGATTTAATTTTACTGTTTTTAGTCATTTTTAGATTCGAGTACGACTTTTACTACGAGTACGACTTTTAGACTCAAAATATCTCAGTCGCGAGAAAGTACAGATCTTTCATTTCTGCCAAACAATGCTGCAGACACGAGAACAAGTTACCGAGTGTTTGTTAATATATATTTTTTAAGTGTTCGTCGATTGTGAAAAGTCGTACTCGTTGTTCGTACTTGTACTCGAATCTAAAGCTCCCCATATTTAGTAGAACAATCGGTTAATATCACTGTGTACATTTTACGTACACCACAGGCCATGGAACTCCCTGGAATCAAGATCCTTCGATTTGAATCATCACTGTACTTCGTGAACATCGAGTGCTTTAGGGACCTCCTCGTGTCGATCAGCGGAGTGGACCCATCCAAGCCAGCACTCACCTCAGTTGGCATGATTAGTGATAGTAAGTTAACTCAAGAGGAGGAAGAGGACAAGGTATCTGACAATACGAAAGAGGTGAGAGTTAGTGAGGATGATGAGTTCATTGTAACTCTGGTTGATAAGACGATAGAGCAGATTTCGGATGAGTGTGAAGGTACCGCATATGCCGTGACATTGAAATGGCTTCCACATTGTTTTTGTTCTTCTGATCCAATCAAACTACAGAGTCCGGTACGGTAGGTTACAGTACGGTAACGGTACAGCTATAGTTTTGCCGTATTTCTTTTATTACCACTCATACGAAATATGCTCGAAATGAGACGCGCACTCAATGCTTAGTACGTGTACCGCATCCATATAGCGTGTTTTGTATCAGTGGTTTTTTAAGCTATAAAACAATACATTACGGCACGGTTACCATACGGCATGCCATAACATTGAAACGGCTTCCCAAATGTTTTGTCCTTCTGATACAATTTATAGTTACGATAAGGTAAGTTCCAGTACGGTTAGGATGCAGATACAGTATTGCCGTATTTCTTTACCACTCATACGAAATCTGCTTTGATGCATGACAATGTACACCATATATTTATAGGCCTGTACACCATTAACCTTTTTAAAACAAGCTTCAATTATAGGCAAGTAATTCAGATAAATGCGACAACCACGTCTTTTTAACTAAGGTGAAAAGAAAAATGACAGAGAGAACGAGGCAAAGAAAGATAGAGATAACGGAGCCGCGGGAAAGAAAGATAGAGAGAACAAATTCACATGATCAAATTCACATGATCCAATTCGTGACGTGCTCGGCTATCCACTACATTCGCTTTTATCACACAGTTGGCTAGAAACAATAGATTTCCCACGCTTAGCCTCGCACTGATCAGTTTCAGAACGAGTTCACGGGTCCAAAACAAAGGTTTTTATTCTCCTGGGATTAAACATGGCCGCTGTGTGAATAGGGTCCATTAACGTGGTTTGGCATCTCAAAATTTGTATCATCCACAAAGTAAGTCTAAATAGACAGTTAAATAACTGATTTTAATTGCCTATAGGAATCCTACATTATCGCAGAAGACACTGATTTTATTAGTATCGGTGGTACTTTGAGAAAACAGGCCGTCCATGCTGTGGTCATCGACGCCAGCGCGTTTACATTCATCGATTCGGCTGGAATGTCGGCACTAAGTTCGGTGAGTAACATCTGAGCTGATACGTAATGTATAGAACTGGCGGAGTGTTTGCTATCACTTGGACCTCTTGCGCTGTACGTATTTACTCCAGTTTACTCCTCTTACCTTCCACAGATAATCAAAGAGTACAGCAAATGTGGAGTGCACGTGTGCCTGGCTTCCTGCTCGTGTGAGTAAAAAGTATAGGAAAAGTATGAACAAAATAGGAGAAAACTAACATACCTGCAATGTTTAATGTTTTATTACGCGGAGAGAGATCCTTGCTTGCTTCCACTGTAAGCTTCCCCAGCTTAAAAACTAGTGGAGAGTACAAGAAATGCACTAATATAATATTTATAGACATTTATGAAGATGTATGTTAACCATTAGTATAGAGCAGAGTATTCTACGACGTACATGCCCCTCTGTTGACTTATGCATCATGCATAATCAAATACAAATTAAAAGAACGAATAGGAAATAATACACTAAGAAACGCACACCGGCGCGAAACGTTCGAACGCATTATCGGTACCTCATGCATATTAGACGGTGTTAGTTTTGTTGGTCGAAATGTTTGATCGAAAACAAAAAATGTTGGCCCAACATGGGGTGTTAAACAATCTAACATTGTTGGTCTAACATGGGATGCTAAACAGCCTAACACTGTTGGTCCAACATGGGGTGCTTGCTGAACAGACTAACGGCATTGTTGATCTAATGTGGGGCGCTAAACAGTATAACATTTATTGTTGGAACCCGAAATATTGGCCCATGTTGTACAACAATGAACGAACGTTTAGCCCCGGCTTAACACATTACCTGTATTTTCTAACAATTCTAACTCGTAATTTATTTCACTCAAGTGGTGCTCTACCATAATAAAACTCTATATTATAACAGATGAAATAAGGAAGCAGCTGATGGTGGGTGGCTGTATGGACGGTCTTGATGGACACTACCTGTTTGTGTCTCTCCATGATGCTGTCACTCACATCTTGGCGTCCAGAAAAACACAGGTAAAACATCAGCGTTTTTATCCGATTTTTCTGTAAGTGTTCGTGGGTAAATTCCATCACTGAAGAATCTTACACTCAATCACAGCTACGAAAATATAGAGCAGATTTCGTATGAGTGGGACAAGCTACGGCAATGTATATGGCACGGTTACTGTACGGCATGCCGTGACATTGAAATGGTTTCCCTGTTAGCCATTTCGGACTGGGACCGAGGTGTCAAAAACTAATCTGATAAAGAAATGTACGGCCCATCACAAGAAAGAACACACTAAAATTCGCAAGTTTACCGAGTTTGAGAATGTTTAGATAAATAAGAACTGAAAAGCTACCTTTTAAAAATCGCAAAAATAAGAGATTGAGGACGTTCACTTGTTCTCCAAAGCCATACGGTACTAGCCTCCTCCGCAGGCAACTCCCGTAAAACTCTCCTGTGCGGACCGGGATTCCTGTGGTATAAGAGTACAGGAAGCCCGCTCAGATGATCCTTCCACCACAGGAATCCCGGTGATTCAAATTTCTTGTTTCTTATTATTTAGGAGTTGCCTGCGGAGGAGGCTAATACGGTACATTCTCTCTTATTCTTGCCATTTTTGAAAGCTCGCCACATTGTTATTATCGAACCAATCTTCCTCAAGTTCGGGAAACGTACTAATTTTAGTGATCGTTCTTGTGATGGAGTTCATTTCTTAATCAGATTATTTTTTGACACTCGGTCCCAGTCCCTTCCTCAACTCCGAAATGGCTCATTGTTTTTGCTCCAATCAAATTACAGAGATACGATACAGTATGGTTACAGTACAGGCTGCTGCCATGCCGTAGTTTTTCACACTGATACGAAATCTGCTCTACCATGCATAACCGTTTCGTCATGTGTTGGTACCGTAACTATATATGCTTCTGACTAGAGCAGACGGACACAAACATCAAATAAGGGAATGTTGCGACATCCCGTACAGTTACCGTTCTGTGAAATCTGCAATGGAAAAATTGATCTCTTCCATGCGATGGAAATTTCGTGGAAATTAGAGTTTCCAACAAAAATATCCACGGTATTTCCAACATTCTTACATCCGATAGAAGTGTGCAAAACCATGGAAATTCCAACTTTCAACTATTTTCCAAGAAACGTCCAACAAACTTCTATCCCATGGTAGAGGTTCAGTGTTGCGGTTTCAACACGGTACGTATACGTCGTGCTATGACATTAACATGACTTCCTCGCTGTTTCTTACTTTATGATCCATAAAAATGTAGTTACGCTATCGCAAAATTACGTCCACACCTCCCTCTGGAAAAAAACTGGACCTCTTTCATGGGCTGGAAATGAGAGTTTGCAAGAAAATCAGAACTGATAAATCCTAAAACTGAAAGTATTTCCAACATATTTCCATCCCAAAACCATTGAAATTCAACCTTCCAATTATTTTCCAACTGACAAACTTCTATCCCATGGAAGATCAGTGTCCCCACAGCACGTCTGTGTTGCCGTATTTCTCCCAGCTTGGAATTCTCTCACACTCATACGAATCACTTGATCACGGTGAAATTTCTAATACGCCAATCACTGGAACGTTTTATATAAGGGCACGATTCAAGAGCAGAATGCCAACACTGATGAGGTGACTGTATCCCTCGAAAATGGTAACGAAATACCAAAACAGGTGCGTGTTAAACTTTTACCGTACGTACGTTAGTAATTACTACACAAATTTACAGATAATACTTGAAAGTCCTACCAACCCTTTGCTCAAAAGCGAGCTCAAAAAGAAATTGCATTATTATAAGCTGCAACTGACTGCGTATGCTAAACTAATTCTCTTAAATATGTGATATAATTAAATACACAAGCACACCGAAGGACGTTTACACGCATGACATAACAACTTAAATAACGACCCCACGCAAAAGAAAAGGGCGAAGCGCTATTCTCAGTTATATTCTGTTTCTATCACCACCATCTTTAATTTCCGGCTTCATCGTCACAGAGAGTATTGTCCCTTTTTGGCGTATCTCCTGACTACTAACAGAAAACACTTCCTTTGTCTGTTCAATATTTGCTCTTATTCTTGTGCTTGCGTAAGTCAGTGTCGGCCAGGGATATAAGGTAAGACAACCTACTATCGGACAGAACTAATTCTAAGTCACGCAATTGTAAACAAATAAATATCTCCCTAGAGGAGGCACACAAAAACGCTTTCACGCCTGTCCGAGACTCTTCACTTTATATCGATACAAACCCTATCATCTTGTTTCTTGACTATCAAAATTCAGTGAAATAAAATGAAGACCTTCTGTTTACCTGTTGTAGAAATGGCCCTCCTTCATCGTGTTGTACTTCATTCCAGCGACCACGAGATTCCCAAAATAATTAATAAAATCAAACCCAAAATCAGCATAAATCCACTAGAAAACTTTCACGGCTATCTTTTATCTCGTGAATATATTTTTTAGCGTCCGGTGGCGATTGAGTAAATTCGCAACGTGATTCCGCACACCTACTATCGGACAATCTGTGAACTGGCGCGCGAGCGGTGCTGCGGCGGAAATTCCTTTTTGCCCAGAGTGTAAACGAACAAATTTATAGTGAAGAAAGCAAAGAAAAGGTAAGTTATCGCAAAGAAACGGTTTATTATAAGAATGTGAAAACTCGAGGCACACTTTATAACACAGTGAAGAAGCTATGAAACAACTAAATGCAACGAGGCAACAACAACGCTTATTCCCGCCACGCTTGCCAGAAATAAAGTGCGTTTTACAGGCCTACATAGTCGCCGAATAACTCTAGCTCAATCCAACCATGTTTTAAAGGTTTTCACAAGGTTACAAAGCGCAGAAACATCAAGTGTCCGATGATAGGGATTGCCTGTCCGATAGTAGGTTTGTCATCAACGGATATCTTAATTAAGTTGATTATTGAAATTCGAAAGGAATTCGGTTATGCAAACGTAGTCACAACTATTAAAGAAAACGAAGGAAGAAAAACATTGGCAATAGCCCTCTTCGTTATAAACTGTCCGATAATAGGTTGTCTTGCCTTACTGGTATCAAAGGGATTCTAAATTGAGTATATACAGTATTAATTCTTACATTGAAATATGGTTATTTAGTATATTTAAATTTTGGTATTTTTCTGGTATAAAGTATACAGTAAGATTTTGACATATCATTTGAATGTCACAATTTAAGGTATTCGGTATCACTACCCCTGGCCGAGGCTGGACATAAAAGGTTTATTTCCTTTTACTTGCTCATGCGCTTATATAACACCGCTGGACAGGTACACTGTAATGTGTACGTGCTTCGTCGCACCTGTGAACCACAGTCCTGAGTCAACATTTACTTTGTATTTGTGCATGATTTGTCGAATTATAACTGATTTTTACTTTATAGCATGTGTATTCTGATGTTCTTTCCTTTTTCAGGCTTCGACTTCTGTGGAGAGTTCTCTGTGATTTTCCGTATTTTAGATACAGCAGAACTGCGGACCAACCGACGAAGAAAATGCCGGTATACGACGTCAAGCCCATCGTTATATTTTTATTTATATAAATGTTGTACAAACTTGTGGCCTTTGATTGTAATTTTACACATAACAGTGAAATTCATGGTTACAATACCAGAAACAAGTCAAACTTACATCTTCCAGAGGCTAAAATAAACTGGGGCAAACCAACAAAAACACATACCAAGCATGAAAGGACTTTAATAATTTAGATTTAGATGTTCGGTCTAACTTCATTATCGCTATTTAAGCTCAAACTCAATTTATGTAATTAATCGTTTCATAATCTGACCATACACGCGTATATATTTATTTTTCGATTCTACTTTTTAGCCTAAATACTTCACAGTGTTATACTTAAATGTTCAAACATTATTCTATGTGTAACTTTTATATTTACTTATTCAATATAGCTAGCTGGTTTTCTTTTTTCTTTTTACAGGGCCTCTCTGAAAAACACTTCGGTGATGAGACCACCCTGTTTAAACATTATTATTATTATTATTATTATTATTATTATTATCTCCATGAGCCCATCCAAATATTGTTGATAAACAGCAAGTGTTCATTTCAATAAACGAAAATCGTTTCTATAAATTTCTAAAAACGTTTTTCGTTTATTGAGATGAACGCTTGCTGACTATCAACAATATTTGGATGGGCTCCTGGAGATAAATTTGAACGAAATTTTACTTGTTATACTCATATCAGAAGTCCATACTTCTGCTTACATATGTTTACACTTTTATCCAGTATATATTCATATCAAGAGAGGATAACTAGTTATCCTCTCTTGTTCATATATATTACATATAATACTACAGTTATTTAGATATTCCAGTGACTACTCAGAGAGAATTTCGTATGAGTGGGCAAGTTACGGCAATGACTTTATACAGCATGTCGGTTACTGTACGACATGCCGTGCATGACATTGAAATGGCTTCCCTGTTGTTTTTGTTCTTCTGATCCAATCACATTACAGAGTTACGGTACAGTGAGTTACAGTACGGTCACGGTACGAAATAGTACTAGATTACCATCTTCCCGCCGAGAACACCTCACGAAACACAAGCTGTTGTACAGTAGTCAGTCTGCTTACCGACCTCATCACTCTTGTGAAACCGCACTTCTCAGCACAACTGATAGATGTCTTAAAGGCACGGATAAAAGTAAACTTGTTGACACTGTTTTTCTGGTCCTCAGCAAAGCGTTTGACCTAGTTAACCATGAAATACTTCTGTCCAAGCTGGCTAAATACCATACTAGCTCATACGCCATGGACTGGTTCACGTCTTACCTAAGTGGCCGTTCAAAAAGATGCTGTGCATCTGGCTCGCTGTCCACACCTCTTCCACTTGAACTAGGGATTTCACTTTTATCAATTTTAGGTCCTTTATTATTCTCCAATTATATCAACGATCTGCCGCAGTCTCTCAGAAAAACTGAAATTGACTATTTACGCGGTGACACTATATTTTGGTCTAGTGGTTAAAAAATAGTACTGAATGCACACTATTTCGATAACTCAGGATCTTTTTACTAAACTGGAATGGCTTGCTATTGATGACGTAATACGCACAAGGAAGCTCTACATGCTACACAAAACAAGTCTTGATCATTGCTCCGAATATTTTACATCCTACATTAGTTATCTAAAAAGCACACATCAGTATAATACGTACTGTTTAAAACACGAACAGCAGTGTTTTATCAAGTTTAAAAATTCGAGGGCCGAGCCCAAGAATTTTTTGACTTGATAAAACAGGTGCTGCGATTGTTTTAAACGGCTTCAAAAACGCTTTAAGAATGCAATGAAAGAAAGACGCACATCTCAAGGGAATGGTTACTTAATGAACCATTGAACCTTTGTATTCACAACGCCATGCAAAATATTCGAGTAATCACCGCCTGCAATTACGAACAAGGGAATGACATGAAGAAATACCATACTATGTTGTTTGAAGCGGCCGCGTTTCGCAATGCAAGAAGAACCTGCACTTGAAGGATTTGGTGTCGTGGTTTACCTCGATAAAGTTCAAGACTTGGAAAGCGATGTGACTGACATGACAGCAGACTCTAAATTATTGACTCCGGCACAAAATATGTAAGTTTGATGCACGTTTTTATTATTTTACGGCTTTGAGTTTGGTTTAATAATTGGAACTAAGCAGTGGCTCGGTAAACAAGTAATGGTAGTTGGATAACTTATTTTAAAAATATTATCTGTGTATCTCGGTAGTCTGCTGATATTAGCAAATTTAGTGCAAAATTTATTATCTAGGTACCTTATGTTCCGTGTACTTTTTGCTATCTTTGGGTCTTTATCAGTGAATTCTTAATTAGGATGAAACTTTATATAAAATGTCATGTTCATTGGTATTCTTTATATAAAACGTTCATCCTGATTTAACAATTAGCTGAAACATCAATAGAAATTCCATGGTCTCAATCATTAACCCCGTTTCCCCCTGGGACAGAATTCAAATCCCTCCGCGGGCCTTTTAGAATGATGAGATTTTATCAGGTATAAAGGAGCATGCACGTGACTGATTTGCTTCATCTGATTGGACAAAATGCTCATTAATTATTCATGAGTTTTTGAAAAGAGCTTCTCGAACTCATTAATAATTCATGAGATAGTCATCCAATGGAGGAACTGTATTTGGTAACATGCATGGGTCTTGATACCGGGTGAAACCCTTGTTCGAAGCTTCGTCAGGTGGATGCATCTTGACATCCAATGAAACACCAGTTCCAAACGCACTAGTGTTTGGTCATATTTCCAACCCTAGTGATCAATATTTCTTAATCATCATATTCATGAACCACTAACTAATTACATACTGATAAACTACAAGTAAGGAGCGAAGAAGTAAAGAAATAAAGAATGACATAGAAAGAAAAAGTCTGCCTCCACTGGAGCTCGAACCACGACCCTTCCGACTGCTTGTACTAACTCTTGTAGTACGCTAGTTGAATTCACTGCCATCAAAAAAGAATAATAAGACATCTATTGAATAATTAGATAATTAGGTAAACGGTGGTTGTAAATTTGTTAACTTTATGTTGAGCCTGAAAGTTATCTTCTTTTAAATTTCGTTTTACTTTTTTTAAACTTAAAATAGGAGGGCCATTATGTAAACTGGACACCAGTAATCAATGTAGACTTATTAGCATTAGAGCGGATTTCAATTGAGTGTCGGAAGTGTTTTGGTTTTGCGTTTACTAAGCTCTCCTATTGGCTGAGAAAGTAAACCAACCAATCAGAATCCAAAGTAAAACCAAACACAAATTGGTTTTACCTTTGCTTTGGTTTGTCATTGGCTCACAGGGAAGCCATTTATGAGTTACTTGTGATTACTCGCTCCTATGATTGGCCGGCTGTGGGTAATTTGCGTTTGGTTTTACTACACTCAACTGAAAACCGCTCTATCAACATTGTGTACATCTTCATTGGAAATCAGTGTACTAAGCCAGGCGCGGATCCAGACCGGTTTACACCGGTTTACGGAAACCGGTCAAAATTTCAAGATTTTTTTAGTAACCTTAACATTCGATTAAAACTCTCTTTGAGAAAGGGGGAGGGGTTCAGTAAAATTTCCAATTTTGGAGTTTGAGTTGGGAAGTCGGAAACCAGTCAGATTTTGTTCTGGATCCGCGCCTGTAAGCAGAACTACTTGACCTTCCTCAGTGGATAAATAACGTTATCATTATTTAGATACCACATATCCATAATTGTAACTCTTTGGTTGTTGTTTTTCTTTAATATGTTATTGTCTCTTGTATTGATATTTCAAAAATAGTTGTTGGCTGGTATTTTTCGCCGGCTTTTAGTAAATAAATATTGCTTTGCAACAGCAAGTCGATCTATCTACATTACTAGTTCAGGAGCACATAACCAGGAGCGTCCATATCTCCTATATAGTTGTCACAGCGTTTTTACAAGTTGGGCTATTTTAAGATTATTTTCCCAGCCAATTAATGGTTGCACCGTGGATGCCTCATTAGCTACTTTTGTTGTACCAAACAACATGGCTGCTGCGCTTTTGTGATTTGATTCCCTTAGGAATAATTCCAACTCAACAATAGCGGGAACCGTTCTAAAAATAACCTAACTTGTGAAAACGCTGTGACATAGGCCTAGTATGCGGGATGGACGCTCCTAGTTATGGGCTCCTGACTAGTGCAACATTTTTGGCTCACAAAATCCTGATAGTAGCTTACGGTGCGTTCACATAGACCCCAATAATAATCGGATTATCATTGAATTGGAATGCGTTCACACCTAATAATAGTCTCCATTATGATCCGATTATAATTATTTCAAACAATTGCACCTCCAGGGGGTGGAGTAACTACAGAATACCCCGTAAACATTCCTGGAATTAAGTGGATACATGGATTGCTGATGTGAATGTAAGTCATCGCCGCCATCTTGCTTCCCTTTTGCAAAAGATTCCTTGTTGGTTCGTCCAACATGGCGGCCACGTCTTTGTCATTTGAATCTCTTCGGATTGATTGCACACCAACCAATAGGCCATTTTGACGATGTTGCGCACTCGGCTCATCAGTAGAACAACAGACGAGAGCTACGTTCACCAGCCTTTTGTTATTTAAAACAGATAGCCATTGTTCTAGCTGCGCGCGCAACATCGTCAAAATGGCTTATACGCAGTAACTTTTCTTCAACTATTAAAGAACGAGAAATAGTTATATCTGGAGATATCCTAGATACGTAAATTTAACCAGACTTTGAAGGTATATGTCTGGAGTGGATACGTGGATACACACCCCTCCCCTAAGACGTTGAAGGTATATGTCTGGAGTGGATACGCGGATACACACCCCTCCCCTAAGACTTTGAAGGTATATGTCTGGAGTGGATACGCGGATACACACCCCTCCCCTAAGACTTTGAAGGTATATGTCTGGAGTGGATACGCGGATACACACCCCTCCCCTAAGACTTTGAAGGTATATGTCTGGAGTGGATACACGGATACACACCCCTCCCCTAAGACTTTGAAGGTATATGTCTGGATTGGATACACGGATACACACCCCTCCCCTAAGACTTTGAAGGTATATGTCTTGAGTGGATACGCGGATAAGCAATGAGTTAGATCACCCCTTCCCCTCTGCCCCTCTCCTAAAACTTTGAAGGTATATATCTTGAACGGATACGCGTATACGCAGTGAGTGAGTGTTGCCCAATACCTATCCGCCTTGGAGGGTGTACCAAAGCATAGAGTGCATGAGTGCAAAAATGACGGCAGACGGTTATGAACCGTGCTCAGTATAGTCTCCCTCGCAGCCGTTCTTAGTGTCGGGCTTCCCCGACTCGAGATTAAGAACTCGGAAAAAAAAGTACCGGAAAATTCGTGATTTGAATAATAGCGAAACTGGGGGTTGAGATACATTTTAGGATATTGGCACATTCACACCAGAATTGAATTATACTCAATTCATGTACAATTGAAGTTGTCATACTTCATTCATTTTGGCTTGATTTACATCCAAGCACAATGTCCAACCTGCTTACTAACCTGTCCGTCCTTCCGTCAATCATACCCGGACCGTATGCACCGCTTTACATAGCTAAAAATACGTCATAAACCTGTCCGACATGGCCCATCCCGCTACTTCCTTTTCCTTCCAAGGGTTATCGTGTAACAAAACAACTAAAATGACGTCCCATTTCTACGGCTTAATAACTTGATCTGTCTGAATTACCGGTCTTATTCACTGCGTGATATATAATCGCCAATTCGCGTGAGTGGCATCCAGATAACAACATCAACTTTCATTTCTCTTTTTAAAGTAGATGCCCATTTTTTAATCAATAAAATCTATTTTAGGGACCGGGGGGACTACTAGATTTATAGGGGAGGTCACGATTTTTTATGCTCCCAGAGGAGTCAATTTTTTTATATGCTCCTCTTTTATAGGGGGGGGGGGCATAATTTTTTAATTAAGCACACTTACTATGATAACGTTTATTAGTATTTTCATCATATCATCCTCCCTCACAAATGTATTTTTCTATTAAACAGGATTTCGTTTTCAAGAATCAGATATTGCACATGTTTTGATACATATACATAACTTTGGTCCTTTGTAGTTCTTTATAAATGAAATTATTTGTGAATGTATTAAAGAATGTTATAAAACGTGTATCTCATGCAAAAGATGGGTTGGAATTTAATTAATCCGGCTCCTCGTACGGTACCCATGCATGCACCGGTTTACCAGTACAGGCCACAAACATCTTCATCGTCGGATGACGTATCGTCTCTAGTTCCAGTCTTTCTCATCACACTCCTCATCTTCATCGGATGTTATGTCCTCTTCTCCACTTTCCTCTTATTTTTCACTTTCTTCGTCAGTCTCATGCAGGCTCATCAGATATAAACGTGCCGACGTCTTTGCCCTTTACATCTTGTAAATCTCTTTCGCTATTAAACTCGTACTCTCCAATGAACTGTTCTGAAGAAAGATTAATATCGCCGCCGCGTTGCTAAAGAGCTTTCTTCTATCCTTAAGTAGCGCACCAAGCCATCCTTTCTCTCTTTTTCCAAGGCCCGTCTACTATCTCCTTATGTATATCTTCAAGCTCAATATATCTTACCCAGTGCAAGCTGGCGCAATCTTGTCAAGAGTTTGAATCGTTCGGTGCTCTCTTCGCTGCCTTTTCCTGCTAGAAGCATGCCGCTTGTTTTCCTTTACCATCCTCGACTTCCGTTTTGAACAGTGTAAACCCTGTCTTAAACATAGATACAAGTCTTTCCTTCAAACGTAGTAGCTTTGATGTAAGTTCTTGCAATTCTTTATAAACTAAGGCCTTCTAGCAACCGGTTAACATGAATTCGTCAAAATCATGCGCAGTTTTCCTTCCCGTCAGTATTTTACCGTTTGTCTTGTGGATAGTCGATTGGTGATCTTCTTTCACCTCTACTTCTATTTTATTCAATACCTCTTTCCTAGAAGAGAAAAGGATAAACTGCCCAAGGGCTTTCCTGAAGCAGGACAAAGTAGATATAATTGCAGCTCCCATCGCAAGGTCCTCAGTTGTTGCAATCTCAAGTACAAGACGAAGACAATTCGTCGGAGGAAGAAGAGGAAAGAGACGAAGATGATGTTGTCGGAGAAATTGCTGGTTTTCACTCAATTCCCAGAGATTCAAATGACAAAGGGTATGGCGGCCATGTTGGTGCCCCAACAAAAGAAGCTAACGAGGAATCTATTGTTTAAGGGCACCAACATGGCGGCTATGACGTCAAGTGAAAACCAGCAATTGGTGCTGAAAGCGATAGTGATGATGAGGTGATCAGGCGCGGATCCAGAAAAACATCTGAAAAATCTGACCGGTTTCCGACTTCCCAACTCAAACTCCATAATTGGAAATTCAGATGTTCTTTGTTCAGAAAATGTATTAAAATTTGATTAAACTTTTTCAGAGTTGAGAACGAGCCCCTCAAAGTTGGCCCCGCGAAGACCTGGGCGCCGCCATTTTGTTAACATTAATTCCTGTGACGTTTTTTACGTCACTTCGTCCCACCGGAGTCTTGCGGCTAACTTGTAGCGACTTGTTTTCTTTGTAGAATTTTCACACGCTCGGAATTAGAGTAGATTTTCATCGATATGGCAGAGCAATTTCGTACTAGAACAAAAATATGATGAAGACGATATTGTGAGAGAAGTTCAGAAGACTCGGAGGACGAGGAAAAGCACGTGGAAGGCGAAAATATCAGACGAACAACAAAAGGCGACTAACCGAGCTACATTGTAGTGCAAAACTGGTGTTGTGCTATGATGTAAAGATTCGCTGTGTGTTTTTGTATGGAACTTGTCAGCCTTAAACACAAGACTAAGGTAGCCGATTATGACAATATTGATATTGGCTTTGCTTTCGAAACTTACGTATTATTGGAGCTACACATATAATTCGCGTGTTATCCGGTTCGATCTGTACTCACTACTGACTGCATGGCTTTGTGCAACCGAAACGAAACACCTGAAAAGTTAAAACCTCCCTGTAATGCACTAGTCAATTGAAACTCCGGCCCCCCGACCCCCGGGCCATAGCGGGGAATGTAACATTTATACAGTGTTACATTTTGACCTTTTCCCCGCCCATCGGGGACAGTTGGCTGTTACAATACCTGCCCCTATGGCCCCGGCATGTGCTTCAGAATTTTCAATTGGGAGGTGGCATTGATAAATTGAATATACATAAGCTTAAATCTGTTGTTCCATTATTTGAAAAAAATAATTTTCTGTATCACATCACTAGCGGATCCAGGGGAGGGGTTTCGGGGGTTGCAACACCCACTTGATTCCTGTAAATCACTGTAAATTCATTTTTAAAATCTCTAGATTAAAAACTCCTTTTGCAAACCCCCCTTTCACAAAATCCTGGATCCGCCCCTGTACATTTTCTATTACTATACATCAAGGGCACCCAACGAGTACTTTTTCAAAATCGTTTGAAACCAGTTGTGTGCAGCTCTTCTAGCCATTTTAAGGCGCCTACTATGTCTTTTGACGTATTCTAGAAAGCTATTAGCTGTTCGGATTTTCTAGGTGGAAATCGCGTCAACCGAAAATACTATGGCAAAATATTCACGGCCTACGAATTTGTTAGTAGTCTAGAACAGAAACAATAATTTTCTAGCCCAAGTAACTTCATGTTGCAAAGTTTTGTGGAGGTACGAATGTTTTAGGGATTCTTTTTTCCTTTACTGGCAATTCTTAGGGAATGAAAATGTGTTGTTCTGACTCTATTGATCAGACGAATTGGGACGTACGAATATTTTAGGGGAAACCTTCTAGTCTCCCTTTTCTTCTATAATTTTCTAGGGATTGAAAAAAAAATTCTAGCCAGTATTTCAGAAAACAATTTTCTAGGGACAATTTTTTCAAATCCGAAAGTTTTAGGCTAACTTACTCTCCCGAACAGCTTTTTAACCGAAAACTTCGTTGGGTGCCCTTGATACATGCTTTCCGTACTTTTACAGTCTCCACCATTGTCTTGTTTATCAGAAACCGTTGTCTGTCAACAAAAAACAACAACAATGCGACAAAGGAATATAAAGGAAATGTCATGCAGCTGCTTTTACATATATTTAAGTAATGATCCGTGTAAAAAGTACGACAAAATCCATTGTTATGTGGCATTAAGCCTCCCTCACATGGGATTTGTCTGTGTTTTAGACTACGAAAACACCGGGTGATAATTATGATTATTCTGAAATAAAAGTAGTATGAAGTCCATTTTTATGAACAAATTATCTTCCAACCAATAGGAACAGCCAAAAACAATCAGCTACGAAACAGGCACGATTGATAAGGTTCCGAACATACGATTTACTTTACAAACGACATTTGGAACCGCAGTGCAAATTGTAGTTTTAATAGTTGGAAAAATTGGAGGAAATCAAACGTCTTCCTAACCTTTAAGGTGATTTTCATGTTTCAACCAATCAGATCAAGAATTTTCACAATACAAAATTAACACCTTGCCCATCTGAATGCCGTTCGGTGTCGTACTTGTTACACGAATCATTACTTAATCTGATATTTTGCCGTGACGCGCAAATACGTGTAACAAAGAGTGTGTAATAATAAACACTTCCTGATCTACTACTCGTGCCTTTAACTCAGTATAAACACTGCCTCTGCTTCCGACGAGTTCAGTATTGCGTCACTGCCTCGTGACCAGGGTATTCTCGGTCACGAGGTTGGTATTGCGTTACTTTTTACTTTTCTAGCATTTTAACTTGTGGTCAGCTGTGTTTCTTCGAAAACAAAATGGCGGACGGCTGAACAGTTTCCTCGGTGTGTCGTAATCGGAGGTATGCTGTGCGACAGAATCTGCTTCTAACCACGAAAAGTAACCACCAACTGCGCATGCTCATATGAATGGCAGCGTCCTATATTCGTGCCTGCACGAAGTACATACCTACATGTACCCAAGATGGCGGAGCACTTGATGCAGCGAGGAAATAGCCTTCTTTGCAGCCGCTCTTACTCTTAATGTTGGTCCCTTCCCAGCGGCTGCAAAGGAGGCTAGGAGGTATACTGATATTCCCACTACTTGTACATGTACTTTATGGTTTTTATTGAATAATATTTGTTAGTATTTTTTATTAATACTAGAACATTTATCGAAGTTTAGATTATCAATTTAATTTCAGCCAGGCTGTTCCAAACCAGGATTCCTCTGAGTCTGACGGCAGATCAGAAAACGTAAGATATTTCTTCATAATAAAGCTGGAGGTTTATAGTCAATTCCAGCAATTCCCATCCTCTCCCCGGGCCAATCCCTGGGTATTAATCTTTTTATCCTTCAAATTCCCCACGGTGGGGACAAGCAAGTTGTTCAAATGCCCCACACTCCACACTAGAGCCAAAGAAGTAAAGAAAATGACCCATCCTCGGGCACATCCATAATCCCATATGATCCCCATTATTGCTGGAATTGATTGCATTTGACATTTTTGAATCAGAACATTGCAAATGCCCCCCCCCCCCCCCCCCTCCCCAAATGGGTCATTGGAACGAGTGCAAATCTATTATAAAATTAGCAATTTTGACTCTCATGACCAATTCCCCATCCCCCCCCCCCCCCCCCCAAAAAAAAAACCCTTTATTTTTGCTGTAAAATGTCCCACCATCAGGGCTAGGTTGTTCGAAGCAAGGTTAACTTTAATCCTAGGTTAACGCTAAATCTGTAATATTATTGTAATCTGTACAGTTTAATCCTGTGTTAGCGATTTAACTCCGGGTTTAACCTTGCTTTGAACAACAAGGCCCAGGAAAACAACAACAGCAACAACTTTTTATTATCTACTCGTACAAAGATGTACATTGGACTAAATATTGCTAATAACAATCAAGTAAAAAATAGTTGTGATAATATCATACTAGCAACTTCAAGGCATTATACTTTGGCTATTGGCTGATTGTGTTAGATTGTATGCAAAACCAGTCATATATGAGCTTTGCTGCAATTCTTGAGATTCTACTTGGGGGATTTATGGTCATAAGAAATCAATTGTTGTCTGTTATATGGTGTGCACTTAGATTCAACGGTTGCTCTAAAGAGCTCATAAATTATTTTCTTATGTCTGCATATGTTGAGCAGTTTGATATAAAGTGCAATTCATCTTCTACTTCCTTAAAACAAGTGAGGCAGATTCTGTCTCCAGGTTTTAGATTAAGGCCTGGCATATCTGCCTTTTTCACTCGTGGATGCATGCATGTGCAGAACCAGTTATTGGGTTTAGGTGGATGCAAGATAATTTATTCATTGTTTTTTTCTGTGGATCGACGACTCACGAAATGACGTCTGATTTTGCAAAGATATATTGACAGACTTTTATGGTATGCATCCAAATTTGGTCATGCTGGAAAAGATGTATTGACGGTGCCCTTCTAAAACCAGACACTTCAAACCTGGACAGACATGGTAGTGGGTCCCTATCATGCACCTATCATTCTAAAGTGTGAGCCCATTTCTCTACAAAGTTTATATTGTCAGCTTTGAGTGCAGTTTTGCTAAGCTCCTCTCTGGCTAATTTCAGGTTTCCACTAGTACTGAAGGTTAATCCAAGAAATAAAATGTATACTTTATTCATTTTCTTGCTGCCATAATTATTAAAATCCATTACCTTAGACTCACCAGGACAGGGGGAGATGGGCATTAGACATAGACATTACACAATTAACATATTTTAAGACTCATTCGGCATTATAGTCATAGAACATAGAACAGTTAGGTGTTTTGCTAGCCTGTCACTAGTCAGATATCAAGACTGGTTTCCTCCTCCCAAATATATGTATCTATAATAATTTATGGTATAAAATAATAGACTAAATAGGTAGAATTTTCTGTGTGTATCTGTGTGTGTTTTGTATTTCTCCGACCTAGTAATTTAATTCAGCCATGTAAACTGGCTTCCTGGCATTTTTAGCTTTCTAGTTATTTCAGGGTGCCAGTACCCTTTAAATATTCCAATTTCTTTTTTTCTCTAAATACTATATGTAAGTAATAGGGTAAATAAAGTTGTTGTTGTTGTTGTTGTTAAAATCCAGTGTAATGTCAAAGGTAATTTATTTTCACATTTCTAATTGAGCATCCCCAGGGATGCAAATTACAACTACAATACCTTATTACAGTTTTCCAGCCAGAGTACATCATTGCAGAATTCCCGCACTAAGAAAATAGATGGCCCTTTGAAAAATGGCAAAAGCCAAAATGTTTTTTTATTAAATTGCTCCCACTCACCTACATTGTACTACAAGGAGAACTTTTTTCTTATGTGGAAATGATTCTTTGCAACTCAATATTTTCAAGTAAAAACATTATTTCTCGATATATTGAAGTTACATCTCAGCTTTTTCTTTCCGAGGAAGTCTGGCACTATCCAGGCTCGTTTAGCCTGCTTACAGGCTCGCAGAGTTTTTCGGAAATGTTAGTTTTCGGGTCGGGTTTGGGTTACCTGTGGGCCGAGTGAGGCCTTGAAGGCAGTGAAAGGATCATAAGACTGAAAGCCCTTCTATGTGAAGAGGTCTTGATTACACCAACTGGTAAATGTAACCATATTATTATACTAATAAATTATTGTAGCTCCTTTTGATCTATTTGCCTCAAATAAGAATCTGGGTTAAAGCCTAATATCTATAACTTTAATATTTGCAGGAAATTGACGTCATTGATGCAGGATGATCATGACTTCGACATCATATCAAAGTGAAAAATATCCAAGGAAAAGATAGGTGATTGACATATCCAATTTATAAATCTGGTGAAAATGTTCTGCATGGTTCATTTATGCAAGCCATCACTTCACTCGGTTTTCCTTGTTCATTTTGGGGAATTTATCACTTAACCCCTGACATATTCCCCTCCTTCTTTCCTAGTACTACTTACTAGTATTACTCCTAGTTCTACTTACTCTATATATATACAGAGAAGTAATTTAGAACAATAGTCATGAAAAAATGGCATGTGTACGGAGTGGAACTTGATCCTTCAGTCACTTGGTTACTAGTCCTGTGTCCTGGCAAACAATGCTTCCTAATCATTTATGTAAAGAGATAATTATTAACTGCTTATTAACTGAGTGCAAGGTCTGTATGGAAAAATATCAGACCAAGGTATTTTCTGTACAGACCGTAACGTTAGACGTGGTCTCTACAGAAAAGACCGAGGTCTGATATTACTCTGCACAGACCGAGCAAGCAAGGTTAATAAGTGGTTTATTATATGACTCATTTACTTGTATTATTGATGATGTTGGTCACTTCCGGTGACCAGTATTTCCATTTTCGGAATTAGGAGCGTGCATGCACACATGCACCTCTTTCATTTTAGTTATGCGAAATGAAAGAGAAGAATGAAACAAAAGATTGTTGACTTTGATGGCTGTTATTTTGTTATTTCTCAAGTCAAGAATTAATACAGCTTCACTGAGGCTGTGTAGACACAGCCTCAGTCCACCTCTTCCATTCGAAGCGTATTGTGCTTCATTCTCCCACAGAGCCTGGGGGGTTGTCTTTTCGTTTGCGTGGTATTCTGTAGTTGCTCCAGACTAATTCACTGACTTCACCATCTCTTTGTCCTGACTTTCGTGTTGCTCTTTATTTTTACTATATTGGCAAAACGTTTTGTCGCTTTACTTCCGATCAGGGTTCATGCCGAGAACTTATCTTTCGTTTTAGGTAGCTCAGAACTCTGTTTTTGTATCTTTTAACAGTCGGTTTTATTTGCCATGCTTTATTTTTGTGGATTAATGCTCGCTGTAGCTCATTTGAATTTTGTGCCGTCGAAAAGATGTGATTTTGATGAGAAAAAGTAGGGGTTCTAAATTTGACCTGCGAGGAATGCCACAGAGAGTATTAGTGGTAGTACAGTGAACACCATTCATATCAACAAATAAGTCTTAAACCATTCATGAGCACCTCCCCGTATCCACTTTCCAATACAAACGTACTATGATCTAAAGAGCACTACATTGGTACCTCTAAAATTGTAGCATTATTATTTCTTACTTTTTAATCTCAGAACTCCCAAATGCAAAGTGGTCGGCCATTGAAGAATCGTTTGGAATGTCAAAGTTTGACATATGGGTTCGATTCCCATAAGGTTCATAAAGGTCTACTGACTTTCCTTTGGGAGACAAGCTGCGCTTAATTCCCACAAGGCAATCCATGAAGATGAACGTCTTACTGTTCGATATCAAACAAAATAGGAAATAACCACCAAAAACTCTTCCCTTTTAATCACGGGACATAGCACTATAATACCACAAGGCAATCTATGAATGATGAGCGTGTTACTATACTCGATATTAAGAGAAACAGAAAGTAACCACCAAAAACTTTCCTTTTAACCACGGGCCATAGCACTGTAATACCACAAGGCAATCTATGAATGATGAACGTGTTACTATACTCGATATTAAGAGAAACAGAAAGTAACCACCAAAAACTGTTCCCTTTTAACCACGGGCCATAGCACTGTAATACCACAGGGCAATCTATGAATGATGAGCGTGTTACTATACTCGATATTAAGAGAACCAGAAAGTAATCACCAAAAAACTGTTCCCTTTTAACCACGAGCCATAGCACTGTAATACCATGCACAAGGCAATCTATGAATGATGAGCGTGTTACTATACTCGTTATTAAGAGAAACAGAAAGTAACCACCAAAAACTGGTTCTGGTTCTGGTTTATTAACTAACAAAGCGGCATATCCGCATCACGTCAGTATCAAGCTAAAGTATAATAATTACAATATGAATCTAATAGGTCTGATATGTAAATGCAGTATAAGTCTGCTTAAACTATAAATATAATAATAATCTTAGATAATAAATGAATATAAAATAATAACAATAATAAGGTCTAATATGTAAATGCAGTAAGTCTGCTTAAGTTAAAAATAAAAGAAATAATTGGTATTAAAACCACTCGCCAGAGGCAATAAGGTGTTCCTTTAGAGCTATCTTAAACTTAAGATGATCTGTTATGCTTACAATATAAAATGGCAAATTATTCCATTGTTTAATAGTCCAGGGAAAGAAACTAAACTCATGGACTTTACAATTTGAGTGAAGTCTATTTAAAGAATTTGCATGGCAGCCTCTTGTAACTCTCTTTATAGGAGTTAAATATAATGTCTTATCTAGATCAATTGAGTTGTAGTATATACGATGAAACATACATAGACGAGCTACTTTGTTTTGGCTTATGATTGAAGGCCATTTTAGTTCACCTAACATTTGGGTTACGCATCCAGGATTCCTAGAATAATCGTTACAGCATAGTCTAGCTGCAGATCTTTGAATCATATTCAATTTATACTTGTCTTTCTCAAGATAAGGGTACCAAACAGTATTTGCATATTCCAATTGGGGTCTAATGATACTAGTATATAATCTAGATTTGCATTGTTCCCTTTTAACCACGAGCCATAGCACTGTAATACCACAAGGCAATCTATGAATGACGAGCGTGTTACTATACTCGATATTAAGAGAAACAGAAAGTAACCACCATAAACTGTTCACTTTTAATCACGAGAAGGAACTACCACCCCCATTCCCCCACTATTTTTTCATCCATTCTCAACTGAAATGCCCAATTGCGTTTCGTTTCCTCACACCGCTGGGTTTAACTGAGCAAGAACGCAAGGACGCTACTCGCAAGCAGTATTTATAATGAGGATATTGCGGAACCCACGTGCAAATGTATATTAGCATCAGTCATTTAATATTTTAACTAAAATTCCACCATACATATCATTACGAGCGTTGTGAATAGGTATTCTGATTACACACCAACTTTCCAACAGGCTATAGTAGAATATTCTAGCGTATAATCTGCCACATCTTGTCTGTCAACTTGCTATCATTATTAGGAGACACTCTACGAGATGGCTTGTCGGCTGGGTTGACCTTCGAAGGAACATAGTAGAGGTGTAACGATATGTTCAGCTGTGACGTAGTGTAGAAGAGGTTCTTCAGAGCATTGTTGAGTCGTACACTCGTTCCACGCTTGGATCACCGCCTGGTTGTCCACCCACGCATCTACTCAAGCGTTAGTCAATTTATCCTTACAAGCCAGGAGCACTCTTTCAACAGCTGTAGCCTCCTTAGTTGCAATGTCCAATACTCGATATTAAGGAAAACAGAAAGTAACCACCAAAAACTGTTCCCTTTTAACCACGGGCCATAGCACTGTAATACCACAAGGAATCTACTGCTACTCTGGGGAATTATTCCTTTTTCATTCTAATCATAATGCAGTCATGCCTATCTGAATAAAATTAATTTTAAAAGTTGCTCTGAATGCTCAATCAATCAATCAATAATTTTTATTTAAACACGATAGTATTTCAGCCTTGACGCTTGTGGGGTCGTGTGTAAAAAGTTCAATTATCTAACTAACTAATTATCTAACTACGTTAAAAAACTACTATGGTATTAAATTATTCTATTGTTAAAATTCTAATATACATACATTATTTATAATATATTTTATAGTAAGCTATAGTCATTATGAGCGAGAGTCATTTGTACAGAAGAACTAGGGTACTAAAAAGCTAAAACAAGGCGAAATGCTATAAAAATGCTGTGTAAGAGTAATAATTAAAACAGTAGAAAATTATCCCTAACATTGTGAGTTGATTGAACAGATAAAACATTAAAATATAGCTTAGCTTATGCTGTGAATGATAAAACAATTATTGGACTCAGTTATCGCAAAATATCGTGATTTGTTAGTGTCTAGCAATAAATTGATTGCTCGCCGCTATTTTTATAGAAGAACTCAAAAGGAGTTCAATGCAATCATTGATGTTAAGGTAGTGCGGACTTTGGTTTTTGCTGTCAAATAGTACAGCCCCATTTTGTACAAAGAGAAGAGAAACGTAATGATACTGTTCAGTCCTAATGAGAAGGCGCTTTGATTTGTGTGCAGGTACCCTTGAAGAGGTCATCGCAAATATAATGATAACAGTGAATTGTTTCAGCATCTTCCATGTCAGGCCTCAAGAGTGGGATGAGATGATGATCAACACGCTTGAAAGAATATTCCTTTGTGCGTGCAACCTGTTCCAGCACCATTATACTGTAGTCGCCATTCAAAGAACGAAGAGCTTCTAGTGGATAAGCAATATTGCCTACGACTTCTATCAGTTGTTTCAGCCATAGGTTGTCAGCAGCATCGTCGAGCTCTTCTGCAGAAAATGGCTGACCATCATAAACTGTGAGGAAAAGCCTTGGCGTTGCATAACGTAACCAACTTTGGATATTAGTGCGTAGCACGTTCGTACCTCAGACGACAAAGTTGATTTACTTGAATGTTTACCAATTACGTTCAAGATGTATAGTAAATTGCTCTTTAAATGTTCGTTTTCGTCGTCACCTTCCACTGTGCTGTTAATTAGATCAACTACCTTTTTAAGGTGATTAGTGAATTTGTTATTTTCTGATGACAACCTTGCGATTTCAGTTAGAACCCTTTCCTTAAGTTCTGACATTGGTAAATCTTGAGCTTTACTGTAATTACCAGGTTTCTTTGAAGAACCTGTTGTTGCCATGGATAAAAAGGTCCCAGACCGCGCGTGGGGAGGCGATAAAGGAACTAAGATTGAAGGTGGTGGTCGTTTTCGGCCTTTGTCCGAATGGGGTAGCTGCGAACATTTGGTTACGGATTCGGAAGTGTTATTGCATTTGTCTGAGCCAGAAGTTGACGGGCGAGGGCAATCAAACGCAGTGGATGTGGATTTCAACCTTTTTAACTTAAAGGCATGTATGTCTCCAGTATGTCTCCTCTTTGTTGGTGTCCTTTGACTAGAAGGAGGAACATGAAGGCATGTACCTTGACGTTTGATTGCAGCACACTTTGCTACTGATGCTTTTGTTGGCAACGAATGTTCAAGGGAGAGGTGCAGACCGTTAGTGCTATCTTCAACTATCAGCCCACTTCTTAGAGCAAACTCAAGTGCCTTTTCCTGGCAACAACCATGACCACACTCTTGTTGATCTCCTGAAATACAGTCTAGGCATCTGTGGATTTGATTTTCTTTCAGAAAGCTTGAAAGGATCTCTCCCAGATGGCACTTGCGCTCCCGCTCCCATGACACAGTTCCATACAGGAAGTAAGGGAAGTTTTTGCCCTTGAGGTAAGCAATGCCAGAATTGAACTCTTTATAGGAGGCTTCCTTCTTGTCTTCCATTGCGCTTGCATCATACAGGACGTCATATTGACGTCATAACACGTGATGGACGTGGTTAATTGACCAACCATGGTCATTTTTGATCACGTCTCATCGTGGACATTCTTCTGATACCTGTTTTGTCTAGCTGTGATGACTTTTTGTAAATTCTTAACCCTAACCCTAATCCCATATATTACATTGTTAGTAAAGAACAGCACTTTTACCTGTTTTGATGCAAAATTCACTTTTTGGAAAAGTTCATCAGAAAAGGACGACTTTAATGTCTCATGAAAGATCTCAGTGAGACGAGTTGAAAAATATGTCTAACGTGTCTCTCGACCACGCCCATCATTATTTGTGACGTCATCAAGTTAAAAACTGTGAAATTTAGAGTTTAGCCGATCGAATCGAAAATGATGTCAAATGAAAGCCTTCTTACTCTTGAGTACGACGTTACATTGAACATGCCTCCAAGTTAACATATTTGGTTTCAATTTTGCATTGTTTCCATAGTGGTGTCAAAATCACATATGTCTGATTCAAAGACTCACATCTTCCAATATCTTGGTGATATCGAAAAATAGTAAACGACGTTAGATTGGTGTATGAATGGGTTTTCATGTGACATCAATCTTGTCATGATCGGATGAATCTGAAAATGGGGTTATTTGATATTGTTGACGTCATAACACGTGATAGGCGTGGTTAATTGACCAACCATGGATATTTTTGATCACGTCTCATCGTGGACATTCTTCTGATACCTGTTTTGTCTAGCTGTGATGACTTTTGTGAATTCTTAACCCCAACCCTAATCTCAGCTTCAATTCCCATATATTACATTGTTAGTAAAGAACAGCACTTTTACCTGTTTTGATGCAAAATTCACTTTTTGGAAAAGTTCATCAGAAATGGACGACTTTAATGTCTCATGAAAGATCTCAATGAGACGAGTTGAAAAAATATGCCTAACGTGTCTCTCGACCACGCCCATCATCATTTGTGACGTCATCAAGTTAAAAACTGTGAAATTTAGAGTTTAGCCAATCGAATCGAAAATGATGTCAAATGAAAGCCTTCTTACTCTTTGTGGTTACTTTCTGTTTCTCTTAATATCGAGTATAGCAACACGCTCATCATTCATAGATTGCCTTGTGGTATTACAGTGCTTTGACCCGTGGTTAAAAGGGAACAGTTTTTGGTGGTTACTTTCTGTTTTCGTTAATATCGAGTATTGCAACACGTTCATCATTCATAGATTGCCTTGTGGTATTACAGTGCTATGGCCCGTGGTTAAAAGGGAACAGTTTTTGGTGTTTACTTTCTGTTTTCCTTAATATCGAGTATTGCAACACGCTCATCATTCATAGATTTCCTTGTGGTATTACAGTGTTATGGCCCGTGGTTAAAAGGGAACGGTTTTTGGTGGTTACTTTCTGTTTTCCCTAATAACGAGTATAGTAACACGCTCATCATTCATAGATGCCTTGTGGTATTACAGTGCTATGACCCCTGGTTAAAAGGGAACAGTTTTTGGTGGTTACTTTCTGTTTTCGTTAATATCGAGTATAGTAACACGTTCATCATTCATAGATTGCCTTGTGGTATTACAGTGCTATGGCCCGTGGTTAAAAGGGAACAGTTTTTCGTGGTTACTTTCTGTTTTCCTTAATATCGAGTATTGCAACACGCTCATCATTCATAGATTTCCTTGTGGTATTACAGTGCTATGGCCCGTGGTTAAAAGGGAACAGTTTTTGGTGGTTACTTTCTGTTTTCCCTAATAACGAGTATAGTAACACGCTCATCATTCATAGATGCCTTGTGGTATTACAGTGCTATGGCCCCTGGTTAAAAGGGAACAGTTTTTGGTGGTTACTTTCTGTTTTCGTTAATATCGAGTATAGTAACACGTTCATCATTCATAGATTGCCTTGTGGTATTACAGTGCTATGGCCCCTGGTTAAAAGGGAACAGTTTTTGGTGGTTACTTTCTGTTTTCCTTAATATCGAGTATAGCAACAGGCTCATTATTCATAGATTGCCTTGTGGTATTACAGTGCTATGGCCCGTGATTAAAAGGGAACAGTTTTTGGTGGTTACTTTCTGTTTTCCTTAATATCGAGTATAGTAACACGCTCATCATTCATAGATCTTAATATCGAGTATAGCAACACGCTCATCATTCATAGATTGCCTTGTGCATGGTATTACAGTGCTATGACCCGTGGTTAAAAGGGAACAGTTTTTGGTGGTTACTTTCTGTATTCCTTAATATCGAGTATAGTAACACGCTCATCATTCATAGATCTTAATATCGAGTATAGCAACACGCTCATCATTCATATATTTCCTTGTGGTATTACAGTGCTATGCTCGTGGTTAAAAGGGAACAGTTTTTTGGTGGTTACTTTCTGTTTTCCTTAATATCGAATATAGCAACACTCTCATCATTCATAGATGCCTTGTGGTATTACAGTGCTATGGCCCCTGGTTAAAAGGGAACAGTTTTTGGTGGTTACTTTCTGTTTTCGTTAATATCGAGTATAGTAACACGTTCATCATTCATAGATTGCCTTGTGGTATTACAGTGTTATGGCCCGTGGTTAAAAGGGAACAGTTTTTGGTGGTTACTTTCTGTTTCTCTTAATATCGAGTATAGCAACACGCTCATCATTCATAGATTGCCTTGTGGTATTACAGTGCTATGGTCCGTGGTTAAAAGGGAACAGTTTTTGGTGGTTACTTTCTGTTTCTCTTAATATCGAGTATAGCAACACGCTCATCATTCATTGCTATGTCCCGTGATTAAAAGGGAAGAGTTTTTGGTGGTTATTTCCTATTTTGTTTGATATCGAACAGTAAGACATTCATCTTCATGGATTGCCTTGTGGGAATTAAGCACAGCTTTTCTCCCAAAGGAAAGTCAGCAGGCCTTTATGAACCTTATGGGAATCGAACCCATATGTCAAACTTTGACATTCCAAACGATTCTTCAATGGCCGACCACTTTGCATTTGGGAGTTCTGAGATTAAAAAGTAAGAAATAATAATGCTACAATTTTAGAGGTACCAATGTAGTGCTCTTTAGATCATAGTACGTTTGTATTGGAAAGTGGATAGGGAGAGGTGCTCATGAATGGTTTAAGACTTATTTGTTGATATGAATGGTGTTCACTGTACTACCACTAATACTCTCTGTGGCATTCCTCGCAGGTCAAATTTAGAACCCCTACTTTTTCTCATCAAAATCGCATCTTTTCGACGGCACAAAAATCAAATGAGCTACAGCTAGCATTAATCCACAAAAATAAAGCATGGCAAATAAAACCGACTGTTAAAAGATACAAAAACAGAGTTCTGAGCTACCTAAAACAAAAGATAAGTTCTCGGCATGAACGAATAAGTGATGACGAACATTGTCGGAGTGAGTTTTATTACCCTGATTGCAAGTAAAGCGACAAAACTTTTGCCAATATAGTAAAAATAAAGAGCAACACGAAAGTCAGGACAAAGAGTTGGTGAAGTCAGTGAATTAGTCTGGAGCAACTACAGAATACCACGCAAACGAAAAGACAACCCCCGAGGCTCTGTGGGAGAATGAAGCACAATACGCTTCGAATGGAAGAGGTGGACTGAGGCTGTGTCTACACAGCCTCAGTGAAGCTGTATTAATTCTTGACTTGCGAAATAACAAAATAACAGCCATAAAGTCGACAATCTTTTGTTTCATTCTTCTCTTTCATTTCGCATAACTAAGATGAAAAAGGTGCATGTGCGCATGCGCGCTCTTAATTCCGAAAATGGAAATACTGGTAACCGGAAGTGACCAACATCATCAATAATACAAGTAAATGAGTCATATAATAAACCACTTATTAACCTTGCTTGCTCGGTCTGTGCAGAGTAATATCAGACCTCGGTCTTTTCTGTAGAGACCACGTCTAACGTTACGGTCTGTACAGAAAATACCTTGGTCTGATATTTTTCCATACAGACCTTGCACTCAGTTAATAAGCAGTTAATAATTATCTCTTTACATAAATGATTAGGAAGCATTGTTTGCCAGGACACAGGACTAGTAACCAAGTGACTGAAGGATTAAGTTCCACTCCGTACACATGCCATTTTTTCATGACTACTGTTCTAAATTACTTCTCTGTATATATATATAGAGTAAGTAGAACTAGGAGTAATACTAGTAAGTAGTATGTCAGCGGGGTTAAGTGATAAATTCCCCGAAATGAACAAGGAAAACCGAGTGAAGTGACAAATAATGTTTGACTTTTCGATTTAGGAAGAAGAACCTGCAGCAACATTTCCATTTTAATTATCTATACAGTCATTCAATCGATGACTCTGTCATACACTGTAGCAGCACAATACATGGCTTGCATAAATGAACCATGCAGAACATTTTCACCAGATTTATAAATTGGATATGTCAATCACCTATCTTTTCCTTGGATATTTTTCACTTTGATGTGATGTCGAAGTCATGATCCATCCTGCATCAATGATGTCAATTTCCTGCAAATATTAAAGTTATACATAGATATTAGGCTTTAACCCAGATTCTTATTTGAGGCAAATAGATTAAAAGGAGCTACAATAATTTATTAGTATAATAATATGGTTACATTTACCAGTTGGTGTAATCAAGACCTCTTCACATAGAAGGGCTTTCAGTCTTATGATCCTTTCACTGCCTTCAAGGCCTCGCTCGGCCCACAGGTAACCCAAACCCGACCCGAAAACTAACATTTCCGAAAAACCCTGCGAGCCTGTAAGCAGGCTAAACGAGCCTGGATAGTGCCAGACTTCCTCGGAAAGAAAAAGCTGAGATGTAACTTCAATATATTGAGAAATAATGTTTTTACTTGAAAATATTGAGTTGCAAAGAATCATTTCCACATAAGAAAAAAGTTCTCCTTGTAGTACAATGTAGGTGAGTGGGAGCAATTTAATAAAAAAACATTTTGGCTTTTGCCATTTTTCAAAGGGCCATCTATTTTCTTAGTGCGGGAATTCTGCAATGATGTACTCTGGCTGGAAAACTGTAATAAGGTATTGTAGTTGTAATTTGCATCCCTGGGGATGCTCAATTAGAAATGTGAAAATAAATTACCTTTCACATTACACTGGATTTTAACAACAACAACAACAACAACTTTATTTACCCTATTACTTACATATAGTATTTAGAAAAAAAAGAAATTGGAATATTTAAAGGGTACTGGCACCCTGAAATAACTAGAAAGCTAAAAATGCCAGGGAGCCAGTTTACATGGCTGAATTAAATTACTAGGTCGGAGAAATAAAACACACACACAGATACACACAGAAAATTCTACCTATTTAGTCTATTATTTTATACCATAAATATTATAGATACATATATTTGGGAGGAGGAAACCAGTCTTGATATCTGACTAGTGACAGGCTAGCAAAAAATCTAACTGTTCTATGTTCTATGACTATAATGCCGAATGACTCTTAAAATATGTTAATTGTGTATGTCTAATGCCCATCTCCCCCCTGTCCTGGTGAGTCTAAGGTAATGGATTTTAATAATTATGGCAGCAAGAAAATGAATAAAGTATACATTTTATTTCTTGGATTAACCTTCAGTACTAGTGGGAACCTGAAATTAGCCAGAGGAGCTTAGCAAAACTGCACTCAAAGCTGACTATATAAACTTTGTAGAGAAATGGGCTCACACTTTAGAATGGATATTCTAAAGTGGGCAGATATGGGCATGTACTTAAAATCACATGACCGATGACGTCATCATTATGTGGTCGCCACTAAGTGATTTGTGGGAACCCAATACCATGACTGTCCAAGTTTGAACTGTCTGGCATTGGAAAAGAGGGAGATATAGGCATGTACTTAAAATCATGTGACCGATGTCACCATCGTTACATCATCACCACTAGGTGCATGATAGGGACCCACTACCATGTCTGTCCAGGTTTGAAGTGTCTGGTTTTAGAAGGGCATCGTCAATACATCTTTTCCAGCATGACCAAATTTGGATGCATACCATAAAAGTCTGTCAATATATCTTTGGAAAATCAGACGTCATTTCGCGAGTCGTCGATCCACAGAAAAAAACAATGAATAAATTATCTTGCATCCACCTAAACCCAATAACTGGTTCTGCACATGCATGCATCCACGAGTGAAAAAGGCAGATATGCCAGGCCTTATATAAAACCTGGAGACAGAATCTGCCTCACTTGTTTTAAGGAAGTAGAAGATGAATTGCACTTTATATCAAACTGCTCAACATATGCAGACATAAGAAAATAATTTATGAGCTCTTTAGAGCAACCGTTGAATCTAAGTGCACACCATATAACAGACAACAATTGATTTCTTATGACCATAAATCCCCCAAGTAGAATCTCAAGAATTGCAGCAAAGCTCATATATAACTGGTTTTGCATACATCTAACACAATCAGCCAATAGCCAAAGTATAATGCCTTGAAGTTGCTAGTATGATATTATCACAACAATTTTTTACTTGATTGTTATTAGCAATATTTAGTCCAATGTACATCTTTGTACGAGTAGATAATAAAAAGTTGTTGTTGTTTTCCTGGGCCTGGTTGTTCAAAGCAAGGTTAAACCTGGGGTTAAATCGCTAACACAGGATTAAACTGTACAGATTACAATAATATTACAGATTTAGCGTTAACCTAGGATTAAAGTTAACCTTGCTCCGAACAACCTAGCCCTGATGGTGGGACATTTTACAGCAAAAATAAAGGTGTTTTTTTTTGGGGGGGGGGGATGGGGAATTGGTCATGAGAGTCAAAATTGCAAATTTTATAATAGATTTGCACTCGTTCCAATGACCCATTTGGGGAGGGGGGGGGGGGGGGGGGGGGGGGGAGGGGGCATTTGCAATGTTCTGATTCAAAAATGTCAAATGCAATCAATTCCAGCAATAATGGGGATCATATGGGATTATGGATGTGCCCGAGGATGGGGCATTTTCTTTACTTCTTTGGCTCTAGTGTGGAGTGTGGGGCATTTGAACAACTTGCTTGTCCCCACCGTGGGGAATTTGAAGGATAAAAAGATTAATACCCAGGGATTGGCCCGGGGAGAGGATGGGAATTGCTGGAATTGACTATAAACCTCCAGCTTTATTATGAAGAAATATCTTACGTTTTCTGATCTGCCGTCAGACTCAGAGGAATCCTGGTTTGGAACACCCTGGCTGAAATTAAATTGATAATCTAAACTTCGATAAATGTTCTAGTAAAAATACTAACAAATATTATTCAATAAAAACCATAAAGTACATGTACAAGTAGTGGGAATATCAGTATACCTCCTAGCCTCCTTTGCAGCCGCTGGGAAGGGACCGACACTAAGAGTAAGAGCGGCTGCAAAGAAGGCTATCTCCTCGCTGCGCTGAGCTGCATCAAGTACTCCGCCATCTTGGGTACATGTAGGTATGTACTTCGTGCAGGCACGAATATAGGACGCTGCCATTCATATGAGCATGCGCAGTTGGTGGTTACTTTTCGTGGTTGGAAGCAGATTCTGTCGCACAGCATACCTCGTAATCGAGAGGATGTGTTTATTTCTTTGGCCTTTCGGTTTAATTCGAGAAAAACGATGTAAGCTTATAAGTAACTAAACATTTCTAGAGGACTCAAAGAACTCAAAGACCACACTGCACATTTGCTCGGTTCTTTATCCATCAAATATTACGTATTAAACGTAGCTAGACGAAACAGTACCAGCATAACAACTACAGTCTACAGCTGGTACATGTATTATAAACCGGGCTTCAAAGAAGATGGACGATGCCAGTATCGACTCGCCAAGCTCACAAAGAAAATTCATCAGTTTATCGAGAAGAGTTTTCAATGAACAGGAATTTAGGAAGTGTTATGTACCAAAGCCATTGAGTAAAAGGAAATCCCCAGCGCTTTGGAGGAGATTTCAAAAGCATCTGTGTAAAAATATTGCCAGTCTAACATTTAAGGGAGTTTTATTCTCCTGGTTTCCTATCCTGTCGTGGCTTCCTAAGTACAAGGTACGGGAGAATATTGTAGCAGACATCGCTGGTGGTTTTACTGTGGCAGTCCTACATATACCCCAAGGTGAGTTTAATAATATTTAAAATTATATTATAGGCAGGCTATTTAATTGCTTGTTTAATCAAATTCAACTTGTTGATGCATAGATATTTTCAAAACAAATGCACTTCCACTATTTATTGACGGCTAAACTGCAGAATACCCCACGAATATTCCCTGGCTACAACATACATTATCACTTAAAACTGCTAAATAATTTCTCAATTTTCTTTCTGGTAATACAGTGTATTCAGACTCGCTCCAATTTTTTTTATCAATAAACCGATTTGTGGGGTATTCTGCAATTGACTACAGTCGTTGCTCCACTGACTTCCTTAATACTACCGAGTAACATATGAGCAAGGTTGCATAAAAAGAACACTCAGAGTCAACAGTTGCTCAGCTTAGGTTGAAATATAACATGGTGACTGTGAAAGAATGATACATGTAGATAACTAGTTCCTGTAAAAACTAGTGTAAAAACTGTGAAAGAAGGCTAATTTGTGACGTTTATACAAAGTCCCCTGTATTCTCTGTGGGGTAATCAAGGTTCGAATATACAAATCCGACATTATTTTTTCCTATCCCCCTGGGAAAGATTATTCTGCAAATCCCCTATAAAGTCCCCATGATAATAATTGTCAGCCTGCCCCCCCCCCTCCCCCCCCCCCAAAGGGGATGGCCACTGAAAGGTGCATAAATCTTGAATAAAAATCGACATATCTTGCATGAATAGCTATCTTCCAGTCTAATTTTTTAGAGCGGCCAAAAGAGAGTCCAGGTCAGGACTAAGTATACTCATGATCACAGCTGGTTATTGGAGGTCAGAGTGAGTTGAACATTTGCATCTTATTTTGTGCTTCCTTGGCACTTTAGATCATTATAGCTGAGTGTTCTAGAAGCATTAGTCTTCCATGTATTAATTAAGCAACATTTTGTGCCAATGTTCTTGATTCGTTGTCAAAAAATATATAATAAATTACCTTAAATATTTTGTGCCCTAGGGGGAGGGGCAAATGCCTATATTTTACTGGTCATCTTCCTCTAGAGGGTGGAAGAAATCACAATGCTTTGACCCCTCCCCTACATGTACTTGGGTTTAGAATATCAATGTTGCTAAGCTCCTAACAGACGCTAGGCTGTAGGATGGGGTTATGTCAGAGTGTGGTACTTAATTCATGAAAGATTTATAAATAATAAAATTGTTGGCCTTTTATTTCAGGCTTAGCATATGCCTTGCTGGCATCTTTGCCACCCATCACTGGTTTATACCATGCAGTAGTTCCATTGCTTGTTTATTTAGTGTTGGGTACATCACGGCATTTATCTTTAGGTAAGAATATGAGAGGTATGAATTTCCTGTAAATATCAATTGAAAATGATTTCTATATTTAAGCACCCAAAGAATAATACATCCCAACGTGTACTAAAAACTAGCATTTCCATTTTATCCATTGATTTGGTGCAGCTACAGTAGCTGGTCAGGGCAACGTACACCTTGCACTAAATTAGGACCTGGTCACACTAGCCAGGCCAAAAATGGTTTTGCTCTATGAAAATATCGCTAAATCGTGTTTGCACTTGAGACAAACAAAATATTTGTATAACCACAATTTCAATAAAATTGAAATAGAAACCTAAAAAATCTATTGTTTGCATGTGACAGCTAGTAAGAATGCATTATTTATGAATATTACTTATTATTACGCATCAAATTTTTTTTTCATGCATGATTGGTTGAATGTGTCACCTGACCTGATATTTTCTCTCCTCCAGCGATTACATGTGAGCATATAAAGACACATCAAAAAATATATTTGAAGGATGATAACAACAATAATAATACAATGTGGCATCAAAATATGGCCTGATACAATGTATTTGTCATTGCATGCATGGACATTATCTGATCCTCAAAGCTCAAAGTTTCCCTTGAGCTTCACTCGGGAACTGTTCTCTTCTCGGAATAGATAATGCCAGTGGATGAAATATCAGGGCACATTTGGATGTCACATGCATATATATAGGTTATTGTTATTATGTCACAAGACATATTTAAAACTTTTGAAGAAAATTATGTTGTTGTTGTTCATTTGGGTGAGTGACCTGAGGTCTAAAACAAAGTTCTACTTTTTTCACACAGGCACATTTGCTGTTGTTTGTTTGATGATTGGTACAATTTGCGATAGAGAGGTTCAACCAGAGTCTGTACCAACCACATTACCAATATTAGCAACACATACCCTGCCGGTGCCAATGCCAATGAATACCACACCCTCTTCCTTTGTCCACCTGATATTAAAGGTAGAATCCAACAGCAGTAATCCTAGTGCTGAAGATATTCTTTCAGCCAGAAAGATGGAAGTAGCTGTTACACTGGCCCTGATGATTGGCATCATCCAGGTATATTGTATGTTCTGGCCCATAATAAGTGCCAAGCAGGCATGTTTTGTCCCAATTACCCAGCGTAGTCCATGGACTAGGGGTCAGTGTTTTGTCCAGGCCTTGAAATTAAGTATTCCTTAGTTAAGCAAATAAAATCTGAGTGGTCAGTCTGGCAACTAATCAGTAAGTTTTAGTTGCAAAACATATTTTAGTCGCAAGTAATAAGTCACATTGGTCAAGAAGACGAGAGGGAATGAGTGCGATCCTGATCCACCCCCAATCCCTGTGATCCTAAGTGTCTTTACAGAATGGCACTTGCTATAGTAGTGTCTACATGTACGCGTGCTACGCGTCAAAAAGATGAGAGGGAATGAGTGCGACCCTGATTCACCCCCAATCCCTGTGATCCTAAGTGTCTTAAAGTTTACAGAATGATGCTTGCTATATATAGTAGTGTATATGTGTGCTGTGCATCAAAAAGATGAGAGGGAATGAGTGTGACCCTGATCCACCCCCAATCCCTGTGATCCTAAGTGTCTTTACAGAATGAAGCTTGCTACATGTATAGTAGTGGCTACGCGTCTACGCATGCTGCTATGCATCAAAAAAATGAGAGGAATGAGTGCTGCCCTGACCCACCCCTGTGATCCTAAGTGTCTTTAAAGAACGAAGTAGTGCAGGTTACAAGTATACGCATGCTATGCATTGAAATGGAGAGAGACTGGTACTGGTGACGCGTAAACACGTAGAACTAAGCATTTTGATAGATAGAGTTACATGGTATTCTGCAGTTTAGCCAACTTGTGTTTCTAGAGCACTGAACATGTATGGTGCAAACGTGGAAAATGTTTCCTATTTCTTAACTAAAGTGCCTATAAAATGAAAATTATTTTTCTCCTAACTTCAACCAGGCCAAGGTAAAACAAATAGTTTTTTTCATGTCAGAACTTAATTTTAGCCCCTTTTTAGCCTGGGAAGTTCTGCCGAATGTGGTGACATTTATGGTTCAAATTTGTGCGGTAAAACATGTAAATTAGGCCTGTGATGTATTAAATAACTTTCAAAAATATTTTGTTTTCAAATTCCAAACAAAAGCGACTGCAAAGGTATTTACGTCACTGATTGAGTCACGGCCCCATATAATTTGTCGCTTGAAATTTGGTTGAAGTGGATCACGGAAAACTGTTTTGCAGGTTAAATGTTTTCTCCCATAAACCTTTTGTGGAGGTATATAAATGTAAATAAATTTCTCTAAAATCATCTAAAAAATAATTTTACTTCAAAGACACTTTAAATGTTACTTTGTAATGATTTTACAGTGTGGTTGTAACACATACAGCTACATAAAACTCAGTACAATTTTCTTTTCAATTTTTTAACAGTTCATAATGGGAATAATGAGGTTAGGTTTTATTGCTGTCTACCTATCTGATCCTCTCGTCAGTGGCTTCACTACTGGAGCTGCCATTCTGGTATTAACCAGCCAGATTAAACACATATTTGGAATCTCTGTACCGAGATACTCTGGGGCGTTTGCTGCTATCAAGGTAAGCGTAGTGGAACTGAGGCTGGGTAAGCTCTATGAGGGTGTATGATTGCATTGACCATATTCCAGAGAAGTCACTGGTTTAGGCACATTTTGTACTGTACTGGCTACAAACACTTGCTGACATGTATTTGATATTCGGGATACATTTAGTATTCCAGTGGCTAAAAATCCCAATACAAGTAATTTATATTGATCATTTTATTCTGGAATAGGGTCAATTGAACATAGCCAATATTATTGTACCATAGGGTATGACAAAGAAATGAGGCACGGTTGAAATGATTTTTTTAAAGTAACAAGTTCCAATTCCAGCTTACAAATGTGATACAGGTCCTTACTCCGCTGTTGTTTGCTTTGTGGCAGGTATAGCATATTAATTGTCTTCTGTCTCACCCCGTGATTCACTCTATTTGTGGACTTGCGTTGTCATAAATTCCTCTCTAGATTGATGGCACCATCCATAACCTACACCATCTAAAATCTTTCAAGAAAACACAGTTTAAGCATAATTTAATATGTTAGGCTTAGAGTTGTTTCATCGACTATAGTAATACACATATCAAATGAATGTTGCTAAGGCTGGATGTCGTCCATTATTTTAGGCTGAGCATGCCGCTAAGGTTACCATATATCAGTGTGCGTTTCCAATCTAAAATATGTAGCGCCTACAGGAAACATCGTATTAGTTGGTTATTCTAATACGCGCTCTCCAAGATACATCATCCAGTTATTCCACAACTACTCAGTTTCTCGTGTTCTGATTGGCTTATTGCCATTGGAAATGAGAGGACATACCACGGATTGCGTCAGTGCTCACGTGATAGCGCGCGCTTGAATCATTTTCTATAGTTTTCAAGGGTCTTCCGCTTCACTATTTTTAGTTCGTTGTGGTTAAAAAAACATTTACGATAGTTGGTTTAGCATGGTATGAGCTCTTATTTACTACATTTTCGTCATCTCATGTTCATAATTTGTTGTGGATTCACAACAATGTGGGCCATGCGATGACGCAAAACGTGGTAAATACATACCACGGTAAACTATCGTAAATTAAAGCTTATAAAATTGGCTACAAGAATACTTAAAAAGTTTTGAGGTCTTTGAAAATCTCGAATTTTCCACCATCCCGTTTCTCAGATCTAGTGAGATGGCTTTCAGAAGCTCCAACTCCGAAATTTTTTCTATTTGCTTCGTCGCATTTCAGAGGAATCGTATTGCAAAACTGTGTCGATTTAGTTCAAAAAACTATCATGCTCTCAATCAATCAATCAATCAATTACCTTTATTTATCCACGATAAGGTTTAAAGCTTGGAGCTTGTGGGGTCGTGACTTAACATAAATGTAATTAATTAACGAGCTAAAATAAGTAATTTGTAAAACTAAGATACTAATACTTATATTAAATAATGCTAGTATATAACAATAACAACTGGAATTATAATAATAGTAATTGATATCAATAAATAGAGCTGATGGTGCTAAATCTAAGCCTAAAACCTAAAATCTTAAATATCTCTTACGTTTCTATTAGTTTGCACAGATATATCCGTAAAGTCAAAATTTCTTATCAGATCATATTTAGAGGCGGTTTCGGTGAAGGCTAAAATAGTGGTCGTTTGGTGGCAGTTACGTGGGAGGGCGTTCCACAGCACAGATCCTCTGTAGGCTATTGAGTATTTCATAATATTCGTATTGAATCTAGGAGTGACTAATTGATTAACTCCCCTAAGGTTGTATTTTGATTTGCGCTTATTTATATGAGTTATCATTTGTGATGGGGTAATATTATAATACAGTTTATACATCAACTTGAGTATCGAGATTTTGTAGCCTAAATGTAATGTGTCCCATCCGGTCTTTGTTAGGACCTCATCAGTGGGCATGTCTCTAGGGAGATGGTAAATGATTTTAGCCGCCCTACAATGTAGGCTCTCCGTGAAAAGGCGAAAAATAATTCGAGTAGATATGCGGGAAACGCCGTCAAGAGCTCTCTTTTTAGAATTTGCCAATCCCCGACACGGTTTTGCAGCTGAGATATCAATTGACATTTTGTGAAAATTTCACACAAATCGAATAAATTCCTCTTGAGTTGGAGCTTTTTAAAAACTCTATTTTGGTTGAAAATCGAATGCGTAGAAAGGAGCACTTAAAAAAAATCTAGCCGTCTGGCGTGCTTGAATCTGAAGCCCCACCTCTCCAACAATTAGCGAGTTCTTGGCCAATCATTTCTCTTCACAGTTTAACTATCTGCCAAGATCTCCCGCCAATGTTGATTTGCGATCAAAGCTATACGCGTCCCATCGAGAGAATTTTATTGTGTGACTTGAAAAATGGGAAAGACAAAAAGACCTCGAGGGACAAAGCCAAGGTGTCATCTACATGTACACCTTCGTCTGTGACCCCTTCAATCTCTCACTTTCCTCCGGAAAACTGTCTCACTTTCCTCCGGAAAACTGTTTGCGGAATGGAAGGACGCTGACCTTTCTCCGATTTAAAAAAAAAGACAAAGAGATTCTATTTCCCAACTATCGTGGGATCTCACTACGTCCTATACTATCTAGGTACTTGAAAAATGTGTAGCCCGCCGAGTCATTCACTTTGTCTCTAAGCGTCTTTTTTATCTCCAGCACAGCTTCCGCAAAGGCCTGTCCTGTACAATTCAATTAACTTCTTGCCGTTCCTCACGAAATTGGTATGGCTTTAGATAATGGTCATGAAATTGACGTCATCTATCTCGATCTCACTCGGGCCTTTAACACAGTATGTCACTACAATCTCTTGCGGAAACTTGAAGCGTTCGAGATCTCCGGCCCTTTACTGACCTGGTTTACCGACTATTAAACTACACGCCGTCAGCGTGTTGTAGTTAACGGTACTTGCAGCTCCTGGGTACTAGTCCGTTCTGGCGTCTCTCATAGCTCTACCCTTGGCCCTATACTCTTTCTCCTCTACATGAATGATCTCCCTGACTGCCTAACTCACTCTCACATTGCTATGTTCGCTGACGACACCAAATGTTTCAAAGTCATCGGAGACAACAGCGACATCGACAAACTGCAACACGACTTGAACTCTATTTCTCTCGAGGCCTCACTTAACGAATTTTCTTTTCAGCCGGTTACTGTGTGAAAACCTTTGTATCTCGCGTAAATGCTTATCTGTCAACAGAGAATACACCCTGAATGATGTCATCCTCGACACTGTCAACACTTCTCATGATCTTGGTGTTCATGTCTCCAAAGAACTTCTCTGGTCTGAACATACCAGCATTATTATCGCTAAAGCGAACAGAATGCTTGGCTTCCTCCGGAGAAACTGCTCTAAAGATATTCCTCTTAACATCCAGAAAACTCCGCTATATTGCTCTCGTCTGCTCCCACTTTACATACGATTTGGCTCACTCTACATCATCTGCAACCTTGAAAGCATCCAGAGAAGAGCTACTTCATTCTGTTTGGATCCTGACCTAGACTATAGGTCTAGACTTCTTCGTCTTAACCTTCTTCCTCTTTCCTATTTCTCAGAGTACTTGGACCTTCTATTTTTCTTCCGTTGCCTGAAAGGCGAGATTTTGCTCCAGATCTCAGACTTTCTCCAGTTCTCGAGATCCGTTACTCGTAGAGGCTCGTCTGGCCTGGATCTCATACCAGCTCGTACGTCTACCTGTCGCGCCTCCTACTTTGTTCGTATCTGCCCTTTGTAGTGGAATGCTCTTCCAATCGATATCCGCTCGTCTGACTCTACTGCCTCTTTCAAAGCCAAACTGAAAACTCTTTTCTACAGCAGACTTAAGACTACTTTCAACTCCTACGGCATGCGTACATGGCATATAATTTGCCCTTACTGCCGCCGCGCCAACACCATCTCTGCTTGCCATTGCTAGTTCGCATTAAGATTACACCGTATAGTTATTTAACAATTGAAGCGAAATATATTTTGGCATATTTCTAATATTTAGCAATTTAAAGACATGTTTCCAAAGTTTGAAAAGTTGGGAGAAAAAATTGTTGATTTTACAAGCCGTGAAATTCACCCTACTTTGCTCCCAAAAATGGTCTTTAAATCGCGTGGCCAAA
Organism: Actinernus sp. WN-2022; assembly: GCA_030867875.1. NCBI lineage: Eukaryota > Metazoa > Cnidaria > Anthozoa > Actiniaria > Actinernidae > Actinernus > Actinernus sp. WN-2022. The sequence continues at coordinate 34,284,512 of JAOWCC010001751.1, read as the reverse complement.
GTGACGTCACATTGGTTGCATCACAACCACAACAAGATGGCGGAAAGAATGAAATCGATTCGTAGATTCATTTCCGAATCGCTTTTGGTCCGGCTTTCAAAAGTTTACAATGTAAATTATGCAAATACATTCAGCGCCGGACAGGAATTTAGTGGCAAGCTAAAAACCAACAATGTCTCAGCTCGCGCGCCCAGCCGTGAGTGGGGAGAGGATCTCGGGCTCACCGAAACCCCCACGGCTGGAAACCGAGCCGACTAGTAGAAACAAACCTTTGCAACCAACGTGACGTCACTAGATGGAATTTCACAATAAACTCTACCCCAGTCTCCGGTATGGTTGCCGGATTGTTGCAATACTCAGTAAACCGATTTTACATTCAGTAAACCCGATTTTACATTCTTTCTTTTTCTTTTTTTAAATTATTATTTTCCTCAGTATTACAGATTTAAGTACAATTCAGACATTTCTAAGTTAATTAGTTGTAAATAATGAGGGATAGGTAGAACTAACGAGAAGAAGAAAGAAAGTAAAAGAAACGGAGTTAAGAGAAAGTAAGAGAAACGGCAATTGTAGTAACTAAATTGTGTCAAAAATATCCTTCCATTTATTAGTAAGCCGTTGTTGAAAATTCCTAAAAGAAAACTCCTGTTCCTCAAGACATCTCCCATAAATATAATGCTTGGCGATGATAATAATTTGGTTAAAGGTATTGAATCCTTTTACCTGCGGTTGATAACCAAATAAAATATTTGTTTAAAGATAGCGTTTCTTTGAATACGAAGATTGGTTTCGCCCATCCAAAGAAATCTTCCAAAATGCAACAGAAGCTCGGCAAATCCAAAATAGATGTTCAACTGTTTGTGACTCATGGCAGATAAAACACTTATCATCTTGAACTATTTTCATTCTATAGAGAGAATATTTAGTGGGTAGGATATTGTGGATAATGTTAAACTGGAAGACTCTAAGCTTTGTTTCTCGGCAGACATTAATGGCAAACCTATAATGATATGGTAGTTTTTCAGCAAGAATTCCATAATTTAATAACCTTTTTTCAGCGGTAGGCGGCTTATAATCTACCTCTACTAATAGTTTAGTTATCCGAGAACATGTTAGTTTATCAAAATCTTTGGTATTTTCATATAATAAGTTACCATTTAAGCTAATGGGAGTTTCCTTATTTTTGAAATTTTCCCGAAGTAATACTTTCCATTTATGAGGGATGGCTTTCAATACGCTAAAATATTCCAAAAAGTTAAATGTATTGTTAAATATTTTCTGCAAAGAAACAAATTGCATAAAATTACCATTCCCGTCGATCAAGTCGCCTATCTTAAAAATTCTAGCATTATTCCAATTCGAAAAATACAAATATTTATTTTCTTTCATTATAAAGCGATTATTCCAAATTTATTTGTTCAAGGATCTCTTCTTTAGTACTAGGACAGGTTTGACGAAAGCACTGCCAGTACTCAATGATTTTATCATAAAAAATCTAGTGTTCCCAAGGCTAATTTCTTCGTATCGAAATTACAGTTAAATTGTTTCGCGAGAGTTTTCCTCTGACTGACGTCTTCTCGAACGAACCGGGATCGTATACTAAGCGAATGGCGAGACTTGAGTTGGACTTCGTTTTACTTATTCGTTTGTCCTGTGCGGACCTCCCGCACCAACCAACTGACTAAATTTTACAATGCTACTGCTTAAGTAGTAAAGGGTCTGCACGTGTGTGAAAGCTTGCAAGTTATGCTGGGAAAACAGTTTATAAACCTGTTTTACCAGATGTACAGCTTAATGACGTAACGTAAAAATCGTACGCCCAAACGAACCTTAAAACGAATTTTAGAGTATTTTAGAATTACGAAACTAACCAAATTTGACGATGTTCGTTTTAAGACAGTAAGACCTAACTGTCCAAGAAGAAATATATAGGTTAAAATCGAAAACAAGTGAATTCAAGGAGATAAAAGTTATCTCTAGTCAATGACTAAATAAACAAAATGACATACGCTCAAGGAGGTGCTTATTCACTGTATCGCGTGAACTTGCATAACTTATACACCCATAAGTTCTACTAAATCTCTACGGGTTACTGGAAGATAACAACAGGATGCAAAACTACACCAAGGTTAAGATTGATTGACTAGCAATAATTACTAAGCTAGTATTACCTTGGACTAGAGACTAACTTCAGCAAGGTAAAATATTGTCAAAGACACATTTAGAATAAAAAGAACTCAGTTGATAAAAGTGCATTAATTTAAAGAGGGATTATCCTCGTTAATAGTAGTAAAAACTGAGTTTAACTTAGGTTAAAGACTAAGTATAGGTTTTTGTGGGAACGCCTTATACAAACAACATATGTTGAAACTTAAGAAGAACATCCGTAGGAATTAATATCCTAACTACAATTTAATTACCTATGTCACCATTTTATCCCTTTGTTCCATTGATGTTACTTTCCAAGGAGGCCGTCCGGACGCTCTGGCGCCATAATGACAGCTTTATTTGCAACGAGACCTGCGATGTCACTTAATTTCGCTAATCTCGAGCGCCGATAATTACTTATCCAATTATGAAACATATCCTTTTAATTTTCCTTTTATCCGTAGTTTTGTTTTACCATTAATATTTAATTTGAGGAACTGATATATTCTCGGAACATTACTAGCGAATCCTCAGGACTGGATTCCAAATCTAACCGAGAAAATTGACATTAACTCTACCTCTCCTATTAATTATATTTTGAATATATATAATCTAGCTGTGAGCTGCTAGCTTGCTACGTTTGGCCGAACGTTAATAATAATAATAATAATAATAAATTTATATAGCGCCATATCCACTAACTGCGCTATGGCGCTTTACATTACTACATTAAAAAATAAAATGAATATTTACAAAAAAGCTTTCCCAAAAAGGTAAGTCTTCAGACTTTTCTTAAAAATTGTAATTGACATGTCAGGCCTTCTCATATCGATGGGCAGAGCATTCCACAGGCGCGGGGCAGCTACCGCGAAAGCTCTGTCACCATAGGTCCTTTGATTGGACCTGCATGGAAACTGCAAGTAAAGAGCTATGAGAAGACCTGAGATTACGGTTAGGGATGTATTTCTTTAATAAATCACTGATATAAATAGGAGCTAGGTTATTTAGAGACTTAAAAACTAATAACAAAATCTTAAAAACAATACGGTGCTCCACAGGTAGCCAGTGGAGCTCATAAAGTAAAGGCGAAACATGGTCAAATTTAGATAGGCGTTTAACAAGACGAGCAGCGCAGTTCTGTACGGACTGCAACCTCTGGATCTGATATTTAGGCAGTCCGTACAAAAGGGCGTTCCCGTTGTCTAACCTACACGTTATGAAAGCATGTATGAGTGCTATTGTAGACTCTTCAGATAGATAACTTCTAATTTTAGATATTCTCCTAAGATGGTAAAAAGCTGATTTACATATAGCACTAATGTGCTTCTCAAAAGTCAGTTAAACCATTGTCAAAAACTACACCCAGATTATGAGCAGACGCCGATGACTGTACTACGGAACTACTAATTGTAAGCGAGTTCAGAAGTGGACGAGGCCGATAACGAGAACTAATAACTAGCAACTCCGATTTGTCGCTGTTAAGCTTAAGCTTATTACTACACATCCATTTGTCTATTTCATTAGCAAAGGCTTCAATTTGGGAAATTACTGATGCCTCCACTTCGCCACCTTGGGAATCGAAAGACAAGTACAACTGAGTATCATCGGCATAAAAGTGAAAACCCATGTTGTACCTTCTCACGATATCCCCAAGTGGCGAAGTGTAGAGCAGATAGAGTATGTGGGGCCTAACACGGACCCGTGAGGCACACCACATGCCAATGAGCGATGTGAAGACCTCTCTCCCCGGATACTAACAAACTGGTATCGATTTCTAAGATAGGAGGTAAACCAAGAAAGCACAGACCCAGTGATACCAAACCTAGTAGCCAGCCTATTAAGTAAAATAATGTGGTCGACAGTGTCAAACGCTGCCGACAAATCTAGAAGAAGTAGGATGACAGACTGATGATTATCTAATGCTATCAAAATGTCATTGTGAACTCTGAGAAGAGCAGTCTCAGTACTATGCAGCTGCTTGTAAGCAGACTGGAAAACTTCATCAAGGTTGTTCATTACGATATAATCTATCAGTTGCAGAGCAACAGCTCTTTCGGTAAGTTTTGATAAAAACGTTAAATTAGAGATTGGTCGAAAATTAGCAAAAACCTCAAAATCTAGACCCATTTTCTTCAACAATGGATTTAGCATAGCTATCTTAAAGCAGTCAGGTATCACAACAGTGTCCAAAGAGAGGTTGACAATCTTGGTCATCACAGACAAAAGCACTGACCAGCACTCTTTCAAAACAACAGCCGGAGCAGGATCTAGAGGACAAGACTTCACAGCAGAACCAGTAATCAGACTAGACACTTGATCCTCAGTAACATTCTTGAAGCGTGACAGCACACAACTTACATGAGCAGGATCATCAAGATGTGCCAGGGTGTTTGAATGCCTGGCCGTAGTCGCTGTACAGTATCTCCAAACCAACCTCAAATGTCAATAGTGACATTTGTGTCAGAAGAGGAAACTCCACAGTAATTTACCCTAGGGGCCAAGATATTGATTACATGTATACATTAAGAAAACCACTATTCCTTGGCTTTTAGAACGCCAATAATACTCTAAAAGAGAAACGCCAAAAATTAGTTTTTATTTCCTTTTTTTATCGTGTAACAAAATAATAGATTGCCTCCAAACCTTTTTCGTTTCAGTTGAGGGATCTTTTTCCAGTTATCTTGTGTTCCGTCTGGGGCGCATGTTTTTGTTACTAATCGTTTAATCCATAGTTAATAGAGTGGAATGGTTAGGAAACCCGGCAAACTTCAAAGGGGCTAACAAAGGCGCTGCGATTTATGTTGGAAGGGGTAAGACAAAAGATTGTGCACGGTTATAGTTCATTAGCGTCCCCTCAACGACTGAACTCACGCGTTTCTATTGGCTGAATGATTAACACATTGGAATTTCTATTGTCTTTTGTGCACGTTCAAGGTTGAAAAAAGCTAACAAAGACCTATAACAAAGAAGGTCGCTGGGTTTCCTAACCATTCCACTCTATTAACTATGTTTAATCCAAGCAATTTTTATCGCTTTTTCGATTAAAGCGAAATCTGGCAATCGCATTCCTCCATCCTTATAATCTCCGATCATAGTAGAAGTTTTTACTGTAGGAGGCTTATTATTCCACACAAAATTACGAATTTCCTTATTTACTTCCTGAACAAATTTTAGAGGAACAACTAATACTGAGCTATTATATATAAGCTTAGAAAGACCAATTTTATCACAATAACAATTCTCCTCCAGGTTGTCAGATCTCTGGACTTCCAGATATTTAAAGTTTTGTGTAGGGTGTCCAATTTGTCCCCCAAAAAAATATTTTCACACGCCTTGCCATCATACGAAAAGTGAACGCCTAAACAATAGATCGGATCACGTGCCCAGCGAATTGGGAAGGGTTTATCTAATCTATTTCGCTAGGATCCCAGCCATAGACCAGAGCACCTTTCGAAACGCTCAAGAAGTGTAAACAATGCATTACCGGAGTTAACATCATCCAGACACACAGTGGTATCATCAGCATATTGTGATAATACAATGCTACTTTTCTCCACAGGGATGCCCTTGATCTCTGCAATATCCCGTATTGTGCACGCTAGAATTTCTGATCAACACAGATGCTAAACAAAGCACCAGACAGTGGGCATCCTTGACATAGTCCACGTGTTAATTCAAGGAAGTTTGAGGCAAAACCATTCTTTAAAACACAACTCGATGGTCGAGTATAAAAGACTTTTACCCATTCTTTAAGTTGCGGACCAAAATCGAAAGTTTCAAGTGATTTGTAAATATAATTCCATTCAATAGAATCGAAGGCTTTCTTAAAGTCTAGGAACATAGCTATCCCTTCTATATCTTTTTCTTTAGTATAGGTCAAAATGTCCGAAATCAGCCTGGTGTTTTGTCCTATAAACCTCCCTTTGACGAAGCCCGTTTAGTCATTATGAATAATGTTAGGAATAACTTTCTATTCTCTTTGCAATAGCTTTAGTGGCAATTTTGTAATCTACATTAAGAAGTGAGATTGGCCGCCAGTTTTGTAAAAATTGTAACTCTTTCTTCTTTTTTGGAATAAATAATATAACCCCTTGTCTCTGAGATATAGACATTTCACCCCTCATTAAGCTGTAGTTAAAACTATCAACCAAAGGTTCGCCTAACAATTTCCAAAATCGAAAATAAAACTCAGCCCGAAGACCATCGATTCCGGGTGTTTTATTTTTCTTAAAAGACTTTTCGTCTTCGGATAATTGACCTTCGCATGTTTCTGATTGTTGGTCGTTTAATTTTGGTATAGATGGACTACTGAAGCATTCCTTAAAACAGTTATTTTCTGGTTCAGTGGAAGTCGATGTATATAGAGTTTCATAGAAGTTCTTTTCTTCGTTCAAGATATCAGACTGGTCTTTTATTTCGGCCCCACTATCTAGTTTAAGCTTTGAGATGAAATTTGGCCTGCTATATTACGTTTTTCTAAATTGAAAAAATATTTGGAGCTTCTTTCTCCATGTTCAGCCCATCGAGCCCTGCATCTAATCATTGATCCTCTAGTTCTAAAATTGGAAATCTCTTCCAATTGATGCTTTAAGGTGTAATCATTTTCAGTATTTTCTTTTGAGGGATTCTTAGAGAGTTCCGATCTTGCTTTCTCAAACTTTATTAGAAGATCCTTTTCCGTAGCTTTCCTCTTTTTTGCCTTTTCTTTTTAATATCTTCGTGCAATGCGGCCTATGTCTGCCTTTATGAGATCCCATTTCAATGACAGATTTTCTATCTCTCGGTATTTTCCTTACTTCGCAAAATACACTCCTCCATCTCTTTGATAAAAGGCAGGTCTTCAAGCGTTGAAAGGTTTAGCTTCCAAAAGCCTGGTCCTTTTTTCCTGTTAGTAGTCTTTAGACGTTATTGTAATACAAATTGCTGAATGATCTGAAAAGTGAACATCGATACTATTTGTCTAGTCAAGACGACACTGAATTTTAAAAGCGGGATCATGCCATGTGTAGTTAATCTCATGGCCACACATCTATTAAATCAAAAGCTTTCATAAATTCGTGAATGACGTTAATGACTGTTTTATTTACTTCTATAGACTGACCTCCTACTTTATCAATAGATTTCAAGGCGCAATTCAGATCTCCGCCAAACACAATGGTTTCATTTATGAACGGTTTAAGCATATTATTAATTTGATTTTATATTCAATAAACCGATTTTTATTCAGTAAACCCGATTTTATATTCAATAAACAGGTTTTATATTCAGTAAACCGATTTTATATTCATATACCCGATTTTATATTCAATAAACAAGTTTTATATTCAGTAAACCGGATTTATATTCAATAGAAACGATTTACGTTCAACGTTAATACGTTTTAGTTCAATAAAATATTGCTTAATATGTTCAGTCCGGGACATGTGTGCAATTCCATTTTGACTTTTTATTATATTCAATTATTTATTCAGTAAACGCCATTTATATTCAATACCTATTATTTCATTCAGTAAGCACCATTTATATTCAATAATTTCTGCAGTCTAACATGGTCAGCGGAAGACCAAATTCGTGGGTCACTTTTCCGAACAAGATGGCGGGTGATCACCCAAGCTTGCACGAGATCGAAGACTGAGTGGTGAAGAGAGGGGTTAGGAGAGCAGTAGCTGCAGTCAGAAGTGTTTCTACTAATGATCTAACTCGGGATTCCTCGAGAAGCTTAGTTTCAGGTACTATGATGCCGGTTCACTTATATTTATGATATAGACCGACTTGGCTATCAACACTATCATCCTCTGTAGATTTGGCAGTCCCTGTCCCTTCTTCAAGAAACAGCTGGAATGGTAGGTCGTGCCCGTGATCTGCTCCGTGCAAATGTGGTAGCCATGGGGAACGCTGTGTCTGGTTTCGTTGTCGCAGGGTCCAAAGCGTCGAAGACTCGGTCACCAATTAGTACGCTGCGTACAAATCAAAGGTGAAACATCCTGAACTGAGAAAAAGACACTTGAAGTAGCCTGTGCTGACTAGGCGGATCCATCAGAATTTGCTGACGATAATGGGAACAGCACTTGGATGTGAAACCCCTTGGGTGTGAAAGCCTTGTAGGGGACTTCGTGTCCTATCGTTTTCCCACCTGCCTTTTTGGCGAATCTTGAAATAAATAAATAATAAATAAATAAAGCCCTCGGGTAATTCAAGATTATCCTTTTGGGGAAAATGACATCTTGTTTTCCGGAACAGTGATACTATTGTCATGACGCTTTGGACCCTGTGACAACGAAGCAGACACAGCGTTCCCCATGGCTACCTACCACTCCAGCTATGTTTCTTGATGAAGCGAAATCGGTCTATATCATATATATTTGTCATACTACCTGAAGATAAGCTTCTCGAGGAATCCTGAGTTAGATCATTAGTGGAAACACATCTGAAAGCAGCTACTCCTCTCCTTATCCTTCTCTCCACCGCTTCTTCAAGCTTGGGTGTCACCCTCCATCTTGTTCTCAATAAGCAAGTCACGTGATACAAATGGCGCGCGAATTTGGTCTTCCGCTGACCATATTGGACTGCAAAAATTATTGAATATTTAACAATTATTCATCGAAGTTGGGTGAATAGTGGTGGAAATTTACCGAGTCGCTTCGGCGAGGTAAATATCCACCACTATTCACCAACACCGAGGTGAATAATTGTTTTAGTATATACCACTCTCCAGGTGAATAGCCAGCACCAAATAGTTATTTTATTTTCTAGCAAATGGACAAAAACTCGCGCGAGATGATCGCTGCTTTGCTCGGAGGTGAATATGAAATCATATTCACTGTTTGATTAGCCAATCAGAGCGCGCGAAAAGTGATATTCATTGGTGTGGTATATACTAAAACCATTTACTGAAAAAAATAATGGAAATTGAATATAATAAGTTTCCTTTAATACATTCAAAATGGCATTGCACACAATTTTTTTTGCTGAATAAGCAATAATGTATTGAACTAAGCCGTATTAACGTTGAACGAATAAATCGTTTCTACTGAATGTAAATCCGATTCCCGGGGATTTGCTGCACTAATGGACCGGCGTACTGAATTTAAATCCAGTTTATTGAATATAAATCCGATATACTGAATATAAATCCGGTTTATTGAATATATAATCGTTTCTACTGAATATAAATCCGGTTTATTGAATACAAAATCGTTTCTATTGAACATAAATCGGTTTATTGAATATTGCAACAATCCGGCAACCATGTTTGATGAAAAGTAAGCCGTTTTTACGCACCAAAATCACAACTACATTTTTGTTTTGGAAAATTTTAAAGTTTACAGACATTTTATTGACATGTACTCTAGTAGTTCATCAGTAGTCTCCTCGTAAATTAGTAGCCTTATTCCCTTCTTTTTACACCATCTACCGCTGACCACGAACGGAGTTAGTCCGCGTAGGGGACCCCTTGTATTGTTTTTCCTCGAGTGGCGTCTAGCCCGAATGTTCTAACTAAAAAGAAAAAGGTGAACACCTGCCTTGAATGCCAGTGACAGCGATTATTTATTTGCGTGTGTCTTTATATATTTATCACCTCCATTGTTGCACCTGCACGTTGTTGTTGTTATAAGGCTGTATTTTTTCACTGTTTTATCCTTTTATGCACCTTCCAGTATTAGTGTAAACTATGAAATAGGAAGTAAATATCTAAGATCTAGGTTGGTTTCAACCGATTTACCATCAGACTTTACGTTTCCATCTAAGCTTTCTTGGAAACGAATATTCTCTCGGCTGGCTCCTATCAATTCTTCTTGATGTGCAGATTTGGATCACTCGGCACTCTGTCTGAAAGTGAAAATACGAACCCTTGTCGGATTTTGCTAGGACTTCTATTTGGCTTGTAGTCGTATGCATTGTTTGGCCTTGTTTTGCTTTTCTTTTTTCTTTCTTTTCCAAGCTAAGGGTATCCTGCTTGCTTTTTGGAAGACATCAGGCCAACAACCGATGGATTTATGGAATCGTGTGTGGAAATACTTTACTCAATAAACGTAAATATTGTTGTATGACGTGAATTTATGCGCTAGCTTCCCCACACTTTTGTTACCGGCGAGTGAGCACTTGTCATGCCATGTGTTAATTGATTTGCTGTCAATCAAACAGAACATTTTACTTCCGGTTAAAAACTTCCTTTTGCGATTTCGCCGTAAATATTTAATTTTTTTTAACAGAGTTTTTGGTATGTGAAAAATTTGTACCAAAACTATATTTCTGAGGGAAACATTTTTTCCCATCTTTTCAATTTTTAAGGTACCTTAAAGTGTTTTTTTTATCTGGCATAAACAGACATTTAATTTATAGCCATAACCACAATTTCTTAATACCCTAATTATTATTTGGCACTGACAGTTAAATTTCATTTATCCAGCTAATCCTCCCTTTTTGTCTCACTGCATAGAGACTACATTTTACATCGTTACGACGGGGTTAGAAGGGAAGTTGGTTTTCGGTCTTGCTTGATCACTTTCATTTAAGTCTATACTGTCGTCTTGTCCAAATTTCTTTGGAGTTCGCTTGTGAGTCCAGAGTAGCAATTAATACACATCAGCCTGGATTCATTCATACTATGTTGGCGACATCGTCGCATGGACAGCAATGATTGTATCCACAACCCAAACGTGCCCACGTAGTCAGCACTGCAGTTAACAAAATAACAGCGATTAGGATTACCATGCAAGCAGCCGCCAAACCACTAAGGGCTGGAGCGTCGTCGTACGATTTACGATTTTCTTCAAGGCAACATCTCTCTCCGTGGTCGACGCAATTTGAGACATTATAATTACACTTGCTGTTTATAAGAGAAAACTGAATTGCAACGCAAACACAAACTACGTGTAGTATCGTTGCTGAGAATGGCTAACTTGTTGTTAGACTCTTCCCTAGAACCCGGCTTGCGTAGGGAAAGTAAAGTGGCCGAGTGGGGTCTGTTGAAGAGTCTAATTTGTTTTTAGAGATTCAGTCAAATTCGGGGGGGGGGGGGGGGGGGGGGTGGAGGGTGGTAACTACTTACGTGGCTGAGGATTATAACCATCGGGACAGGTTTTACGCGAGATTCGTAATGTCGCATTTTGAAAGTAAGGAAAATTGCTATGTCGGTAAATTCGTGTACATGCAGTGCGTGCCACAAATAGGATTGACATTTTAAAGCGTGTTTTTTTCTTGCTTTCATAACATTGTATTATATTTTCATTTATTGCATTTTTGATGACTGCCTGTGGTAAAAACAATACTGTTCCCATCTCCCTGGTTTACCTCGATGGATCCGAGGTATTCGTTTTGTTTTCCGACCCAACGCCGGAAACCAGTAGAGAAAGTCACGAATGTAGCGAAAGTTACGTGATAGCTGTTTCAGCTTGCTATGTGCTGACTGCTAATAATCCGGCTAGTCATTCTAAAGCAACCGCTGTACGCGATGACGACAGACGCATTTGGTCAGTGTTAGCCTCGTCTTGGTGTTAAACATTCTTAATACCAGCGGTGAGGAGGGTATTCACAATGTATTCAGTGTTCAAGTTTCGAGTTTTGCACCTTGCTTTTTGTGCACATTTCACGTCAGAGAGAGACTAACACTGAGCACTGATAGCCATCGATAGGAGTGACTGCAGAATACCCTGCCACTTCAGGGCCCGGTTGTTCAAAGCAAGGGTAAGCACTACTCCAGGGTTAAATCACTAACCCCAGGGTGAACTGTACAGAATACAATTACATATTTAGCGCTATCCTAGGGATAAGGTTACCCTCGCTTCCAACAACCATGTCATGGAATGTACTTATTAACAAGAAATATTTTCCATTGTTTCCATACAATACTTACCCAACCATTTTAACAAACCCTAACCACACATTCCTAAAATGGCAGGGTATTCTACAGATAAGCCCCTTTGCTTTCATTCAGTTTCCGGTAATTTTGCTTGTGGTCGAAACATGCACCAAAAGGTTGTCGAAAGGTTTCGTTCTACCTGTCTTGACGTCAAACACGCGCCTCGTGTATTTCATGACCTGTTATTTAATATCGTTCTGCCCTCATTCACAACCTTGGTGCTCACATCTGTAAGGACCGGCTCTAGTGTTCTATGCTAACTATGAGATAACTATGAGATAAAAAGCGTTGATAAAAGCCTTAATTAATAAAGCCTTTGCGACAAGACCGCAAGGCAGTATGGATATCGATCACTAAATATTATGTTTCAACCTCCATATTGCTGGTTTGCAATCGATCCCCAGAGATTCAAATGACAAAGATGTGGCGGTCATGTTGATTTACCAGTTCTTTCGGCACTTGGTCACATTCTATCTAGCTGTGCGATTGGTACTGTGATTATATTTAGGAAGTCGAGGTCTCATTCGCTAGTCAGCCCTCGAATATCACGCCAAGTCGACCTCGTTTGCCCACACAGAGGGTAGTCACTGCCAGAGATTTGTTTGCGTCCTCAGTGGTTCTTTTACGTCAACATTTCTGGAGACGGGACCGCCATTTTACGTGGTCATCCGAGCCACGAGGGATTTACAGTCCCCAATGTAGAGAGCCAGGTTTTTATACCTTGAGAAGGATCACTGCCTTGTCTGGGATGCGAACCCACGTGAAAGGCGGAAGCGTTCACTACTACACCACCACATCTCGGTGGAACTAACAAGAGAAGCTAACGAAGAATCTTTTGTTAAAGTGCCCGCCTATAAGCCCTAGCCAGAAATGATTTATTTGGGCGCAGTAAAGTGTCCTAAACGTTGTTCAACCATTTTGGGGCAATTTATGGTCGTAGTATTGTTATAAAAAGCATTACAAATCCTTGAAATGACATCATTTAAAGGCGTTATGCAAATGAGTTGAAAATGAATGACGTCATTTAAATTTGACCCCTTGATAAACGAAATTGGCAGACTAAAATTAACATTTTTCCTATGTCGGTCATTTTGTTTCCCAGTTTGACTTTTAAATCAAAGATAATTGGCTAGGGCTTATAGGCACTTTAGAGGAGCCAAGATGGCGGCGATGACGTCACATGCAAACGGAGAATGGGGTCGACACTTGTTTCCATCATCCAAACTGCCCTTGGCCGCTGGACGACTGGGTACTAATTTACGTAGGCACATTTGTCATATGGTCTGCTTAGCGTAGTGTTTTGACATTTGACTTTATACACGTTAAATTAGAAGGTTATGGGAACTCCAGTAGATGAGCTCCAAAGGAGAGGAATCGCTCACTTAATTAATTTATGAAATGACAATATAAACTAACTAAAACCCTACCCTGAACCATAAAAATAAACCTAACCGGTCAGTAAACAAGATCTTACCTAGGGTTCTCAAGAAAAGCTTCTCAAGAAAATGGTGAGGTAAAATAATCGAACCCTGTTCCGGCAAACGTCGCAAGCACTACACTAAACAACCATCGTCCCTCAATTGCTGTCAATTTTTTAATTTTTTAAACCACTGCTAATCAATGTATTTTTAGCCAATCAGAATGAGTAAGCGATTCCTCTCCCTAGGAACTCTGCCCAGTAGAACCCTTATTATTTGTTCTCTCTCGTTTATCTTCTCCTCTTGTTTGCCTGTGAACCTTGGAACCCTGGAACCCTGGTACTCTAGACCTAAAACCTCGTCGTTTACTGGAGTAGTTTAGGGTATTTTTTATGGTCTGTTAAGGTTTGTGTTAGTGTTGTAGCTTATCAGACCAAGGGCGGTTTAGGTGATGGAAACAAGTTTCTACTGGAGGTCATGCAGATTCAGTGTTGATGAAGTGGCTTGTGATGTACGGTCGAGGCACGATGGCTGTTTGAGATATTTAGTGATCGTTATCCCGTGCTCCCTTCCGGTCGTGTAGACTTTAATAAGGCTTTTTATCTAACAACGTTTTTGAGATGTAGAAAACCCGAATATTTGAATTGCAAATCATTTTCAGCAGTGAAAAAGAACAAAATAGATAGTAATAAAACGATACCGTCTATTGTATAGGTCTACAAGTCTAAAAATAGAGGTCGTCGGCAGCAAAATCCCTCCTGCATGCGCAGCGGTAAGGGATTAGTGACGGTTAGATTTTGGGTTCGATTATTTCCATACGTTAAATATGTTTCATAAGTACTTGTATTTCCCAATTTTCGGGTTAAAATTTCTAAGTGTACTTTTAAGAGAACCCTACAAATTCGGTATCATTACATATGAGAAAATACCGTTTGTTGAAATAACTGTCCCACTTGGGTCAGATATTGTTTCTCTTTCCCTCGTAGGGCGTGCACACATAGCACTACAGCTTACAACTTTACATCATAGTCTTTACACTTACTAGTGCTACGCGGCAAACATGATTTCATATCATAGCTACATACTAGTATAGTAGCCTGCGTCGCATCCGAACTGAACCCCGGTTAAGTCCGTATGCGTAACAGCAACCAAAAGCTTGTTCCGACCTAGCCTGCTTGCAAGGCGGTGGATAGTTTTTTTTCGCGGAGAAAACCCGAGTATCGCGAAACCGGCCGACTTGTTGGACGCGCTGATGGATTGAGGCTTGGGAATGAGTGACAAAGGACAAAACGAGGGAGAGGAGGGAAACTTTTGCTCCCTTCCCCCCTCCCCCTCGTTTTGTCGCTTTGTCACTCATTCCCACCTTCAATCCAATATGGCGGCCGGTTTCGCGATACTCGGGTTTTCTCCGCGAAGAAAACAACCCACCGCCTTGCAAGCAGGCTAGTTCCGACCCCCAGCGTGGTTGCAGGATTATGTATAATCGATTCTGATTGGCTTTTAGAAATGCTTATTCTTCCATGTCTTCTGACTGCCATTCAACTTTCACCTTCCTGTCACCAGTGCGCGCAACTTGCGGCAAATTTACATTTCAAAACATGGCGCCTTTTATACACATCGAGAAGAGTAGTGCAATGATATCTGTACAATATCAGTTTGAAATCGAAATTTGTTTGCTAGAAGGAGAGCAGTTGACCGGAGTTGAGTTCGAATGTGGCACATACTAGATCTTTCCAAGCTGCATGGGAGATTTGTTTGTGTGTTCTTCGATTGGGCATTTTGTCGTTACGGCGGATTCTATTATTAAAGTCTTCGGCAAGTTTCCTTTCATGTGACACTAACCACGGGCAGCCTATTATGTTACATTACTTCAAAACCTGCCCCGAAATTGAAATAAACCTAACCTTCTCCGATAGTAAAACACAGGGAAACGACAAGAGCTCGTCTAGGGCGAGAAATCGCAAGTAAACAGCTGACTCACATGCAAAAATCCAGTTTCAATCGAGCGGCCACTGACATGAACTGCACGTCATAACAATGTCCACGAGGCTGTTGACAGTTGAATGGCCATTCAGAAGATGTTTAAGAATAAGCATTAGTAAAAGCCAATCAGAATCGATTATAAATAATACCACAACTACGCAGGGGGTCGGAACAATTACGCAGATGGACTGCGACGCATGCAGGCTATAGTCTACCTTATAAGGTGATGGCTTCGCCTTGGATCATGGGTAGCGTCCTCCGCAGGGAAATCTATTCTGCAGAATTAGGTTACCTGTGGCAGTAAAGCAGAGAGAGACTGTAGCGAGTAAGGCACAGGAAACCCCAACTCCCCAACTCTGGATATTAGTAGAGTTTCCAGTTGAGGCGGCTAAACCTTGGACAATTTTTAGGGTAGATAGATAGATAGATAGATAGAAACTGTATTTAGACACGGTAGTTTTAACAGTAACTAAGACTGGTTTGCATAAAAGCCGTGTAAAAATCTATACATCAACATTAAATGATATTATTACATTTCATTAAAATCTGCTAAAAACGCCAGAGTCAGTTCTTTTAGCGTTCGTGTACGATATATTAAACTATAGTAATTGTAATTGAAAGAGAGTAAATTATAAGGCGTCAAAGAAGCAGGGAGGTAGACCATTTAGCTTAGTTTTAAATGTCAGTATTTAACGATTTGCTAGTCCTCAGGTCTTCTGTTAAATTATTCCAAATATGTGCTCCTCTGTAGCCGAATCGCTTTTTACCATAATTCGTTTTTGGGAGGGACAGTTGGAATTTTGATGATGAACCTCTTGTGTTATATGGTGTATGAACCCTATTAAATTTGTGTATTAAATACCCAGGCGCTTGGTTATTATAGATCTTAAACATTTCTATTGCTAAAAGTTTGCGCCTGCGTAATATTAATCTGTCCCAACCCAATTCGTGAAGTATTAGGCCAGAGCTAGAATCGAAACTAGACTGTGTTGTTATTCTAGCAGCCCTATTTTTGAGTTTTTTGAGTTTATTTGCAAGTTCAGTACCTAGGCTCTCCCAAACTATGCTGCAATAATCAAATTTAGGTTGAATAAATGAGTGGTACATAGTCTTGAGGGAGGACATGGGCACGTAGGGCCGTACGTGCTTGAGAGCTCCAATACACGACTTTCATAATGGCCGCCTCCTAATTTGCATATGTGATTTCCCATTTCGGTAGTTTATCCACATGTATAGAAAATATAAACATTGCCATGTGAAAGAGCATGTTGACACTAGTGAACTTGTGAAAGTTGAGTGTTGTAGCTTATAAAGCAAAGAAGTTACATCCAGTTGAAATTAGAGAGATTTGTATGAGAAAAACAACGGAGGCCTTTCTAGCCTCGCTTTCATATTTTTATGCATTACAAATGCTTATAGCTCAACAGCAGTTTTCCACATTGCTCTAAAACTCAAAACAATTACTAGTTTTAATGTGATCTTTCATGTGGTAGCATTGGTTTCCCCCTACAGATTTATCTTCTAAATTATGCAAATTAGGAGGTGGCCAGAGGCGGCCATTATGAAAGTCGTGTATAGAAGATGATAATTGCTCAGAGATCTTCTCAATGTGTTTTGACCATGTCAATGTTTCATCTATGTGCACCCCAAAGTACTTAACGAACGCTATTTTAGGGATGCTTTCGCCTCCAATTACAAGGTTTGGACATGCCACATGAGATAATCTCTGTCGAGAGCCTACTAATAAAAACTCTGTTTTTGTAGCATTCAGACTCGACTTGTTTGCTTTCAGCCACTCATAAATATGTTGTAAGTCTGTATTCAATTTAGATTCAATGTCATCACATGATGAACCTGCCATTGTAAGACAAGTATCATCTGCGTACATTTGAGTGTCTGAGAATTTTAAACAATCAGGAAGGTCATTTATATATATTAGAAACAACAAGGGTCCCAAAATTGTTCCTTGAGGGACGCCACAGGAGAGTACCCCAAAGTCTGACATTTCACCGTTGACCATGCACGCACCTTTGCTTTCGTTCGTTGAGATACGATCTAAACCACGCAATACTTGGAGAAGTCGAGCCGTAACTTTCTAGTTTTTGAAGCAAAACATTGTGGTCAACGGTGTCGAAAGCTTTTTTCAGGTCTACAAAAACAGTTGCATTAATCAGCCCTTTGTCAATATTTAACGAGCATTTGTCCGTAGCATGGAGCAAAGCGGTCACTGTTGAGTGTAACTTTCGGAAACCAGATTGACAATTAGTTAATAGACCGTTATTTTGCAAATAGGTATAGATGATCCTCTCAAATACCTTAGCTATAGCTGAACTTTTTTCATGTACGGCTGTCAATCTGTTCTAGTTGGTCATGGATAGAAACGTAATGAAGAATACTTTCCCGTATGTCATACCTCATTATCTTTGATTATGTTTTTTTATTCCCGTCAGACGTACATCTACATATTTTCGCACATCGCCGATGCCATACCAGGTGCGATAATAACAGGAGTCGTGTGCATTGTTCTTCTGGTGACTCTTAAGAAAATAGACGAGAAAACGAGGAAGTTCATCAAGTTTCCCATTCCGGCTGATCTCATTGTTGTAAGTATAATTACTGTAAATATCCGCGTATATGCCGCACCCCAATCTTAGGCGTCGTTTTTTTTGGGGGGAAACGTTAGAAGGTTCATAAATGCTCGTACTTGAAGCAAGACTTCAGAAGATATTGTTGTCATGCCAACTGCTATTGCAACTTCGAATATGGTTACAGGTTTCCTTGTCATTTGTTTTGTATATGTTAATCAGTATTTCTGTCTTTAAATCACTCCAGAATTCTTGTTCTTTTATTCCCCCATTAACTGACAAGATTTTCAAGGAACCTCATTCCTTTAAGCACAAGAGAAAGCAAGAGAAACAAGAGAAACTATACGTTCAGGAGTCCGAGGTCCGCCATCTTGGATTTTGAAGGAGCGGCCTGGGGCGAGTGCTCGTGATATTTATTGTGAGTGTAAATGCGGGATAAAACGAGTGCGAATATGATAGCGTATTACACGGTTCACAAAGAGGTTTGCACAGGTTTATTCAACACTTAAAAGGTTTTGTAAGCGCGCGAGCCAATCGAAATGGGGCCGTTTGAGTAACAGCCAATCAGCTTTCAGCGAGCGACATTTGAGAGAGGTTTCTTCTCACGAGACTTCTTCTTTCAATTTTTTCTTCAAACAGAGCTGTAAGGTAAACGAAAACAAACCTTTTTTGTTTGTGTTAGCCGTCGTATAATAAACAATTTATTACACGAAAAGTTGTGTAATACGGCTGGGAATTTTTACTCGTAAATTTTATCAGGCTCGAAAAAATACAACTGACTCGTAAAAATACCCAGCCGTATGACACAATTTTCCTTGTAATAACCTCTTTATATATGCTTTCTTGTAACCCGCATATAAGCTGTATCCCCAACTTTGGCCCTTGATTTTCTCCAAGTAATTGCGGTCTATACGTTGGTATTTACGGTATAAAAAATAAATTCGGTTAAACCAGTTATTGAACAGGGAATTACGGAACATCTAGTGGGTATTACTGCTCCATATCTGCCCGCTTTCGTGACCTTATTAGGTAAAATGACGTCACAGTCCTATGATAATCCCAATTATAGGATCTATATAGAGCGGGATAACCATACGTCCCAAATCCCCTAATTGATGACGTCCATAATTGGGAGTTTTTAGACTTACCTATATCTACTATACATAAGTTGCCTATCTAGAATTTTCTGATTATACGAGAAACTTACTCCTTGAACACTAAGCTATACACAGTGGCGTTCATATTTGAAGAGAAAGCTGATTAAATTTCAGGCTAATATACAGACACTAGTTAAAAGTGTTCCATAATCATAATTCATTTCCATTCCTCGCTATCAATAACCAGATAAACATTTCTGTAGTAACATTTCACTTATAAAGAAGCTTTTTTCAAAACTAGACCATTATTTTTAGGTTTCTGTTCCTTTGAATGTAATTTTTATAAAAGTGATGCTAAATATAGCTGACTTTAAAGAACATGGTGCAACCGTGATGCTTAGTGGTCTTTTGTTTATTTTCGCTCCGTTAAACTATCAAACTGAACAGGAAAACTACAAAAGAAACTTTACAAAAATAGATTCAAATTGAAACTATAACACAAAACAACAGGATTGAAACGATTTTCAAAAGATTGGAAAACCGACTTTTCAACTGTGACAAAATGGCCGCCATAGCGCGCAAAGCATGACGGTTGATCTATATTCCTTAACCAAGACACTTCTCACCTCACAAACTCTGTTAAATTTCGAGAATTCAGAAAATCATTATGCTTTCGGTTGGAAAGTTATGAACCTAAAACTTGCGATGTTTACTAATTTTGGTATGCTCTTTCCATTTCTGGCATCCATTTTGAACTAGCACCAATAGTTTTGAATGACAAGGTCACGTGACCAGTTGTTGCAAAAGGCCTATTCGATTGACTGTGTCCTTTTTGAAACGATTCCAATTTTCCTTTAAATCAAGCTTGCCTTTGTTATTTGTAGGTCGTCCTTGGGACGGGGATCACGTATGGAGCTGCCACCCACAAAAAATACGACATCTCAGTGCTCGAGGAAATACCAAAAGGGTGCGAAGATTTGTCCGTTAATTATCTAAGAAGTTCCTAGTAATTTTAGTGTAAGAGGGAGAAAATGGTATTCGTAAGCGACTCACGGAAAAATTGTTGGTTGTTGCTCGTACTTATATACGCTTAAGTTGCTAGTGAAAACCAGGCTTTATATGATGTCAACATGTGACGAGACACGGTCTATTGGGAAGCTCGCCATCTGATTGGCTAGCCAAACACGGTCTATTGGGAAGCTAGCCATCTGATTGGCTAGTCAGACACGGTCTATTGGGAAGCTCGCCATCTGATTAGCAACCAGGCACGGTCTATTTAACAATTATTCACCGAAGTGAAGGTGAATAATTGTTTTAGTATATACCACACTGCAGGTGAATAGCCAGCACTGGTGTGGTATATACTAATGATCGATAGTCCGACCATCGCGTGCTACAGACAGAAATCACTTAGAAAATTCACTAATATACGATAGTTCGTATGTCGTCTTATTTACCACGTTTTGCGTCATCGCAAAATTGTTGTGGATTTCACGAGGCTATCGCCTCGTAAAAAATGTGAAATAGTGAAGCGAAATTGCCTTGAAAACTATGGAAATATAACAATCAGAGAAAAGTGATTCTAGCGCGCTATCGCGTAATCCGTGACGCGAGCAATGACGCCATCCCTGGTACGTCCTGATTTCCAACGGCAATAAGCCAATCAGAACACGAGAAACTGAGCAATTGTTGTAAAATGCCTTTTTTGCTAGTTTTTTCATTGAGTTTTCTCGATAGCTAAGTTGGTAGAAGAACGGTGACTTGGTTATGCTAAGTGAGGTGGCTGCGCCCCTCGCCAACTATCAGCCGTTATAGTTCACCACAAAATTTTGGCGTGCACTCATTGGCCAATAACGATAACGTGACGTGATAATTGTCGTCCGCCGAGGAAAACTATCAGGCGCTATAGTTCACCACAAAATTTTGGCGCGCGCTCATTGGCCAAAATCGATCACGTGATGTGATAGTCGCCGTCCGCGGATGAAAACTAGCAGGCGTTATAGTTCACCACAAAATTTTGGCGCGCGCTCATTGGCTAAAAGCGATCACGTGACGTAATAGTTGTCCGCGGAGGCAAACTATCAGGTGTTATAGTTCACCACAAAATTTTGGCGCGCGCTCATTGGTCAAGAGCGATCACGTGACGTGATAGTTGTCGTCCGCGGAGGCAAACTATCAGGCGATAGTGCCCGCTGAGCACGAAAGACAATTTTGTGTTGAACAATAACGCAAATAGACTGTGTCTGTCTCGGACCTATCGGCTGATAGTTTCCCTTGGAAATTTGATGTTCTTAAAACTAGCATATAAGCCCTCGAACTTCGTTCTCGGGCTTATATTTGTTTTAAGAACATCAAATGTCCACGGGCAACTATCAGCCGATAGTTCCTCGACGGACACAGTCTATTTGTATAATAGTGCCCGCTGAGAGCGGAAGACGATTTTGTGATGAACGATAACGACAAATAGACTGTGTTTGTCTCGGAACTATCGGTAGATAGTTTCCCTTGGAAATTTGATGTTCTTAAAACTAGCATATAAGCCTAGCTGGGCTTATATTATTATATTTATATGTAAACTAATTATATCAATATTTCCTTTCGTAGTATTAGCACCATTTTCCTCTGTTCGTATTATTTACAGTATTAGTATTGTTATACCATGGTAGCCTCGGATTCTTTTGTTCTCCGAGGCACATTTAAACCACTAATTTTCCCTGATGGCGGGAAATTTCGAGACAATGCATATTTCTAAATTTCCCCTGCATGCGTAATGAGGGAAAATTAGAAGAGAATACAGGCTGGAAGTGAGAAGGTCAAAAGCATCAACTCCTGCTCCCCTCTGGCACAACTAGCCCTGCGCTCCCGGATGAAAAATACTGAATCCAAACTGACCTGTCTTCATCATAACCTTCAACGTAATCCATGTGGGATGACGTATTTCAATCTGCATATTCTTCTCTTAATTTCTCAAACCCGCTTCTTCCATGTGGGATACTTAAAACCATAAACGTGACGTAATTAAAATCCATTCATGCTCTTTGAATATTTAGTCAACCGCATAATTACATTGTATTTTAGTGTTATTCTTCTCAAAAACAACACGCTTTTCCCCAGGGGAAGCCAGGGTCGTTTAATCAATGGCGCTCAGTCAAGCATTAAACAAAACGTTTTCGAAAGCAACTCGACTGCGACGTCTTTAGTTTCGGCAGAGAAAACTAAACTTCTCAGAGATTTGTTCCGTTCCTCGGCGATCATGGTATAACAAACTTATACCATGGCATTTCAGGTATTACTCATGCCATGGTATAACCTATAATTATAGTACTTAATATTAGAATTAGTATTAGCATTAGAATAATTAACATAAGTATCAACATTAGTATTAGGATTATTATATTCAAGAAATTATGAAACTTGAGAAAATTAGCATTAGGATTATCATATTCATGAAATTATTTATATGTCAACTAATTATAGCAATATTTCCTTTCGTATTACCAACACCCTTTTTCCTCTGCTCTTTTTCTTATTTCTTTCGTATAATTCCTCTAGAACCTTTTTCCTCGATTTCTCCTCTGCACTTTTTCCTATTTCCTACTTATATAATTCTTCTCTTTTCCCCTCGACTATTATACCTATGGTAGTGATCAACTCGAAAGCCTAGCGGCTAGTTTGACCACTACGCACATCTAACCTAGCTCATTAAATTTAATAGCTTATATTATAATTCCTTTTTCCTACCTATTTGTAAATTTTATTTAAAAAAAGGAAAAATAATGCAAAATAAACGAATCTGAATCTACATTCCATATACTTTCTCTTTTTGTGCCCCACTTGTTTGAAATCTTAACGTTTTATGTAAACTATTCTCGCCATTGTATCGTAGATTACCTCCTATCAGCATCCCATCTTTAGACATCATCGGCAATATTTTACCAGATGCCTTTGTAATTGCTATTGTCATCTTTGCGACGAATATCTCGCTGGCCAAAATGTTCGCGCAGAAACACAAGTACACTGTGGACCCTAATCAGGTAGGTAGGCTAAACAGCCTCCACATACAGATACAAGCTGTAACACCTTGCACATGGGAACTCTTGTGCACAATGTTGCAGCGTGTGTCTGTACTTTTATTTAGGTTTCAACGTTCTTAAACAAGACGTTCCGGTTTAAAAGGGTAAGCCCCTCCTCTGTTCACGCATGGCGAACTCGAACTTTTAAATTCATATTACGTAGCAGTGAAGAACGTAGGCGAGTGAATCAGCTCTCCTGGTAAAATGAGAAATGTGGAGGGTTTAAAATCAAATGAGCCATCGAAAAGTGAATAGAGGAAAGATAGGTGTTTACTAAATAATGCATGTAGGCGGTATTTTATGGCTGTTCACGAACTTTGTAGCCCTATAGTTTAAGCTCTAAAGTTTAACATTTATGTTTGATTTGAATTTCGCACGATAAGCAATCGGAAGGGAGCACTCGAGCGGAGCATCACGGAGATGTTCACTCCACAAAGACTGAGTGATAACTGAAGGTGTCGTGGCCTCTGGCCATGGCCCTTTTATACCAGAACTTCCTGTTTAAATACGAAGCTTCAATACGTATCTGGTCCGTACTTCGTTAATTTTCAAATAAACATTTCTATGATGTATTTCTCTACGCAATCTGTCAAATTCAAGAGATTTTGTTCATGGTCGTTGTGAATTCAGCAGATAGATATATCACGCTTTCACACTCTTATAATGTACATGTTGTGTTTCTCGCTCCAGTTGAGTTCAGTTGCGAAGACTCCCTGCAGCATTGCGGGTGCAACTGTACCCTGCAGTTGCTGTGAGCAATGTTGCAGGTAAAACTGCTTTGTGTTGTGACTCCTGCCTCTCACCGCGGCAAAACGTTATGCTCCGCTGGCCGAAAGAACGAAGGCTCTTCAAATTGCCGAAGTTTCCGAGGGCTTAAACGTTTTAAGTAAATAATTTTCTAGCTTATAATTAGTAAACTCACAGTGAATTACAATTTAAGAAAACTTGAAACTGGTAAAGTCTTAGGCTTAGCTAAGTAGTTTTGTTGCTTTTGGCGAAACATTTCACAAACGTACCTAACATTTGAAACAGTGGTGATTGCCTTTGTTTTCTTTCAGTTTGGGCGGGAAACTGGCGTCACGCGCGCGCCCTGGCTCATCAAAGCGCACGCGCGTGACGTTTACCGCGGTGCGCCCTTGGCTACCTTAGCTGCATGCGCTATTGCGCGCTGTGTTGCACTATGTTTTCCTACCTCACGTTTATTACGAACCTATCAATTCAAATCAAAAGGATTCTTGGCTTTTAATTAATCTCAAAGACATGGCGGACGTGGTGGTTGATCGAACAAGATGATAGAAGTATTCCTCGCGGGCGTCACGCGTGTACCGGTTTTTGGAGTTGCTGTCATTAACGATTCTTACTTAACGTTCCTTTCTTTTTACCAGGAACTGATCGCGTATGGGGCTGCTAACATCATCGGCTCGTTCTTCTCGTGTTTTCCTGTCGCCGGCTCTCTATCAAGATCAGCAGTTCAGGAATCTCTGGCCAAAACGTTGGTAAGACAGACATCAAATCCTCCTGTAAAGTAGCTTTTTTACGTCTGAGATAAACTATTTCTCAAGCTCGTTTTGATGCATTATTGGCGGTTGGTGGCGGCGCATGCGTATCACTTACCGTGTATCTGCTTTTTCTGCAGCTGTGTAATCTTCCCGTGGTAGTTGTAATTATTCTGGTTCTGTTGTTACTTGCTCCTCTGTTTTATTGTTTACCCAAGGTAAGGGCTTACATAGTTAATTCTGTCATATTGCTATCCTACGAAAAAGGTTTAAAAAGGGGCAAGCAACCTTACTAACTGATAAACTTGAGGGAGTTTAGGCCTACGATTTTAAGTCCTTATCTGAGAAGACGTGAAGGGTTCAAGAACGAGATTGTTTCACAAAGGCAGCACCTTCTACTCAGTTATTTTAAGACCCTGAGTGTTGTCCAGCCGGGGTTTGAACTCGCGACCTTTCGCTCGACAGACCGACGCTTATTCACTGATCGTGAGCTAACGTAACGGTAGCATTTTGTTCAGTAGTTTAAATTTTACATGTTCAAACGGTGGAAGGTCCTTTAAGTTCCACTAAACTTGTAAAAGAGGTCTTTCCGCTGAGTGCCCGTGAAAATTGTCAGTTTTCGCCGAATTTGCGAAAATTAAGGGTCGTGAAATACAACCTTTAGATTTCGCAAAAAAAAAAAGTTTTGAAAACCCAGCTTACAGACATTTTCATAAATATTTTACAGAGGTGTAAATTTAGAGAATTTGTACATGCGGTAGTATGATATGCAGAAAGGAAGTGTTTCATTGGCATGTTAACCTTTACATTGTTTCGTTCCAAGAAAGCATATTAAAGTAAGAGAGGGAATCTTGTAGTACGCGGTATGCGATGATAATATCTAATAAAATATATTTTTAGTAACCGGAAGCAGCTAAAGCAAAGTGCGCGAACACGCGACTGCTTCCGGTTACTAAAAATATTTTTATTCGACATTATCATCGCACAAGCGTGCGTATTGGAGATTCCCTCTCTTACCTATGCTCTCTTGATTGTAGTGATGTTCACTTGTTGTATTCTCGTTTAGGCTGTTCTTGCTGGGGTTATTATCGTAGCGTTGAAAGGCCTTCTCCTGCAGTTCACAAGGCTAAGGCAGCTCTGGAAAATATGTAAACCAGATGCGGTGAGTAAACCGCGTCCTCCCTCCACAAAGCCCAACCTAAATTGACTGTTCACTTGTGTGGTATATTTTATATATACTAACAGTTGACATTTCGAGCGCTTGCCCTTCGTCAGACGAGGGACTAGCGCTCGAAACGTCATAAGTGTTCCCGATTAGTAGATCCTTGTAATCAGCTAGAAGAGCTTGACAAATTAATACAGTTTCTATCTATCTGCGTCAGCTGCTACTCACTTAGCCTGCGAATACAGCCGTACAGCTAGAAGAGCTTGACAAATTAATACAGTTTCTATCTATCTACGTCAGCTGCTACTCACTTAGCCTGCGAATACAGCCGTCTCGCGTCGGGATCCACAATCAAAACGTGGCCCCCGAGAGAGACGTCTGCGTCTTGAGACGGAAAATTCCATACTGATGACGTTATGCGGCCAGGATCTGGTTGCGTCATTTGATTGGATAGTATGCCTAATTATCATATACTAACCAATCAAATAACGCGACCAGATCCTGGCCGCATAACGTCATCAGTATGGAATTTTCCGTCTCAAGACGCAGACGTCTCTCTCGGGGGTCACGTTTTGATTGTGGTTCCCGATGCGAGACGGCTGTATTCGCAGGCTACTACTCGCTTGAATGTCACAGCGATTAGCATACCTTAATCGACTTTTAGTTGATTATACCAACATTAGTTTTTACAGTAACTAGTTATCCATTGTATTACCTTTAGTTAATTACACCAATAAAAAAATGTATTCATTTATATAGCGCAAATTCTATATGACTATATTCAAGTGCGCTTCATATGGTGATTTTGTGATACGGACTGCTATTGTGGCGCAATGTGCTGCCGTGCAGTTTACAATCATGAGTGATTATGAATACCTCGGAATACTTGGCTGTTGTGTCGGGAGACAATCCCCTGCTCTTTCTCGAAATAACACAACAGGTTCTTTCACGCCCCCTCGTATAGATTAGAATGAGGAAGGAGACAAGGCCAACGACTTATACGTCCCTGCCCAAGGACGCGGCCGGGATTCGAACCCCTGACCTCCCGCACTCTAGACCGTGCTCTACCAACTGAGCTAACCACACAACACTGATCTTCACAAGTTTTTATAGGAACTAAGTTCTCCATTCAATCTTAAATCTTCATCTATGACTTAAAATGCTAGTCATAGATGGTATATCAAACATTGGCAAGGGAATGTCGTCCTTCAGTTGGACTACAAGTTATGCATGTTTTGCATTAATATAAAAACGGCCGGCATGTATGTACGGCCACTTTTCGTACATTTGATTCGCGTTCTTTCAGTGCGACTGTCACATTCCAGTCAAAATACTCCCGGCAAACAATTTCCAGAGCCAAGTGAAGTCTGCCTCTTTCCATCAACTGATAAGCGAACACTTTGAAAAGTGAACAGGCAAAGCTCTGAAACTTCCTCAGAATTTCCTTTGGATCATTCTTAACTTTCTCTCGTAAATACAGAATTAAAACTGCTGAAGAACGTAATATCAGCGTTATGCTACACAGTTTTAAAGGTCACAGCCAGACGTCACCTCTGGTCTGCTAACAACGAAGCTCGCTCCAGTCCACCGCACAGAAAAAGATGGTGGCTTGTACTTTAACCCACAATCCTTTGCACGCGAAAAACTTTAAATCCGTTATAAAGTCACAGTAGAGAGGTTTTAAATCTTTAAAACAAGCAAGTACAACTGTTGTTACCAAGACAGTGGCATCCAAATGAATAGAGGACTTC
This sequence comes from Actinernus sp. WN-2022, assembly GCA_030867875.1. Classification (NCBI taxonomy): domain Eukaryota; kingdom Metazoa; phylum Cnidaria; class Anthozoa; order Actiniaria; family Actinernidae; genus Actinernus; species Actinernus sp. WN-2022. The sequence goes on along the minus strand of JAOWCC010001751.1, from coordinate 34,256,934 downwards.
TATTTATTATATGGAGTTTATGTTCTCAGCAAGGAATTGTAGTCAAATGTACAATCGCCATGTTTTCCATATGGATTTTTGTGTTTTCATTACAGGTTGTGTGGTTGAGTACATGGCTGGCTGTGGTGCTGCTAGGTATTGACACAGGACTTGCTGTGGGCATCGTTGTCGCACTCCTCGTCGTCCTTCTAAGAGCCGCAAGGTAAGGCAGTGATCTGTTCGAATAGAGCGGATTTCGTATGAGTGGAACAATAACACATTCCCGTACCCTTACCTTAACCGTACCGTAACTTGCTGTACCGTAACTCTGTAAGTTGATTGGATGAGCAGGACAAAAACAATAGGGAAAACATTTCAATGTCACGGCATGCTGTATAGTAATCGTGCTGTAAGTCATTGGAATTTTTTTAATATAACTTGCCCACTCATACGAAATCCTCTGTGAGGTATATTGTTAATGGTCACGTATTATCTGTACCTATAATGTTAAAGGCTGTGCCATGGTCATCGGTCTTTATGATTACTCTTAGTCCGGACCGGACACAGTTATGGTCAGCGGTTTTCATTTGAACTGACGAACCACGCGCACATGTGGGATGGTTAAAATCAAAGCCAATATGGAAAAGTAACTGACAAAATATCTATGTAGACGTTGTCTTCAAGGAAAATATTGCGTATCATTTCAATCAAGCATTGATGGAGGGGACTTTAACTGTTTTTAGCCAATTAACAGCCACCAATCGAATAATGACTCCACACATGCGCAACACCATGACATAGCCCCTTTAACCTCACTAAACAAAGAGTCTGAGCCCAGTCGCAGATCTGATAAACATATGTGCAAGTTGGTTGACTGGTGTTGCAATACTTTTTGTTTTCAGGCCTCAGTGTGTAATTCTGGGTCGTGTGGCCGGCACAGAAATCTATCGAGATATCAGGAGATTTCCTGGGGTAAGAAGCGAGAATAATGTAACATGGCTCATCTTGTGCCAGTCCCTTCTTGAATTTGATACAGTTTGTTAAGAAATGGATTTAAAGTGCCACTACGACGAAATTTGCCACTTTTTTGTATTCCATAAGAACAAACAGTGGCAGAAATATCCAAATCAGTGAAAAAAGTTTGCAAAGGGGCCAATTAGACCACACATTTTAAAGAGAGTTTACCGTCAAAATCACATCCGCCATTACGCGAATCCGTTCCCGTGGGCGAGGAATGCCTAGTCATTTTTAGCGTATGTGACGTCATACACTTAACTCTTCTCACACGAATGCGAATTTTGGTGTGGTTTAGTAAATAACGACCTAAAATCTGCATCAGATTCTTCAGAACATAGTAATGTGTCTTTCTATTTAAATCTATTGCCGGATGTAGATCATTTAGAGGAAATAGAACCGCTGGCGACCGAGTTGAAAGCTGGACGGATGATCGCTTGAGCAGAGGTTTCTTATCTTTTTGGGGTAATTTTTTCCCAGGGTATTTTCCCTGGTTCGGCTTTCAGGTTGTGCTGTTACTGGATCCGGGCTACAGGGAAAATTCAGCGGAGAAATCACTAAAGTAATGATCAGTTTATAAGTCCTAAGTTTGTTCATTGTTTTATAGCGAAACCCGGATTGTTAGTTCGTAAATGAGAGAGATCGAGAATTATCTGTGTCCCGGCAATTTATTTTCCGGCGAATCTGCACTCTAAAATACAATGTAATTGCTATAAAATTAATCGCTCTCTTGTCTAACATGAAATCGTGAGTGATAAGAATTTACTAGAGACTAAAAAAAGGTATTGAAACTGACAGATCTGCAGCTTGGGCTTTTACAGTGGCGATCACAGAACCAAACTTCGCGCGCCCCCGTTTGACACACAAACAACTGAAACAAGGTACTTCATGAAATAATATTGGTGGTTTCTTCTGTGGTTTATCATTGTCTTGAAAATAAAATTAGCAGTAAATTAAAAGGCATACTACATCAATAGGTTTATCTGTTTATAGGAAACAGCAATAAGAATTATTTATGACAAACTATTCTCAGCAAACGTAGCCGCTTATTTTTCAGTTTATCTATACTAGTAGTAATCTGAGTAGTACATTCTGTCAGTTGGTTCGGCTGTTTTGGCCTTCTTCTGAACTGTTATATTGGACTCCGGTACGATCTTACCGGCTATTCCATGTGATACAAACAATTATGGAGAAGCTTCTGTCCTCAAAACGTACACAAACCACCTTGCATGAGGCTTGAAGATAATTACAAACCGTATTCTTGGTACTCAACTAGAAGGCTTGAATGTAACGAAATGCCAGCTTTGTGGTTCGTTAAATTGCTACAGTCCTGTACAATGCACAAACTTGAAGGATTATTTCTATTCAAAACGTTTTGTTTGCTTTTCAAAGCGGGAAAATGGTACACTTTCTTGCTACATGTGTTAGTTCGCGTGAAGGTTTGTATGGGAAAAGTAGCCACACGTGTTGTTGTGTTAAGTGTATGACGTCACGTACGCTAAAAAATGACTAGGCATTCCTCGCCCACAGGAACGGGTTCGCGTAATGGCGGACGTAAAATTCAAGATTCGGAGTCCAAAAAATAAGTGACTTCCCGTCGTCGTATCGAAAAACGGGTTTAACTGGTAATAATATAGCAACTCTACTTTATGAATATGAGAAAAAATTGATATGTCAAAATTTGATCGTAGGGGCACTTTAAGTTAAAGTAAAGTAATCTTAGCGAAAATTCTAAGGTGATATTCAAAGGTCTTGAGATACGGACTGCTAATGTGGCGCAATATACTGCCATGCATTTTACAATCATAAGAGCTCGTTAGTACCTCCAACATACAGACTGTTGTTCCGGAGACAATCCCCTACCTTTCCCGAAATAGCACAACATTTTACGAATAGATTAGAAAAGGATAGAGACAAGGCCAACGGCTTTACGTCCCTGTCCAAGGGCGCGCCCGCGATACAAACCCGCGGCCTCCCGCACACAAGACGAGCACTCTACCACTGAGCTAACCGGGAGGTGATTAGAAGTCAGTTAAACCTCAACCGGGCTACAACTATAGTCCATACTAGATGGAATCGTGCGACAACCCCCCACCCCATTTTCAGTGTTGCGAGATGGGAACATTTGCCGCTTAACATTGATACGGGAGAAGGGGACCGTTCCAAGAGTATTGACCATAGTTGTAGTCTTATTAACGGGTTGGTGGTAAAACGGGGTTAGACTATAACAAATGTTCAGTGTTCGAAGTTGGCAGTCGTCCACTCAACGAAAAAAAAAGAGTAAAATTAAGTGGCAGCACCGAGTATTGCCTGTTAGCGGCTCGTCTGGGTGGTATTTTTTGCTCATTTGTTTTCGGATTGGGCTACCTGTGGCGCGCGGTCAAATTGGGGAGGATTTTGACCCGAAAACAAATGAGCGGAAAAAACACCCAGAAGAGCCGCTAGCAGGTTACACCGAGTAAAGTAAAATGTATTTGTAATAGTATTTTTTTGGCGTTTCCGCTACAATGTTTTCTTTACGAACTTGACATCCGACATCCGCAGACGGTTTCAATAGAAGCCAACTAGGGTCAAAGTTCCGGCGGCTGCTCGAACTTATACTGCCGGCTACCTCCTCCCTTGGTTACTTCCTCAAGTGCAGTACACTTTTAATATGTTTGTAGCGACGTTCTCTTCTTACGCCTATTTTTAATTTAATAAATCCCCTGCATCCGTCTATGTTTTGCGTCGGTGGTTTCCAGTCCATTTGACTACAGTCTCTTGCGAACCTAAAACAGTCAAAATAACCCGTAGAAATCCTCTGTTCTCTTCGATGACAGTGTATTGGCAACATCACTTGTACTAGTTTGTTTTTGAGATTTAAAATTCACTACCGCGATTTTATAACGGGGTTTTAAGGTTTTTCGCGCGCAAAGAATTGTGGGTAAAAGTACAAGCTGCCATATGTTTCAGTATGGTAGATTTTAACATCACAGTATTTTACCCAAAGGCAACAGAAATCCCTGGAATCAAGATATTTCGGTTCGAATCCGCCGTGTTCTACGCCAACGTCGAGTACTTCCGCAGCGCACTGATACGGAAAAGCAGAGTAGACCCCCAGGATATGAACAGAAACATCGTTAGTAGCCCTTCTACTGTCCACTACAAGGCAGCTAGTGTGGTAAACATTCAACATGACTGCAGTAGTGAATCAGATGAACCTGGCGGGACTGTTGATATAGAAAACAGGAGCGTTACAGTGAACGGGGTGAGTAGACAGATTCTATATGCGTGTTTAAAGAGAATGGTCGCGATATTGATATGAGATTACCGTACCAAAATTTTGCAGTTTAATTGGACGAGAAGAACGAAATAATAGGTAAGCAAAAATTTATTTACTCGTTTTTCCTTTCTGGGGCTTCCTCCAAAACTAACGAAATAGAGCGGATTTCATTTGAGTGGGAAAGTTACGGCAATGACTTACGGCACGCTAAACTAGTTAATCATATACTCAACAAAATTTCTCGATTCTGATTGGCTGAGAGCAGTGCAATCCCAAATTGCACTGTTTGGTTGAAATTGCACTCCAAATCAGGAATTTGACAATCTGTAAATTGAAAACAAAAGCTCCAGAATGAAATCGAAGTAATACCAAGTTGTTCACAGTCATGTTTTGGTAAAGGGATTTTTTTCGATGATTTTCCGAAAATTTCCGAAGTGTTTCCGAACATTTCCGAATGCTTAAAACTGACTATGCCGCGCTGTAGTTACGGCAAAAACACGTCTAACCATGTAAATTCATTTGACAATACTAAACATTAACATTTCAGATGCTGTAGCATTACTTCATAAACGGTGCTTTAATTGTTCCAATATTTCCGAAGATCGTCCGAAGATTCAAATAAATTTCTAGAGTATATGATTAAAATGAAATCATTTGGTATTCTCGTGCAATTTTAATTCTCTTTGAAAACTCGCTCGTTCAAATTTATCCTGAATTGCACTCGAAACCATATGATTTCCTATACAAAACTAGTAAAACTCTTACCTCTTGCGATTTTCACCTTAATCCCCGGTATTTTTGTTCGATGTGTCGAGAAACCATTTAGGAGCATTTAGAGCTGCTCCCGCGATTTCTACCGCTGACTGGACATGCGCAGCTCATTTTGTAGACCTTGGCACCCCTTAGCTACAGAGCCAGGGTTGGACGTTGCCGCCGGAGATGTTTTTAGAGTGGGTTAGAGTAAAAATTCGGGGATTTAGAATTAGAGTCGATTATTAGAGTGAATTCCGTTGTGTGAAAAACTGCGGATCGTAATACGGTACAATAGACTTTACTCATAAATGCTTATTTCTGTTTCAATAGTTTCTTCACATGTACAGAAAACGTTGTCATTGTTTAAGAGCATATCGAGATTAGTGAGCTTGTGAAATTTGAGCGCTGTAGCTTAAAAACAGTGAAGTTACAGTAGAAAATACATAAGCAAACACCGTGAACAAAAATCCTGCAAAAATACGTTGGATCCTATGCATAGGTCCTTACTTCGGATCCAACGTATTTTTGCAGGATTTTTGTTCACGGTATTTGCTTGTGTATTTTCTATTGTGGATTTTTGTACCGTAGGTCTTTTATAGATCCGATTATTCCTGCTACTTGTCATCATTTTTATAAAGCTGGTCTGGCCAGCATCACTATATTTCTTGCAAAGCACTGACACGTTTAGTTCAGATTTGCTTGGTTTTGGCTTTTCGCCACACGTAATGACGTGTGACCCGATAACCAAGCCTTTCTGTGAGCTCTTACTAGATGCTTTTTAGCGCAGTCCGGGTCGGTGGTGCGGTGGCGCCGAGGCCCGCGTGCTGTTTGCTATGCCATACTGACGAGTTCTAATAAGAACTAAACAGCTGTCTATGGCTGCAATCTAGTTCGAGCACTTTTCGTGTCAGGCCTAGCTAACCGTAGTGCTTTGTTTTAGAATTTTACGAAGTTACAGTGAATTGAAATTAAAGAAATCGTACGAGAAAAACAACGGGTGCCTCGTTAGCCTAAGAGTAGCAAAGCCGACACAACGTAGATTTTCGAGGTTTATATAACGATATTTCGGCTGGTCAAACCAGCTACTCTTAGTTTCGTGTGTCCAGCCGATTAGATCCTTACACCAGCAGGATCGTCGTCCACGGTTGCTTGCATTCTACTCGTTAGTCTCACTTTCATGTTTTTTCTGTACTTCAAATAGCAGTTCCACGCATTGATCAGTCTAAAACTGTAAACAATTACTAGTTTTAATATGGTCTTTTCGTTTTGCTCTTAAGATTAATTTTCCAAATTAATTAGGAAGGTATTGACCTCGTTCATAATGGCCGCTGATGAAAAAGATGGCGGCGGTACATTTGACCACAATTCCTTGCGAACCTAACACAGTCCAAATAACACGTAGGAATCACCCATTCTCGTAAATGACAGTGCTGTGATAACAGAATTGTACTTGCTTGTTTTTGATAATTATAAAACTCTGTACCGCGATTTGCAAAGAGTTTAAAGTTTTTCGCGCGCAAATAATTATGGGTAAAAATAACAAGCCGCCATCTTTCTGTATGGTGGATTATGCATTACTTTTGTACTTTCTATTTTTAAAATCAAATTCAGAGTTACGGTGTGACAAGGATACGGTACGGCACACCGTGTTACCGGTAACTGCGTTCTATAAAGCGTAAAGTTTTGTTTGTCACTTGCAGGACGTAGAAACGGCTTCTTGTGGAAGCGACGATAGCTCGGAGAGAGATGTCCAATACACAGAGAATATCCACACGATCATTATTGACGGGAGTACGTTCAACTTTATCGACACGCAGGGAGTCAATACACTGATACAAGTGAGTAGAGATATGTAGCGCGTCCACGGGGTACCGTGTTTACAATGCTCCTGTTTCTGTTTCTGTTTCTGCTCCTGTTTCTGCTCCTGTTTCCATAAATGCCGATAAACCATCTACAACCCCTGCAGTTGATGATAATTCTAATTTATCTCCGGAATCTCTCGGCTTTCTACCTTCGAAGCGCGGCTTTAAATTAGCTGCTCTAAACATTACCAGTTTGCCTAAACACATTGATGAGCTGAGAGTTTTGCTTGCCGATTGTCCTATCGACGTTTTGTCCATCAATGAGACAAGGCTTGATCAATCAGTTAAAGACCATGAAGTCTATATTCCAGGTTATGAAATAATTAGGCGTGATCGAGAGAAAAATGGTAGGTTCGGAGGCGGCGTTTGTTTTTATGTCCGCTCGAATATAAATTTCTCATTACGCCCCGATCTAAGCGTTGATCACCTGGAAAATCTATGCATAGAGATTCGCAAACCTCGATCCAAGCCTTTTCTCATTGCTACTTGGTATAGGCCTCCTGATTCATCGGTCGAAGTTTTCTCTCTTTTCGAAACCCTAGTTGGTAAACTTGATGCTGAAAATGTCGAATATTATTTAATGGGTGACTTTAACTGTAACATAGCCTCGCCTCATCCCGACAGCAATACAGGTTTACTAACTAGTTTGGCTGATGTTTATGGCCTCCACCAACTTATAAATAATCCAACGCGTGTCACTAAAACATCTTCCACGCTGATAGACCTAATTTTTACAAATTGTCCTGACAGGGTGGTTTGCTCTGGTGTCTCCCATATAAGCATAAGCGACCACAGTCTTGTCTTTGCATTTCGTAAAATCTCAATTGATCCACCTTCTAAGGGGCACTCAACAATAACCTATAGGAAGTTTAAAAACTTTGACTCTGCTAATTTTCGCAGAGATATTTCTTTGCTGAATTGGGAAAGCGTAAACATCTATGAAAACCCCAATGATATGTGGGAAACATGGAAAGACCTTTTCTTTCAATGTGTCAACAAGCATGCCCCATTGCGCACTAAACGAATTCGCGCATCTAAATCGCCGTGGATTACACCACAATTGAAAAAACGAATGCACGACAGAGACATTCTTAAATTGAAAGCCACTCGATCTATGTGCGAAAGTGACTGGTCGAAATTCAAGAAATGTCGCAATGCTGTTAACAGTGAAATCAAACAGGCTAAGGAACAATACTATAAGAATGCGCTCCATGACAATGAAGGTAACTCACGTGAGACTTGGCGGGTCATTAATGAACTGACATCAAGAAAGTCACATAGCTCCTCTGTGAAAGAGATAAAGCTTAATGACAATTCTATTTGCGATCCACACGAGCTGTCATCTACCTTCAATAGCCATTTTTCTTGTGTTGGGCTGAAGCTTGCTAGCGACATTCCTTACAACGAAAACAATCCATCGCATTTAGATTATCTCAAGGTCGCTGACCATAGATTCGAACTTAAAACAACTGACAGTGCCAAAGTGTTCTCGTTATTATCTAAGCTATGCAAATCTAAAGCGACTGGATTAGACAAAATATCTGCTCGACTCCTTCGGGAATGCGCAGATTTGATCGCTAGTTCTCTTTGTTTGATTTTTAACAGATCCATTGTCTCGGGTGTTTTTCCCAGTGAATGGAAATGTTCTAAAGTAATTCCATTATTCAAACAGGGAGAACGTTCCGACTTAAATAATTATCGACCTATTTCTATCATCCCCGTCGTGGCAAAAGTTTTTGAGAGAATCGTTTACGATCAGTTTTATAGCTATCTAACTGAAAATAATTTAATCTCAAGCAATCAGTCGGGGTTTCGATCACTTCACTCCACTGTTACGGCCTTACTCGAAGCCACTGACAACTGGGCTCTCAATATTGACAAAGGCAATGTTAATGCAGTGGTATTCCTTGATCTTAAGAAGGCTTTCGACACTGTTGATCATGCCATTTTATTATCAAAATTAAATGTTTATGGTGTTGGAAGCGCCTCACTTAACTGGTTCAAATCATATTTGGATAGTCGCAAACAAAGATGCTTCGTAAATGGTTCTCTCTCAGACACCCAACCCCTAACCTGTGGCATTCCCCAGGGAACTATCCTAGGTCCTCTCCTCTTTATACTTTACATAAACGATTTGCCTAATTGTCTCTCTCATTCTCAACCTCGGATGTACGCCGATGACACGCACTTAACTTTTGCCAGCAATGATATCAATCACATAGACCATGAGTTGAACCAAGATCTTGTGAGGGTTAGTGAATGGCTCGTTGCAAATAAGCTCACCCTTAATAAGTCCAAGACTGAATACATGTTAATAGGGTCAAGGCAAAGGTTAAGTACGTTTGACAGAGCTCCCTCTCTTTTTATTGATGGTGCCTCTATTAATCGGGTTACATCCACAAAATGTCTTGGAGTGCATATTGACGAACACTTATCTTGGAATGTGCACATAGACAAACTGTCAAAGAAAATTGCCTCTGGCATTGGCGCCCTGAAACGCACGAGACCTTTTGTACCTATTGAAACACTTTTGTGTATCTATAATGCTTTAGTGCAGCCCCATTTCGACTACTGTAGCGTCGTTTGGGGAAATTGCAATAAAACTCTTGCCACTAAACTTCAAAAGTTACAAAATCGTGCTGTACGAATTTTGACTTTCTCCAATTACGACGCCAATGCTGATGATCTTTTCAAAAAACTTGGCTGGAGAAAACTAGACAATCACCGAAAAATTCTAACAACTACTATGGTCTATAAATCGCTAAATGGCCTAGCGCCTGAATATCTGTGTTCGAAGTTCGCTGACCGTAGTAGCGTTTCGAGCTATTCCCTAAGGGACACTGAGGGCAAACTAGCTATTCCTCTGCCCCGCACCAATTTTCTAAAGAACAGCTTCAGTTATAGTGGTGCGGTGCTTTGGAATAGCTTACCTGTCGAGCTGCGGCAAGCAAACTCTCTCACTCGTTTTAAATCTCACTGCAGCGATTTCTTTAACAATTAATAAATTTCATTAAACACACGGCATTCATGGAAAGCAGGCATCCTATTTTATTCATAGTTAATATTAGTTTGAGATAATTATAGTCAGTTATTGTATAGTTAGATATAAGTTAGGTGTATGCGTTATTCAAATTATTCGATATTAACATTGTATACGTACTGATTAGATATTTTAACTATTCCTACATTTTATAATGTAATCGAAGGCCTGATGTTTTAACCGTGTATAAATAAAGTTATTACTTACTTACTTACTTACTGCTCGGCGACCAGTCACCCCCCCCCCCGGCACATTTTGCATCGTAGGCCATAAGCAATTGCTGACATATGATATTCAGGATACATTTAGTCTTATAGTAGGTAAAAATAACCTAACATAAACAATTTGTAGTGATCATTCTGTGTATTCTTATTCCTAAATACGGTCAATTGAACATACCCAAAATACACGGAATATCAGTGCTTCGTAAATAAAAGGCATGCAAGCTTAGTTCGTTTTGCAACACGGACTTATAAACTAGAATTGGACAAAGGATATCCATGCCAAAGATATCCATGAGAACCGGTAAAGTAAAAACATTCAGCTCAAGTCACTCTGTGTATAGCCTTCTTTGCAGCCATTCTTATGGTCGTCACACATCGTTAGACCAAACTATGAACGGCTACGCAGTAGGCTACTTTGCGTATAGACATAACACGTTTCCCGTTACTGATATAAGCTTAGTAATCTATCACATAGCCCTCTACAGTCAACTCTCGTTATAGCGGACACCCTCGGGACCGTAATTTGGTGTCCGTAATAGCGATAGTCCGCAATAGCGAGGTGCGAGAAAAAAAAACGTGATACAGCGTGAAAATGTTTATTTACGCACATGTAGTGGATAACACTATTAACTGACCAATTGTTCACAATCTTACGAGTCTTGAGATGTATTTATAACAAAGTAATGATCGCATACTGGCTGAGATTGATTTAGTTTAAATTCTTATCGTTTCGCACAAGCATGCTCTATATAAGGATCCGTATGAAAGCGCTGACAAGGCATACGTTCCGTGTAACCTGCGTTCAGTCAGTCATACCGAGATATCCATGTCATTCTTTCACGAAAAAGCGTCCGATGCTGCTCTGTGACTTTCTGCTTTTAGCAGCTGTTTCACTAACTTTCTCCCCAAGCCTGTTAAACTCGCTTGCGAGTGCAAATTGACCGCGCTCTATAGAAGAAACAACTCCACGTTATTGACATTTAGTCCCCAAATGTCCACTTAGGTGGAGCGCTTATAGAGGGACATGTTTATGAAGCTAGACATTGCGGCATCAACTAATTGTAGTTGAGATTGTTCATTTCACTTCCAGAGACTGTGGGAAGGTTTGGAAGGATACATGTTTGAAGGCCTGGGTGTCCGCTATAACGAGAGCCGAAACAATAAAAATGTCACGTTGGGACCGCGTGAAGTGTCCGCATTTCTGTTATAGCGAGAGTCTGCAATAACGGGAGTTATTCTCAGTCAAACCTCTGTAGCTTTCGCCGGGGATCTGTATTGACTTAATCCTACGTCCTTATCAGGAAACATTTGTTTTATGCGAAAAAAATACTCCACTGACTTCCATATTTGTGTGTTTCAGCTAGCGCTGGAGTATGAGCGCATTAAAATCAAGTTTTACCTCGCAAGCTGTCGCCGTAAGTACAACTTTAATTAGTCGAGATGCCGAATCATGATCGTAGTCAGCAAACGTACCGTAATTGAGATACCGTACTGTACTTTATTTTACTTGTGCCCAATGCTGCGCGAATTTGAGATCTCTTACCCAGTAATAAACAAATGGTGCGCGTGCGCAGTAATAAACAGATGGTATGGGTACAAGATTGGTTCATTCTCCGCTCCCTTCTTTTGTGCGCACGATGGAGATTGGTTGAAACCGCGTGCAAGGAATGTCTGACAGCAGTAGCATACTCAGTAACCGTTGACAGCAATCCGTTTTGCTCGGGACTAGTGTTTAGTATTCACCTATTTCAAGGTCTTCTCGTGCATGTTACATTGTTTGTTCGAAGTACAAAATTTCATAAATCATTATAAAGTATTGTTTGCCGATATTTTATTGCAACATTATAGACGACAAGGGTTGTGATTGTTATTTTGTCACGGTCGTTTCAACAAACGGCCAGATAGCATAGTGGACAAGACAGCGGACTAGTAGTCGGGAGCAGACTTGAAGACGATGGTTCGAGTCACACTCTGGACACCGATTTTTATTTCTGTCTTCTGCATCACTTCTCTTCATGTAATGTCATACTTATGCTGTAATCCTTGTAGCTTAAAGGGGCTGGGTCAGCGCTCATTCATTACCAGTCTATCGCACGGCCAAAGGCAATATTTGATTTCCGACTCCGGGAGTACGAAATCAAACCTCCCTCCGAAGGAACCTTTCAGGAATCCATTTCCATCGCTCTTATTTCGAACCTCTAAAACATTTTTTTTGGCAGGAACGTTTTGTTTAGCATTCATTCTAAATGTAGAGTATTTCATTTTTACATTTTTTGTTTGAAATTCTGATGAATGAAGGCTCTGGAGGAAGGGGAGGTAAACGAGTCGGGGCAGGAAGAAAGAAAACGCCTGCCTTGAGGCAATTGACGAAAAAAATAAATGACCGACACTGGAAAAGCCAACATGCTGCTATATACTTAAGCAAACAAATATTCAAAACCTGGCGGGAGCTAAACTGCGGCCAAGGAACTTGTGGTAGTGACTCGGCCTTCGCGGCCGAGTCACTTCAAGAGTAGTTGATTGAGATTGTTGCGACACGAAACGTTTAGTGTTTGACTCAACTGATAACAAAAAGTAACGCCAGAAGATAGATAACATTGCCAAAAACCTTTTGCTATAAAGCAATGTTTTATAAAACGGACAAAATGAAAGAAAAGAAAGAGTTTATTTTGCGACTTTTCTGAGCACAAGCCAAAACACACCAAAGCCAAGACAAACTCACCAGCCAAAACACACCAAAGCCAAGACAAAGGACAACTCGAACTCACCTGAAAACGTTTTCCAGAATCAAAACAAGGTAATAAAACATACCTGAAATTTAGCTGAACCTGCTACTTTGTCGGCTCTTCAAAAATAATTATTTAGGAAACGGCGAAGTTCGAGCCAAGCTATCTCACTGACTTTATTCCAGCGAAGCATTTATAAACACTTCACGAACGAACCAAGGCTTCACAACAATTATCATGAAAGGAGACGAATTCCAACTCTCTTTACAAGTCTTTAGAACTCCAAACGATGGGAGTTTTCCGTTCAGCAAGGCAAGGAACGACGACTAAATTTGAAAACCGTCCGTTCAGCGTTCAAGTCAACACGGGACCAAAACCATGTTTCGCAAAATGTTGACGATTTTCACAAGAAATGGCGCCAGATTGTCCTAAGCGATGACAAGTAAACAATCCCTAGTATTACATTTGACGAGTGAAGAGTTTTTGTACACATTTAGCCGGACTTTCATTGCTGTATTTTCGGATAAATCGAGGTGACCTTCAATTCCGTAACTGAATTTTACTTTCTTAATACACAAAATCTACCCGCTAACATTGAAAGGGTTTCAATCTTACCCTCAACCAATAAGAAATGAGCTCTCATTGAACTGACCAATCAGATACAATGCTACTGTTGCTTGCGAAAGAACCTGAAACCATTGCGATCGCAGAAGAATTTTGAATATTTATGATATGCTAATTACCAGGTGACCCAGCCCCTTTAATTAGGTCCATCACATGCATGGACCTTGATACCCAATGAGAGCACAGATGAAAATCACTAGTGATTTGGATCACATATCTTTGGATCTTCTGGTGTTTCATTGGGTATCAAGATTCATGCATGTGACCAAATGCAGTCCTCTGATTGACTAAAAATTAATGAATTATTAATGAGTTTGAGAAGTACTATGTCAAACACGAATTGGAGTCTTTCATCAGGGGTTCCAAATATTGAGAAAACAAATGAAACCCGAGAGGCGTAGCCTCGAGGGTTTTATTGTTTTCTCAATATTTGGAATGCCCTGATGAAAGACGAACAATGAGTGTTTGACATGTCTTCTCATGCAAATGCAAAACCGACAATTTACATACGTTTCTTTTCAAACTTCATTAGCAAGTATTGTTTACCGTTTGACTGTTGTATCTAATTATTCAATAGATGGCTTATTATTCTTTTTTGATGGCAGTGATTTCAACTAGCGTACTAGTAGAGTAGTGGACAAGAGTTAGTGGACAAGAGTTAGTGGACAAGAGTTAGTGCAAGCAGTCGGAAGGGTCGTGGTTCGAACTCCAGTGGAGGCAGACTTTTTCTTTCTATGTCATTCTTTATTTCTTTACTTCTTCGCTCCTTACTTGTAGTTTATCAGTATGTAATTAGTTAGTGGTTCATGAATATGATGATTAAGAAATATTGAGCACTAGGGTTGGAAACATGATCAAACACAAGGGTTTCACCCGGTATCAAGACCCATGCATGTGACCAAATACAGTTCCTCCATTGGATGACTATCTCATGAATTATTAATGAGTTTGAGAATGTTTTGTCAAGTCCACGTTTGTGTTACAAGTATTCAGTTCAATAACAACGAGGGACTCGTTATTTGTCATTACTTTTTTGGCATTTGGCATTTTGAAATACTGAGATGCGTGCATATCAATAAATAATATATATAAATTTAATTATATACATATAAATATATAATCTTGTTTTTGTTTCATTTATTGCCTTACAGATAATATTCGTAAAATGCTGGACAAGGCACACTTTACAAGGGATGTCGGCAACCATCACGTGTTCATCTCTGTACACGATGCTGTGGTACACGCTCTTCAACCAGACCAAGAAGTGCTAGTAAGTGGGAAAATATTCATTGGTACTTAGTGGGCGAGAAAAGGGCGGGGGGGGGGGGGGGGGGGTGGTGGTTGGGGAGTTTGTCCATTAATGACTAGTCTCTTACTCCCATTGGTGAGAAATTGTCTACAATCACCTGGCAGAGATAAAACTGAGCTTTGACTGCTTTTTCAGGTTTTATTCTCTCTTTCTTTTGTTCTACTAACCTCAATTTTATGTATTTATAAAAAGCAACTGACTTCAAATGTAATACCTCAGTCACTTATTTATCTATGTTTACCATCTGCTACAGAGTTACGGCACGAATACCAGCCTATGCAATGCACAAGGTAACTCAGGAAATGTGGCAATTCGAAGAATGATTTCACCTTCAGATGTTGCCAGTAGTTCTGAGGTTAGTGCCAGTTTATTTATACATTAAATGGTTCCAATCTAAGCCAACTATGGCAGTTAAAGAAATTTTGTATGAGAAAAATAGCTGATGCCTCGCCAGCCAGGGATGAGATTGAGTTAGCCTCCTCCGAATCCAAGCCTACCCCCCCCCCCCCCCCCCCCCACCCCCCGGAGTTATATTTTGCGATTTTATGTAAGTTATTAATTCAGATAATTCCACCGATATTCAATGATCATGGATATTTCTTTTTCTGTTACAGATCGATCAAACACATGTGTAGGCCAGGGTCCTGTCGGGTACTGGATATGGGGTCAGGGTCCTGTCGGGTACTGGATATGGGGCCAGGGTCCTGTCGGGTACTGGATATGTTCGTGAGTTACCCTTAAAGCAAATACACACTTTGGAAAATGAACATTTCAAGCAACGACTTCAATTATATTTTTATAATATAGGAATTCTCTCGACATGAGATGGTGCTTATTTTAGTTGCAAAATCTCGTGGGAAAACGTACGAATGCCGCTCGTGACGTTAACCATGTATATTCCCATCTCACTCCGAGGTGAACCAATCACCTGCGAGCGGATGATACTGGTTCACATATATACGTGATTGGAGAACTTACGCACTAAGCTATGACACTCATGTTTACCAAGTAGATAACTATCAGAAGTGTAAATATTAAATATTCTCTTGACTGCACTATGGATAGCCGGTCCCCAATTTTGCACCAAAAAAAACCAGCATATTCTTCTACGCAGTCGCACCCTCCCTCCCATCCACCTTAGATGGCGTTAGAAAAATGGCTGACGAATCATGCGTCGAACGTGTCCGGTATTCGAATCGACTCCCGCAAACATCAACAACGACGATCCAACAATAAACTAACTGGTCAAGTGCTGTGCTTTTAAAATTAGATTTAACCAAATTACAAAATCGTACATTCTGTTCATTGTGCTGTTGGGAATAGCCCAGTTTATGGTTCATGTGCAGTTGTACAAATCCTTTGTTTATTTGGCGGGACCACTAGATGTTGGACAATGGTGACCCGCCCAGTTGAAACAAACTGCGCATGAACCGTAAACTAGGTCCTATAAGAACACGATTACCGTGTAGAACGTTCGGCTGTTCCTATTGTGGAATTGTCCCCATAAGAACACGATTACCGTGTTGAAAGTTCGGCTATTTCTATTCCGGAAATTGTCCCCAAAAGAATGCGCCCTAGATAAATTGTGGCGTTGTGTGTTGATATTAGCGACAACATCTTTATCTTAAAGTGCCTATGAAATGAAAAAAATCGATCCCGTTTTTATTTTTATTGAATTATAGACTTCCCTTAGCCATTTTGTGCAATTAAAAAATCAATTTGGAGAGCACGAACATAATTTTATTTCGTATCGAAGTCAGGCGGAATTGCCAAAATCTGGCGACAATTTTTACGCCGTTAAATATATGCTAATCACATGCGTGACGTCACTAGGTTTGTGCATTTATATTCACAAAGCCGACTGCAAGGATTCTATAAAAAAAATATGGCCATCTTCAAGGTTTCTCAAAGTATTACATATTTAAATTGAAAACTGGCCAAAAATGCACTTATTTTGTAGTATTTATGGGGACGAATATAAAAGTACATCTTGTGACGTCACGCATGTGATTACCATATCTTTAACGGCATAAAAAATTGTCGCCAGATTTTGGCAATTCCACCTGACTTCGATACGAAAAAAATATATGTTCGCGCTCTCCATATTGATTTTTTATTTGCACAAAATGACTAAGAGAAACCTAGAATTTAATAATATTAATAACATTATTATATTTTAGTGAATTTTATTAGCTTCGCCATTTTCAAAGTCAAAAAAAAAGAAACGTACAAGAAAGGAATAGAAAAATGACATAATAGATCATACTCAAGAAAATATGGCAGGGAATCCGCAACAGCAGTGAGCCAATAGGCCCTTTTGCAGCTAACAGTCACGTGCTGATATAATACTTCGTTAACGAATGAATTGAGCTCGTGATCCCCGTGGGGAAAGACGTTTGCCATGGATGCTGGATGGCAAGCCATTTTTAAAAACGCTGTTTTAGAAAGATCGCAATCGATTGGAGGTGGAAAATAGCATTTACAAACAGGTTTTTGCTAATAACAATACCGATCTCGTACAAGGCTTCTAAATAAATGAAGTTAAATATTTTTTTGCCATCCAGTACAATCCTGTACAATCACGTGAATGCCTAGCTGCAAAAGACCCATTACTGCGGGGCCTTAGGACTTAAAATATTAAAAATAAATTGGTGAAACACTAAGTATAGAAAAAACCTTACAATCACAATAAAAATACTAATAACGAGAAACAAATTGGAAGTAGCGTGAGAGAATGTAACCTAGTAGTATAGTTAATAAAACAAGTTAAGTATGTATTTCGTGGCACGCCTCTGAGATCTTTCTAAGTTCCTTCTTCTGAGTTCTTTCTATCTGGTATACGTTGAGGCCACAAAGACTGCGACTTCATCTTCACCGAATTAACACTGGGGTTCTATCACGTGGCGACCATATTCGTTAGAAACAATAGGTTTGTCCCTTTAGCCTCACATCGGAGCAGTTTTCAGAACGAGTTTACCTGGCGAAAACAAAGCTTTTTATTCTCCTGGGGACTACTCAACATGACCACCGCGTGATAAAGCGCCATTACGTTTGACATTATTCTACAATGGACCTTATTCACACGGCGGCTATGTTTAATCCCAGGAGTATAAAAATCTTTGTTTTGCACGCGTGAATTCGTTCTGAAACTGCTCAATACGAGGCTACACGTGGGAAATCTATTGTTTCAAGCCAACAT
Source organism: Actinernus sp. WN-2022 (assembly GCA_030867875.1). Taxonomy (NCBI): domain Eukaryota; kingdom Metazoa; phylum Cnidaria; class Anthozoa; order Actiniaria; family Actinernidae; genus Actinernus; species Actinernus sp. WN-2022. The sequence goes on along the minus strand of JAOWCC010001751.1, from coordinate 34,238,942 downwards.
GGCCGCCGTGTGACAAAAGCCCATGAAGAACTCATTCAGAAAGGCTGGTTCGTTAATAAACCGTAAGCACCGTAACGATACCGGCGACAGTGCCTATTGCTGGCTTTCACTGACGTCATAGCCGCCATGTTGGTGCCCTTAAACAATAGATTCCTCGTGAGCTGCTTTTTGTTGGGGCACCAACATGACCGCCATGCAAAAAGACCAAGACTTCCTAAGGAGAGGAATCGCTCACTCAACTAATTCATGAAATGACCATATAAACTAACATAAATTAGCAGTTGTTTTAAAATGTACAATTTTGACAGCATTTGAACGACGATGGTTGTTTAGTGTAGTGGTTGCGACGTTTGCCTTACGAGTAGGCGGCCAGCGGGGTTCGAGTTCCAGAAAATCTCTCAATTTTTTTTTTTACCTCGCCATTTTCTTGAGAAAGTTTTTCTTGAGAACCCTAGCTCTATAGGGTTTTTTATTTTTCAGGGTAGGATTTTTAGTTAGTTTATATTGTCATTTCATGAATAAATTAAGTGAGCGATTCCTCTCCTATGGAGCTCGTCAGAAGACCTATTTTTAAAATACACTATGCATGTTACAAATTTTGTTCAGAGATAAATAGACCCTTCCACGGTTTTTTTTGAACTTTTGATATATACGTATAACAGCAAAACTGTCGATACTGCTGAAAAAGAGCACCTCAAAATCCCAAATTTGAGAGATATCTTGAATAATTCGGGAAATTTTACAGACGTTAAATTTGTTTGAAAATTTCGACTGGGGGGGCAAGACCTACACTTTAATGGTAGGTACATAGAACGGCGAAATGCACAAAATTGAGCTAGAATGCACTTCCGATAACCTAAAATAATAAAAATCCCGGGCAGCTAATTTTTTCCGGAGAACGCCTGAAAGTATTGACGATGGCAGCTCTACAAAACTCTTACGTATGCGTGAATTTCACGCGGGAAATCACGCTCGCGCGCATCATTTTGGTTGAATTTTCACTCGAAATTCTGACTTGAAAGCATTGTTACAGAAAAGTACAAGCTTCGATTTTTAAATCCTTTCATGGCCCAGTCCCAAATTTAAAGTTTCTTTCTTTGATTCTTTTATGCATGTGGAGCCGGGGTGGCGCAGTCGTTAAGTGCTTCGCCTCATCTCTGTGACCCGGGTTCCATTCCCGATCGCGGCGCCAAATGTAAGTTGACATTGTGGGTATCTCGCCCTTGCTCCGAGGGTTTTTTCTCCGGGTTAAATTCCGTCCACCACAAAAAACACGCTAAATTCCAATTCGATATGTGGTTTAGCCGGGTCCTGACTTTGATCAGTCCCCAACGGTTGTTTTCAGGTCCCGTTAGAAATTCAGAGTTTCCAACAAATCCTTGCGCGCGCAAGGACACTTCCTCGACGTCACAATGTTCATATATTTCGTTTATGACGTCACCAACTTCAGAAGTCTTTCCGAGTACTGTATTCACTCAGTTCCGGCTGCAGTTTCTGCGCTGTCATCGATTCATTCACGCCGGTTAAGAAAATTTATGAAATTGTCGTTTAAACGATGTACCCAGAAGGTAAACTTGCTGGGACGCAAGTCAAAGAACACTACCGCGAAAAAGCTCATCGGAGCAGTCGTTATGTTGGGAGTGTGTGTAAATGGTCACCATTATAGTCGTGTACGCGATAAAGAAACTAGCAGAGAACGACATGAGAAAAGCCGAGGAAAAATTATCTGGTAAGTTGTCAACAGACAAAGATTCGTAGTCCTCACAGACGAGCTGGAACGAGCACTCAATTAAGGTTCACGCGGGAGAATTCGTTAAAAACTGAGGGAATTAGAAAAGATATCCCCGTTTTAGCCTCCATTTAGTGCTCTTTCCAGCTCGTCCGTGAGAATATAACTTGAGAAGAGAGCCGACTCTTATCGCTCCCCCAGACTGAAAATACGAATCTTGCCTATAATTGTTTAACTCATATGATTCGTGTCATTTTCAGACCCATTCAGCTTGCCACTTTGTTGCCCCATTTCACATCATCTGTCTTACCCATGGGTGATGTTTTTATTTTTTGTTTTTCTGTATCCCAAGAGGAAATGTATCAATTTCTGGGATTCGAATCGAAATGTTGGAGAGCTGTCACATTGTCTAAAATGGGGCAGGGCTCTTGTCTTGTGTGACTCGAGCTTCGGAAACGCGGTTTTTGTTCGCACAGTCTCAGAAAGGAACGTGAATCCAAAATAGGTCTTGTAAAGTCCATGAAATTCATAGTAAGCAGAAATAAAATACTTGAAAATTACAGAAAATAAAATACTTGAAAATTACAGAAAATAAAAAAACAACATTAATTTGTACCTGGTTCAGCTTTATGTCAAAATTAACGAGGCGAAATACAAAGGGTTTTTAAAATATTTTGACCATGTTTTTTCTAAATACTACATGACTACATATGATTTTAACCATGTTGCCTATTTAGTGTTTCCCAGTTGGAGTGTTATAGGTCCGTGTTTTTTTTTTGGGGGGGGGGGGGGGGGGGGGAAGTAAAGTAAAGTCACCTTTATTTATAGAGGGTTTAAACACGTTAACCGGCTAACATGTAGTTCAGTTATCTAACACGTGGCCCTCTCTAACTTTAGTCCTACGGTTTTTTTGGCCTTATCCGAGAAGACGAGAAGGTCCTAACCGTTTACTGTTCGATTATGTAAAAGGCAGCACCTTCTACTCAGTTATTTTAAGACCCCGAGTGTTGGTCCGGCCTGGGTTTTGAAACTCAACAGACCGGAGCTTAACCACTGAGCTAACCGGGAGGCGGTTACGCACTAGGGCGGGGACACTCCATTTAGCATACCTCCTGTGGACGATTAAGAATAATCAAACAGGGAGGACACTCCATTTAGCATACCTCCTGTGGACGATTAAGAATAATCAAACAGGGAGGGACCACTCCCATTTAGCATACCTCCTGTGACGATTAAGAAATAATCAAACGGGGAGGAAATCCGAATTCGTTTTTCACAATAACTTGTAAATCCGGGTTTTAGAGCTCTCTTTTCTCTGAAATCCCCCCCCCCCCCCCCCTTAGACGACCATGACCATTTCACTACTCACGAAGCTCCATGTTTATTCCACATGCACAGTACGCACTTTTTACCAACAATGCTGCAGTAGTCGGACGCCATGGTCCAGCCAGCTTAAAATACAAAGATCCACGCCTGCTCAGTGAGGTTAAGGTGAAGAAAGGAATCCAAATATGGACTGTGCCGAAAAGTGGGATCTGGAAGCTAGAGGCCAGAGGTGCGTCTGGCGCGGATGGACTGCTCAAGGGCGGGAAAAGATTGCGAGGAGGGTGGGGCGCCCTAGTGCGCGGCAAATTCGTTCTGAATAAAGGACAGATTCTCAAGATGTTGGTTGGTCAAGAAGGGTCACGTGACTTTTTGGACCCCCGTCGCCCTGGGGGAGGAGGAGGCGGGACTTTTGTAGTCAAGAGTGATGGAACGCCATTGCTGATCGCCGGGGGTGGAGGAGGTGGGGGAGTTCCTCCACCTGCAGGTAAGCTCTACGGCTCTGTTTAGATTAGCCTCTCAACAGGTTCATGGGAATGTGGGGAGGTGGGGAAAGAAGAGCCTGCACGGACGCTGTACAAATGTGAATCACGCCCCTACATTGAACAGGCCATGGAAGGGCCTAGGGAGAGAAGAACTGCAGGCGCGGATCCAGAAAAAAATCTGACCGGTTTCCGACTTCCCAACTCAAACTCCAAAATTGGAAATTTTACTGAACCTCCCCCCCCCCCCCCCCTCCTCCCCCTCTCTCAAAGAGAATTTTAATCGAATGTTAAGGTTACTAAAAAAAAATGGAAATTTTGACCGGTTTCCGTAAAGGCTAAGCTAGAGCACATGCGTCTGTAGTCCTTGCATTCAGCGGTAATTTTCGAATACGAAACTGGAGTATTAAATATGAATATCCAAATCCGGTTGAATTCTCGCTTTCGGATTTTTTCCCTCTGTTTATATTGTTTCATTAGTTGTGTTATTTTTATATCATTGTCCTCTGTGTCATGAATATGTAATGATGTGTGAGAAGCCATTTCAAAGCCCATATTGTTTTAGACGTGGATTTGAATTAAATTTTGAAATCATTAGTAGCACCAGTAAACTGTGACTTGTTTGTGGAAACATGATCAAAATCAAAACCAGTGGTACAGACTAGCAAAGTGGCAACCTACTCCACCAAAGATGGCGGCTGTCCATTTGACCACAATCCTTTGCAAACCTAAAACTCAAAATAACACGTAGAAATCCTCTATTCGTTTAAATGACAGTGTATTGGCAACAGCACTTGTACTGGCTTGTTTTTAATATATAAAACCTCTTTACAGCGATTTTATAACGGATTGTGCGCGCAAGGGATTGTGGGTAAAGTACAAGCCGCCATCTTTTTCGGTGCGTTGGATTATGATCGAGGTTCCTTAAAATGTGGGGTCTTTTTCTCGATTTTACGATAGGAATAAACATACTACTTCCCAATCTACAGCTTTCCAGACTGAAGGTAAGGGCGGCAGACCAAATGACAAGCGCTCCAAGCACGATAAAGCAAGCGGCATGAAAGGCAGCGGTGGTAAGCTATTCGACACTAGCAATAGCAAACTCATCGAGAACTCCAAAGGGGGACACAAGGTGATCGCAGGCGCTGGTGGGGGCCTAAAAAGTGATGGCTTCGGCTATCATAAGAAATGGGGCGGAAAAAGCTTCGTGCATGGGGGAGCTGGTGGTGTCCCTGAACCTAAGCACTCGGATCATGATCATGGCACTAACAGCGAAGGAGGGTTCGGCGGAGGTGGAGCGGCGGGCCTGTTGCCTGGAGGAGGTGGGGGTTACTCCGGTGGAGGCGTTACCGGATGCTGGCTGCAGTGTGAGAATGGAAAGGAGGCTGGTACAGCACATGGAGGGAGCTCCCTTAACAAAGGCATCCACCCCTACACGAAAGCCAACACAAGTAAGGGTCATGGCAGAGTGTATGCCACGTTCCTGTCGGGTGATCCGGCCGTGCTTGAGGCTCTCAATGCTTCGAAGAAATAAGAACATATATCCTTCACTAGCAAAATCTTCACATAATCTCTGTCGTTTATCGTGTGATTTCCTAAACCCACTCGCCTATCTTGACGTTTTTCTCTTTGCTTGTTAATGTTAATATTCCTGGATCACTATTAGAGTTGTGTGTTGCCTGCAAAATGCATCTCCGCTTGATGTTTTCCCTTCGAAACACTTTTTTGCTATACTGTAAGAAAAGAAAGACTGAAATATCTTCATCGTATGTGCTGGGAATCAGTTGTACATTTTCTGGATATTTGATAAAAAAATATGAAATTTCATGTCTTGAGTATTTGTCTTTGCACTTTCATAAGTCTTCCTTTATACATGTACATACAGATCGGTAGGACCTTAAGGGGGAACTTCACCCCCAAAATGGGTCGATTCTGAATTCTTTGGAAGAAACGTTTTTCATTTCTAAAAGGCTCCTATGGTACTTTAACATTAATGTGGGAAACCTTTTTTTTTTAATTCCCGCGGTTTTCTTCATTAAATTACTCTTTGTGAAGGTGACTGAATATCTGTGGTTTGTTTTGGCTTAGTTTCCATGGTAAACAGGTCAAAAATCCTCGGAAAAATACCCTTTTTGCATTGTTTTCTTATTCAAAAGTTCACATGTTGCTATTCCTGTGATGATTAAACCATTTAGAACTGGGTACGAGCAAAGAATCCCCCAGGGCATGTTGGGAAAGCAGGAACATTGTTTATTTCATGTGCTGCGTTGCGTTTCGAGTTTGGTCTATTTTATTATTGCGAAAATATATTGAAATTACTGGCTTTTTATAACTTCAAAAGCATAGAGAAATGCCTCGAGGTGCGACGGAAGGTTTAAAGTATCGTATTTAAGTCAAAGAATATTTTTAAGAGTATAGTTAAAACTTCTTTTTAAACAAGCTTTTTAACCTTTTATTGTAAAGTTATCTTATATTAGTGCTATGTGAATATTAATTATTGTAATTCCCTTTTTACATAGTACTATGTTAACTGTATTAGGGGGTGGCTTAACATTTTAGTCTATTTTAGAACCATTAGTGGATAGAGTAAGTTTTCTATTTATTTTGATTTAGTGATGTAAATCGCCATTGGGCATTTAGTGGAAACGGCGCTATATAAATTACTTATTATTAGTAGTAGTAGTATTATTATTATCATTATTATATAATTTCCACAAATCACAATGACATCATTCCTGACGCGCCTTCTGGCATTCCTTTTATTTCATTCCTTTTATTCTTGAGTACATTATTTCTTATCTAGAGAAGTCATACTAACTGCCTTGTCAAGCGAGGTGCAACTGCCGTTTACTATAACCCATTACGCGCTTCTGATGACAGGAATCGCTCAATAGACTTTCAACGGCCTAACGCGAACCATAAAACTTACCCTAATCATTCGAAAACAAGTTCCCAGGTAAACGACGAGTCAGAATAAAGGTAGAGAGAGAGAAACTATTGCGAGGCTTTTCTGGGATAACCACTACACTAAGCGAACAGATGTGCTTGATTAGTGCCCAGTCGAAGGGTAGTTTGGGTCAGCCTGTTGAGCAATTCCTGTCATTAGGGACTCATCATTATCTCATCTACTGGGTATATAGAATTTTGCTTAACCCGTGAAATAGATAGTAGACAAAACGGGTGAGCTAAAATCACTTTAAGGTATGATCTTGGGGCGGCCTTCACCTCCTCGGAACCTGGAATAGTACTGGCTATCCAAACAATGCCTAACCCTGAAACAATACAAACCCTAAATCTAAAACAATGGAATTATTGTCAGTGCAGTCCAAATGGGGTCCAATAAAATGCAAGGTTTTGAGAGGTGAAGGCCTGCTGATGATCTTAAAGTGAACTATCCCAAGAACAATAGACCCGGCGCAATCAGCATATCCGCACATACCATTTTGCTAGAATATGCCTTGAGTGCCGTCTGAGATGTCCGCAGTCAAAGTTACAAGCGAAAATTGTTGGAAACTATATGCTGTTGACCATTTTTACTGTGAAAACGTACAGAAAACAACATCTAGCCAGTGGGAAAGGGAGAAAACAAAAGATATTTGAATCACAAATTTGTTAACATTCCCCACATACGAATTTCTCCAAAATCAAACCATAGTTTGATCAAAAATAAATTTAAACTTCAAAAATTATCTAATGAAAGTGCATTAATTCGATGGTTTTCTATTGAATTTATGAGTATCAACAGGAGCCCATTACCGGGAGCGTCCATCTGTCATATATTCGTGATGCAGAGTTTTTACAGACCGGGTTATCCAGAGCATTACTTAATATTGTAAAAATCATTAATAATTTATAAGGGTGATAACCAATGTAAATACAGCATTCGCGGAATCACGAGTACCACTGTAAACCCACATATAGAACTGATTAGATATTCAGTCGGTACTTAACGTTTGTTTGATCGATGCTGACTACCCCTATCCCAGTTGGGTGAAACATCAAGGTAAAACTTCTATATTAATGCATAGACCGTCTAGTCAATGTGGGACCTGTTTTTGTGTACACTGCGCATGGCCAAGATGTAAACTCTAGAGCTGAACTCTATTTTTTTACATTTTCATTCAAATTTACTATATATATTTATAATTGATATTATTAGTTTCATTTCACAAGTAGTTTCCAATATTCGTGTGAATGTGGTATCGGCCTATACAATCTCTCCAGCCGGATGTATAGGCCGATACCACACTCCAGCTCTTGTTGTATACACTACTAATTCATGACCTGCCTGGTCTACGATAAATCAGAGAGCATTTCCTTAGACCTCATTTTAAACGTCTGTTACATTGTACAGTTTTACGAGTGAACTCTGTTGCCATAATTTCGCAGTCTCTGAGACTTTAGTGAACAGTTCATCCTTTTTATGTTTTGCTACATCCAAAATCTGTTGGCAAGTGACGAAATGAAAGGTATTTCCCCAGTAAAATAGGTGTCCAATGGAAACAGAAAAAAACACGTACAGCGCGCGACTAAAGTCTGTTTACACGGTACTATTTCTTGCAACTTGTCTCACGACAACACAAAATTGAAAGTTGCATGAACACTATAGCGTATTAACATCCCCTCGCGAAACTTTTTTTTCGAAATTGCAGGTTGCACGAAAAGGTTATTTGGTTTCTACTTTCTGCACCAAATTTAATTTCTATCAGTTGCGCGAAAACATAACGTGAAACACGGGTCATGCAACTTGTCGACATCACGAGATTTAAAACATTCCAACCAATCATGTCAGTTTGAATACTACGTGTAACAATGCATGCTCGCGTGGAACTTGCAAAAACATTTTGCGAGACTGGGCATTTTAGTAAGAAACCACCTTATATATTTTATTACTGAATGTAAATATTTATTATATGGACGAGAGTGTTTTACCAGGATCTAAACCATAGAATCCATATTGCACTCGCTGGGGTAATATATGAGAAATACGCCGCTCATCTCCCGTATGCATGATGTCACGCTTGCCGCCTTTTGAACTACAAAGATGGCGGCAGGTTTGTGAAAATACAGATGAAGATGTAAACAGCTTAATGAGCAGCAAGGAAATGAACATTTTGGTTAGAAAAAGCAAACTATGATCTAAAACTGTTAGTTAAGGATTTTCTCGACTGCAATTAAGATTCGGCCAGAGAACCCGATGATATTTTCCCGGAAGATTTTCAAAAGGTCACGAAGAAGTTTGTACTGACAGAAAAAAAATAATAGATACGAGTTCTTAGATCAGTTTCTTTGTCCATAGAATAAAACGAAAATTACACGGTAGTTTGAAGATACGAATCAGTTATCCTCTCGACTCCAAAACAATTAACTCTTTCGCTACGCCCACTCGTGAAATTCGTTGACTCTCGAGGATAAATTTAATATCTTCGCACCACCGTGTAATATCCTCTTTATCTACACTAAAGGGCAGATCCATTACTGCGCATGCGAAGACGTAATGCAAGAATATCGATAATGATGGCGTAATACTCCAGTTTCGTATTCGAAAATTACCGCTGAATGCAATGACTACAGACGCAAGTACTCAGGCTTAGCCTCATTCTGAAGTTAAACATTAAAAAATACCAGCGAGGAGGTGGGCTATTCACAACTCTGCGTATTGTTGTAGTTTCGCATTTTGCACCTCGCTGGTATTTAAGAATGTTTAACTTCAGAATGAGGCTAAGCCTGAGTACATGCGTCTGTAGTCATTGTATTCAGCGGTAATTTTCGGATACGAAACTGGAGTATTTAAATACAACTAGCAGAAGCCTTTTCAAACTGTTTTTTTACCAACTTATATCTTATTCTCCTTTTTTTTTCCCTCTATTTCCCTTTTCTATTTTAGTGCCGTCAAAAAAAGTAGAATTTCGCACAGGAGAAGAACTAATCCTGTATGTAAATTTTATATTATATATAATTAAAAAATTCCAATACAATGGCCTAATACTTCATTCACACCAAAACTTAAAGTGCATATAAGCCCTAGCCAGTTATTTTTGATATCGATTGTACATGAAGTGGATAGTCCAACAGTAGAATATTTCTTGATTTGGATGTTACGTCTACGAGATATAAAGGTTTATATTTCCAATATGCTAATGTTTGATGTCATCACTGACATCACTTATTATACAAAAGCATGCTGGTAGAGAAATTACCTATTTTTAAATTCTAAGTTATATTTGAAACTTATCAAAGTGATTTTACAAAAAAAATATCTAAATTAGAAAATAGTTTAATTAACGAGCACAAAGAAATTCAGCAAATGTCGGTGATGACATCACATCATTAGCATATTGGAAATATAAACCTTTCATCTCTTAGACGCAACACCCAAATCAAGAAATATTCTACCGTTGGACTATCCACTTCATGTACAATCGATATCAAAGATAACTGGCTAGGGCTTATATGCACTTTAAATATGTTAAAAGCTGTTCAATTTAAACAAGTTTAAATAATGTACCTTATTACATGAAATTTTGGCGACACGTTAATTTAGCGATTTAGAAAAATCAATATTTAGCGGCACTTTAATTTAGCGATTTTTCGTAAATTTTGGAACATAAGTCGCTTAATTTTCGCGATTTCACGAACTGAAACTTTGGCGAATTTATTCAAAACTTTTACGACGATAATAGAACATTTATGTGATAAAATCATAAACGTCAATAGCTTCATTTAAATCACTTTAATGCGATAAAAACACGAGACATCCGAAACACGTCATAATCGACCGTCAAACAGCATGATTGTGTGAAACTGACCAGATGGCGGAATTTCATATTGTACTCACTTTAATTTAGCGACGATTTAAATTTAGCGACACTTAATTTTGGTGCATTTTCTACATGCCTGCTTGCTGGCGCTAAACTTGTTTCAAACTGACCTTTCTTATGACTAAACAACCTGTTCGAGGTAGTTTTAACCCTTTGTAACTAAAACAATTCAGGTTAAACGTGTTTCGTTGGTGTGAATGGGGTATAAATAGAGGAACAGTAGAAGCCGCGCAGAGGATTCTGGTAGTTGTGGCTTGTGACGTCATCCAGTACAACCTGGTTTCCTCACTGGAGAAGCATGGGGACTGATTCAATAAACGTAATTAAGGTTGTGCTCACCTAAAAGTAAACACTAGTCGAGTCGATTCAGGTATGCCTAACCGCTGTGGAAAGAGTAGCTGCTGACGTTTCGAACGCTAGGTCAGTAGCGCGGCGCTTAATACTGTTTACGTAGAATGATTAATGTGGCTTTGATAGAGCTGTCGCAGCACGCCATTACTCTTCTTCAGCAATTCTTGTGGCGTGTCGAATTCTACTACCTTTCCGTTTTCCATCACCAGGATCCTGTCATAGTCCATGATGGTATTAAGCCGATGGGCTATGGTAATCACCGTGCACTTCTTGAACTTGGTTCGAATGGTCTCCTGAATCAGGCTGTCGGTCTTGTAGTCCACATTGGCTGTAGCCTCGTCCATTACAATAATCTTGTTCCGTTGCAGCAGGGCGCGGGCAAGACACAAGAGTTGGCGTTCACCAGCGCTCAGGTTGGAGCCACACTCCATGAGTTGCTGGTTCAGTTTGCTTGGCATGTTCTCGATTGTTGCCTTAAGGCTGGCCCCATCAAGTGCTTCCCATATGTCATCATCGGTGTACTTGTCAAAGGGATCCAAGTTCAAGCGAAGAGAGCCAGTAAACAGAACAGGGTCTTGTGATATAACCGACACCGCTCGTCGAGAACTTTGGATGTTTAACGTTTTGGTATCAATGCCGTCGATTAAGATCTGCCCATCGGGGTCTGGCATTCGGAAGAGGGCTGAAACCAGAGATGACTTTCCTGCCCCTGTCCTACCAGCTATTCCAATCTTTTCCTCAGAACCGATTCTGAAGTTGATGTCGATAAGGACCTCCGGAGCACCTGGGTAGTACGCAAGGGAAACATGTTGTAGCTGTAGTTCTCCAGCCGAAGGCCAATCGGCAGGAGGCTGGATTTCATTGCCGTACCCAGGCTCTTGTTCGAGTATCGCATAGCTCATGACTCTTTCCACTGATGTCATATAGTTCTCAGTCTCTGAGCATTGCCGGACGCCATATTGAGAGGTGTCGACGGCTAACTGTAGTGCGTAAATCAGCGACAAAGCCATTGCTCCTGAATAAGAGGAAAAGCATGTTTGTCACACAGTGTCACACGATTCTATACTCCATTTATGATACCCACAGCAGTATGAGTATTCTACGCCGTGACGAGTCTCGACCAGGCCAAAATATCTCTCTTCCAGAGCGGATTTCGATTGAGTGTCGAAAGCAATCCGTGATTGCTTTGGTTTCACGTTTGCTCCGTTTTCCTATTGGCTGTGGAAAATGTTTTGTGATTATCAGCCAATCAAGTGCTAAAACCAAACGTGTTTTGGTCCATCACGCCATCAACGATTGCGTTTACTTTCCCTCGTGATTGGTTCAAGTAAAACCAATCGTGAATTACTTCAGTTCGTGATTGGCTCATTGTGTTTTTACTTGCTCACGTGATTGGTTCTGTGATTACTTTTGTTTTGTTTTACGATACTCAATCGAAAACCGCTCTATTGATAATATTCAAAATTACCTCATTCAATTAATTTTGCTGAGAAAAGTTTTCTCAATAATATTACAGTTTTAATAATCGTACTTAGTATAAACCAACTAGTGGACTATTACAAATCCTGCATTCTGATTGGCTACGCTACTATAGGTCTATTTGTGATAGCCCATGGAAGAGAAAAACCGCACGCATTTTCACGACATAATAACATTTTTTCAACTTCAATTTGTTTCTTTCTATTATTTCTACTGTCCGACTAGTTAGTTTATACTAAAACAATTAGACCTCTCGCCCTCATGGGCTACGAGTTAAATAGCCCATTCGGCTGCGCCTCATGGGCTATTGACTCGTAGCCCATTCGGGCTGCGGGTCTAATTGTTAAATATACGATTTTTTATTTAAACGGCATTTCCCTTTACATTCACCCCAAGAGCTAGCGAGTAGCTCACCTTGGTGTCTTACGCAACAATTTGCATATATCGTTGCTTTATATTTCGGCTGCACATTTAACCTCAAGTTTAGCAAGGAATTGTGTTTTGTTACTATTATTGGCAACGAGATGTACACGCCTGAAAAACGTGGGTCTCTGTTAGTCTCTCCTTGCAACAACTATTACCGGTGTTCAGATTTTCAGGAAAGGAAAACAGCATTTCATTAGAATCGCATAGTCACACCTGAATCTAATGCGTTTGCGAAATCACTCCAGACGCTGATTTTCTCAGGGAGAGGAGTGGCGATTTAGAGTGGAATCACCACTGTATTAGACTACGCGCGCTATTTGCGCTTTGCAAAATATCAACAAAAGTACTACATCATCAAATACTTAATCGGACTGATGCGATTCAAGGAAAATCACATGCCTGACTCGGTAATTACACGTGACTTGGGCGATATCAGTTTTCTCGGGAAATTTAACATGGAATTACCGATTCTGTCATATGATTTTCCTATAACATTTTCCTATAACATTAATACCTTCAGCTAGTTTGATATTCTTGCTTATAATATCAATTTTTTTTGCTACGCTTTTAATAACTTTATATCAAGTATTTCATATCGTATGACTAACCTGCTCCAGACTCGCTCGCTATAGCAGAAAACACTACGACGACCGTGAACAGCACGCATAACAAATCCAGACGTATTCCCAGCCACCGTAAACTAGACAGCAGGGTAAACCACACTTGGTTATGTTCATTCTGATACCTAAAGTGATAAGAAGTAAAGGTATTCATTTATATAACTTAAATTTCCTATATGAATATATTCAAATACTCTTTACAAGGGAGGTCTTGTAATACGGACTGCTATTGCGCATTCGTGCTGTTTACAATCATGAGTGTTTGTTAAGAACTCTAGAATACATGCTGTTGTGCGCCCTACTCCGTTCTCGAAATAGGACAACAGGTTTATTTAGATTAGATGAGGAAAGAGTCATGTAAGGCCAATGTCTTTGTGTCTTTACGTGGTAAGGCCAATGGTAAGGCCAATGTCTTTGTGTCTTTACGTGGTAAGGCCAATGTCTTTGTGTCTTTACGTGGTAAGGCCAATGGTAAGGCCAATGTCTTTGTGTCTTTACGTGGTAAGGCCAATGGTAAGGCCAATGTCTTTGTGTCTTTACGTGGTAAGGCCAATGGTAAGGCCAATTCCCTTGCATGCGGTGCGTTCGAATTGAAACCAGACCTTCCAGAGCGTCCGAGTAGTGGGAAAAAACTGGCTTTGTAAACGTCCCTGCGCCTCCCATACGCAAGGCCGGATGGCACTCTACCACTGAGCTAGCCGAGGTAATACGAGGTCGCTCATAAAGGACATAATCAGTGTCTTTATGGTAAATACAGCTGACACACCCACTATCTGTATATCTATGCAATTGAGTCAGCATGTGTCGTATTTATCATCACTCAAATAAAAGAAGAAATACTACATAAGGTCAGGCTAAACGCTTGCTCTGATTGGTCGATACCCATGATCTATTAGAGTACAGATGCACCGATGACGTTAAATAGATTTCTTTCTTTTTTTGCCGTGGGGCTGTCCTATAGATGCACAGATGACGTTATAACGTCAAGAGTGCATCAGTTACATCACTCAACCGCGCATCGTGGCGACTTCATTGTTCTCTTCATGTTGTGACGTCTATGTGTATCTAATTTGTTAAACTGATCAGCTACAAATATCGATCCACCACCTACCTTACTTAAAATCAATGATGATAAGACTGAATTTTTAATAATAGGTTCGACAAAAATCCTCACTAAACTCAATGATGGTTGTCATATACGGGTTGGCAGTACTGATGTCTTCCCTTCGCCTGTTGTCAGAAACCTAGGGTCGTGGTTCGATTCGCATTTAACAATGTCCACCCAAATCACTAAGTCTTGTAGTGCCTCATTCTTTTATCTTCATAATATTAGACGTATTAGCAAGTACCTCAGTCAGGATAGTCTTACTACATTAGTTCATGCTTTTATTACCAGTAGGCTGGACTATTGTAATAGTTTACTATATGGTTTACCAAACACTGAACTTTCCAAACTACAAAGGGTACAGAACGCTGCTGCCAGGCTTATCACTTCTACTTCTCGATATGATCATATTACACCTGTTCTCTATGAACTTCACTGGTTACCCGTTAGATTCCGTATTCAGTTTAAGATTATTTTAATTACTTTTAAAGCATTAGCTGGCCAATCTCCACAGTACATTAGAGACCTTATTACGATTAAGAAACAGCCGCGCTATCAATTACGCTCAAATAATGGTGTTCTACTGAAGATCCCTAGTGGGAGGCTTTTGCGTTCATTCGGTGATAGATCTTTTAGCGTTGCGGCTCCGACTCTATGGAACGCTCTACCACAATATCTGCGCAATATTCAGTCGCTTAGTCTTTTTAAATCTTCACTTAAAACGTATCTTTTTAAATTAGCTTTTAATTTATAGTCTTTTTATAATAATTTTAATTGAGATATTTTAATGTATTTAATTAACTTTTTTATATATTTTTTAATTATTATTTTCTTTTTTCTTTTTCTTTTTCTTTTTTTTTTTTTCTTAATTTTTATTATTCCTTTTGTAGTAATTGTAATGTAATGCGCTTTTGATCATTTTATGCGAAAGGGTGCAATAGAAATTATAATAATAATAATAATAATAATACCTGTAAAACGTCTTGATAAAATTCCCTTGCATGCGGTGCGTTCGAATTGAAACCAGACCTTCCAGAGCGTCGGAGTAGTGGGAAAAAACTGGACTCCTGTTCAAAGCCTCCAACCTCCTGAGTTCACGTGACGTCTTGAGATAATACCTGCTGATGAATATAAATGTCACCACCATAGGAACCGCAGCGAGGATGACCCACGGGTTAAGAATAGACGGAAGAACGATGGCTCCAACACAGAAGAGCATTAGCTGTACAGCATCCAGGAACACCACAGGTAGCAGATCATCTATGACACTGATGTCGCGTGAGAATCTATTCAGGATACGACCCGTTGGGTTTGTGTCGAAGAACAAGACAGGGGCTTTCAGGACGGCGACCGTCATTTGGTTGTGTAGGTTTTTGGACGAATTCAACGTAGCGAATAAAAATAGGAAAGCTCGAATAGCTGAGAGCAGGAAGGCTAGAGCTACCAGACCACCATAAATGTACAGATTTGTGCTGTTATTTCGCTGATCACTTGGAAGCTTGGTGATGTGTAGAAGCCACCAATCGGGATAGAAAATAAAAGCTGTAAATAAAACCATGTTAACTATCAGTACCATGTTAGGTAGGAATGACTCTTAGGTTCAAGCAGGGACGGGCTTCTCTAAGAACAAAACGTGTCATGGTTTCAAGTGCTTTCTAGCTTACTTGCCAACGTTCAGTAGAGAGAATCATTCATTTCGTGCAAGAGGGAAGAACATAGCACAGTACAGAAACTATGTGGACCTACAATTCACATTGCCTTGGTTTGAAAATAAATATTTAGAATAGTTTGACCCATTTCTCGTCAAAATTAAGCAATTTCATAATTCAGTCATATCTGTGCAAGAATTACAGTACGAATACGCCAACCAAGGCTACCCAACAAATTGAAAAACAAATTAGCCAGTCATACGCAAGTATTTGAACAATAGGATATATACAATTTCCAACAACCGGTCATTAAATTTTAACTTTTTTATCATTTCATTGTTCGAATACTTGAATGTGATTGGCTAATTTGCTTCAGTTGGTGGCGTTGGTTAGTGTGGTCGCATTATTAAGCCCGGTGTACACAATAAGCATTTTGGGCACGACACGACACAGGTACGGGTGCCAAACGGTTTCGGCACGGCACCCCTTGTTTTTGTCGTGTAAATGAGAATGTTTCGGGTACGCATGCCCGAAAATCTAGAGGTGCTGAGACCCTGTGAAAATGTAGTCTCGCCCGGCCTGTTTGGAGTGCCGTGCCCAAGTAAGGAGTGCCGTGCCCAAGTTAGGAGTGCCGTGCCCAAAAACACTTGTCGTGTAAACCGAGCTGTAGACTCGATAATATTTCACTAGTTACCTTGTGATACAATAAAGAAGATCAACAGCAAAACAACAGCACTGGACCAGGTTCCTGCTTGTAAGTACTTCCAGTACAAACCCCAAGACACAGATCCCGTCATGCGATCTTCCTCTGCTATCTCAAGTCCTCTCTGTACACCATCCTTCAGGCTACTTGCTGAAGAAAGGCGACGAGTGTCCATCGACCTTGTTAAAGGAGGACTGTCGTCGTACTTTCCAACAAGGCATTCGAGTTCAACATCGGGATCTGCACAGAGCTCTTCATAAGTCCCTTCGTGTACGATGGAGCCTGCATTCATGACCACTACATGGTCTGCACCCTTAAGATATTGCAGTTGATGAGTAACCAGCACTCGCGTCTTGGTGTTTAAAATTCCACAGATGCACTCATTGAAGATGTGCCTTCCAACTTTGGCGTCAACAGCACTTAGTGGATCATCGAGCAGATATACGTCAGCATCTGCGTATAATGCGCGTGCTAAACCTACTCTCGTCCGCTGACCACCACTCAGGAGAACACCATGTTCCCCGATTAATGTCATGTCTTTGTCTGGAAAGCTATCGATGTCTTTTTCCAGATCGCACGCCTTGATTACGACTTGGTATTTCCACTGCTGATATTTCTGTCCAAAGACTATATTTTCCCTAACAGTACCTGAGAATACCCAAGGTTGTTGAGGAACGTATACTGTACGTCCAGTGACGAACATTTCCCCTTCTCTGATGGGTAATTCTCCCAATATTGTGGACAGCAAAGACGTCTTGCCACAACCGACCGGTCCAGTGACAAGTACTAGGTCAGAATTCCTCACCTCCAAAGTGACGTCTCTAATTGAAGGGGAAATTTCGCCATTCCAAAAACAAGTGACTCTACTAAGAGAGACATGTTTTCTCTCTTGAAACACGTCGTTGTCGTCTAGTGACATTGTGGGATTCTTTTTCGTGGCTGATTGATCAGAAACTAAAATTTCCATATTAATTGAATATCTAGGCTCTTGTGTATCACTGCTCAAATTTACGTCCTTAGTTTTATGAGTAACAACGCCGCTCTCCTTTTTCCTTACCAGGGAGAGAGATCTGTTTTGATTGTTTTTCTGCACAGTTCCGTCATCTAAGAACTCGAGTTCGGGTAATTCAAGAAATGCTTGGATTCGATTCAAAGCGGATGCAAAATCACCAAAGTAATTTGCTCCTTCGGCGACGTTCCATGACACAGAAGACCTTAAGGTGTTGATGAATGAGAGAAGCATGAAAATGGTGAATGTCGTGAGGTTCACACCCGTTGCTAGTAGTACTGATAGTGAGATGAACACCACGATACCTTGTGATGTGTAGAGAAAAGACTGAAATGTCGCCAAGATCGCGCCCTTGAGACGAAGGAATCGAAATTCCTGGCTGGAACATGAAAGAGAAAATATACAATTTAGATATATTATGTTATGTCAAGTTCTCCAGAAGGTAACAGGATAAAAGAACACATGAAATAATGAAGGTGTATTCCCCTAGTGGGGGGCAAGGACAGGCAAACAATGAACTCTGTGACGTTGTGCAAAGGATCTATAGGTTAAATCCATATAATATGTATATTGGCAATTGTTTTGGTAAAAGAAAGTTTATCAGTGCACCTAATAGCGAGCCCACTTCCGAGATATGCCTCACTTCCTACGTACAAAGGAATCAATACGAGGCTCCGTGCACAATGCTCAGTCGTTCGTGACAAACGTAACTACCGAAGTGCTGTAGTCTTGTCACGAACGACTGAGCATTATGCACGGAGTCTCGTATTGATTCCCTTGTACGTAGGAAGTCAGGCATATCTCGGAAGTGAGCTATTCATATCTCATTCCCGCGCGGGAAGACGTCTGGTCACAATGGTATCAGAGCGAGGCCAGTTGTCACGCAAACTGTCACGCAAACTTGGAGTCTTATTTTCATATGGATTCGGAAGCTTTGAAACTGCCGTTTAAAATATATATATCTAAATATTGGATACATAATCTGATACGTTTGATGTTAGTTCAACACATGTACAGTTCAAGGTTGTAACCTTGGCTAACTACGCTCCGCGGCAAAATGTCACACGCATGCGCTTTGATGAGCCCATCGCGCGTGTCTCCCCAGTTTCCCGCCGAATCTAAAAGAAAACAGAGGCAACTCACCCCTGTTTCTATTTTTAGGTACGAATGTGCAATGTTTCGCAAAAAAACAAGAAAACTACTTAATAGCTAAGCCTGAGGCATGAACAGATTGAAGTTTTCTTAATTTGTAATTCACCGTGTGAGTTTACTAAGTTATAAAATTATTCACTAACAATGTTGAAGACCTCGGTCTCCTTTTTCCATTTTCGCGCGGCCAAATTCATTTTATCACTTTCATTGTGTTGAAATAACCCCGAGGGCCTGTATCGCAGGCTACGGAAACCGTTGTATTTGAACTCCAGAGCCTTCGTTCTTTCGGCCAGCGGAGCATAACGTTTTGCCGCGGTGTGTGGGTCCATTATGTCAGCGGTTTTTGGCTAAATGGCTCATTCTATATATATCGTCGCTAACATTTATAGCATGTAAAATGTCCAAAACTAGTGTAAAATCTCCATTTCCCCTATAATATTTCCAGACCATTAGGCGTTCAATCCAAACCTAAGGATTGTGGTTATTGTAAAAGAATGAACTACCAGCTTCCACCTATTTTCCAAGGACGCCCATAAATGAAGCTAGTCCTATTTCATTATATATACAATGAAATTAAAAACAAACTTACAGAAGGAAATAGTATAAGTATAGAGCGGATTTCGTATGATTGGAACAAAAGACGGCTTGTCCGTAACCTTACCGTAGCCGTACCGTAACTTACTCTACCGTAACTCTAATTTAATTGGATCAGAAAGACAAAAACAATGGGAAACCTGCAAGTCACGGTCACGGCATGGCATACAGTAACCATGGCATAAGACATTTCATGCCATAACTTGCCCCCTCATACGAGATCCGCTCATTACACCTCCTTAGTATACCTTCGTATCTCGCTAACTCTGTCTCTAAATGACCACTCCCAAGCGTACATCTTGACCGTCCGTATTCCTGCCACGACAGCGTTCATTAGCCCAAGCCTCTCGTCCGCTACCTTAGCTATTTTATTCCTCAGATGGACGCAAATTCTTCCCATACCACAATAATAGAAAACGAGAACAACTAGAAACGCCACTCCAGAGAGTGCTTGAACGCCGATTACGTACGCTAACAGTGCTGAAACGGTGACAATCTCGAATATACCTTGGAAGAATAGAGCGATTTGTGATACGACAGGGTCGAATCGCTGTACATCTCCCGATACGAGATTTATGATATAACCCGTTGTGACGTTAGCGATGGTTGTTTGGCTGAGACGTAGAATCTGAGGAGAATAATGTACGTTTGTCTTAGCTTCAATTGCATGCAAGCATCTCTTATCAGCATTAAAACCATATTCAATTATTTCCTGTGTATAAATGACCAGTTATCCAGGAAGAGTAAGCCCTGACTCGGCTCTGTCCTTCCCTGTAATTCTATTTTCTCCCCAATTTGCCCTCTTCTTCAGGAAGCCAGAGTTCGAAACGTAGAGCTGCCTAGTTCGAAACCTAACAGACAAACTTAGGGCGCTTTCCATTTACACGAACTGACTGGTCTGACTGGCCAGTTCATAAATGGAACGTGTCAGTTCTAGGAACTGACTGGACCAGTTCTCAGAACTGACACGTTCCATTTAAGAACTGGTCGATCAGACCAGTCAGTTCAGGATTTGAAAAAGGGGGGTGACTATTTTGACCGGTACAGTTTCTGGTGCGAAATTTCTTACAAAATTTGAACGAATGTATTTTATTTTTACGAATTCTTATACAGAATTTGTTTTTGGCCCAAAAAGGGGGGGGGTGACATGTCACCCCCGTAACCACCCCTGGATCCGCCACTGAAATGGAAAGCGCCCGTAGTATCACGCAGGTCGAGCATTCAGCTCAGTAGTACTGATAGATCAGAATCTATAGTGGTTCAGAAAACTAACTAAGAGGGATTCCAGTTAAATTTCATATTTTATCTGTTCGAGATTTTATACAATCCAAAGTCCCATAAAGTTGTCAGTTGAAGATTTTATGAGAGTTTGGGAAAGAGAAATAAAGTTGGGCGATTGAGTGAATTGTTAGAAGAATTAAAATTAGATTTTTAGTTAATAATTAATAGTTGGGCACCAAATGTGTCTGCTAGCTCTTAGCCTGCAATGCAGGCGTTTTATTTGGGAAACCGCAATATATTTGGACGAGGGCAGAATGGCGTCGTCCACGTCCACGAAAGCGGGGAAAACCACTAGAAACGCCCATTGCAGGCTAGTTATGTCCTCCAACATGGCTTTATCATTTGAATTGCAACCCAAGAATTGTTAATGTTTTACTGTTGAGTCCAGACCAAACTGAATGCATAGGCCTCTACATGTATTGGCTTTCGATCATTATTTTTCACAGCCGATAACTTCAAATATTTTTTTCCTCATACTTCTAAAACCATAATGAATGCTAGTTTTCAGTTACAACCGCTTGTTTTACACCAAACCTCATGAAAATTTAATCGGTATTCAATTTTATATAGATACGAATAAATTATAAAGTGGCGCGCAAACACCTACTGTGAGGACATTCAATTTGTGTACAATGGCTACAAAGGCTGTTATGATAAGTCCATAACCTTTGGTATTATCACCTAAACATCGATTTAAATTTGTTCGTCTTCTGAAGAACGTAATTGAAACAAAAGATAATTAGGCGGCTTCGTTTGATATTATTAGACTCGACGCATGAAAAGCTCGACGTCTGAAGCGGGCATAACATAACGCTTGAGCCATCTGCCGCAGAAGCCTTTTCAGTTAGGCAGATCGAAGTTTCCATTTACAGCTGATATAGTTGACGAAGATCATAGCTCCGCAGTCACCGCAGTATTAACCATAGAAATTGAGAGCGAGTAGTCTAATTGTTTCAATAAAAAAATAACTAGTTCTCAATCTTAAACTGAAGCAATAATATAATATATTTTTTCGTATTTTGACGAAGTGTCTGTAATAATAATCGTGATCTTCATTCAGGAAGCCAACTTCACTTAGAAGTGTTTTACACGAGGGTCCTGTTAAACTGTTTTGTTCTTGAAAACCGGCGTTCTCGCTTCTTGCTGTCTATAACATAATATAGATTGAACAAGTACCTTAAAATATCCATTGAGATTGCAGGATTCGTGATAGAACCCTAGTTATTTGTTTACTAAAGGCGGTCAAAATGCTCTTATTTATCTACTAATAAAATGTTTTTATTTGTTATAGCAGGCTGATTATTATGGCAGCTTAAAGCTGATGTGAGCCTGCCGCTCCTCATTACATGGACTCTTTTGGATACACACTGACTGGACTCACGTGTGGATTCTTACGGATGGAGGAAAACCAGACAAAAAAAACCGAAAGCAGATAAGAAATCAACAATAAACCTAACTCACATACGCCGTGCCCGATCTTGGAATGGAGCCCGGAACCGCAGCGGTGAGAGGCGAGTGTTTTACCACTGCGCCAACCTGTATCTCCATGTTTGGTTGATAAACGTCGTTTAAAAATATTGAAGTGCGTGCTGTTCTTGCTTTATGCTGTGCCTGTGCGGGAAAACACACAGCATAAAACACTTGAGTTTGCGGTCTTGTGTGATAGTCAGACGTCGTTATTTTACAGTCGGCCGGTATTTGCGCGCAACCAACAGTTATTCATAACGGTCTCTTGTAATTTCCGAATACCGCTGATTAAATTTTAACGAGCTTCAGATTATGATAATGCAAAGTTGGCAGAAGTTGACGAAACTCACCTGATCCGCCAACGCAGAAAACAATGATTCCGTTTTGTATCAGTTTGTTCGGCATTATGGATAGAGTTGCGCATTTAATAGACCATTCGCAAAAACGTGATAATCGCTCCCTGAATTGTGGATTAATTATTTAGAAATCAACTTTTTTTAGCTTATTGTATTTTCGCACTTTCCGAAAACAGCTTTCGATAAATTAAGTACATTTTGGTGCAAGCGTATGGGTTATGAACGCTGTATCTGTTTAAGTAGCTAGCTTCTGCCGTGCCTTACCTTGTTAAACATGAGTCCCATGGTAGCTACCCTCCATCTCATAGCCATCAACCACGCATTGTACAAAAACTGATGTAGTACTACAACACGAATCAGCGAACTGAGACAAAGACCACATGCGTACACATACAGCAAGTCTCGATGCGACCCTTGCTGCCCTAGAAATGCAGCGAGAAGTAATCCAATAAATACTGGTTGGCATATATTACAAATTGCCCCAACTAGACCTGTACACGCGATGAACCCATAATAGTACCAAGGAGACATTTTGATCAGCGCCCAAAATAATCTCCTAGAGTTTGAGTTTGACTTGTCGTCTCCCTCTCCTTGTTGCTCCCAAGCTCTTCTCAGCGTTTCTGTGACTTCCTGAGTTTGGTCCTCTTTGAGTAGTGGATACAAGTCCGTGATTTCAAGCGGTTGCTGGCTGCCGGTTTTAAAGATTTCATTCATCCACCAGAACGTGAGGGAAGAAAGAAGGCTTGCGGTTGCTTTAGGGTTGACTTTTAGGATGGTCTTCTCTAGTTTTTGGTATTTGGTGTTATCCATGGTTAAAAACTAGCCTGCGGAAATAATTATTTGCAACACATTTAACACAGCAATACGTAGTCTTGGCAATACGTACTCAAAACCAAAAAACTTTAGTACAACGGAATCATTATTTATCGCTCTGTTTTCACAGTCAACCGTGGCATAAGGATTATTTACCTGTACTGATGCGTTTGTGATAAAAATACAATGTTACAGTTTCACAGTTGAAAACAATGTCTTTAGTAACCAGAATGCTGGTATGTAAAAAGTCGCTTTTTCAGTAACTGATGCCCACTTTGTACAATAATCAAATCGAGCTCGCAGTGACCAGAACGGTTGTTGACGAGCATTACAGAATATAAACCTCTCAGGACTGAGAACTACTGATCTCAATGAAAGACATGCAGAATATTAAAAGAGAAAATCGTTAATGCATAATGGCTAAAGACCACCTCATCCAGTGACTAATACAGCCGATTAAACCCTTTAGGCGATTTAACAACTGCAAAGAGACCCTTAATGACTTGTTTTGAAATGTTAATGTTAAATTTTTTTTAGTTTCGTTTGTTTTGCTTTGCCTGTTCAAGTTGTTGTCAAACATTTTAGTACGAATAATTCAACAATTATACAGCTCTGCATTGTCAATTAACTTTAAAACCCAATGTGTGCAAATTTATAGACATTTTCAGACCCAAATATGTCGTAACAATCCCAAGACAAACTTTTGCAGATAATTACCACTGAACAACTACATGTTTTAGAAACGTCATGCAGCGCGTGCATAAAAAAAAAAGAATTTTAACGGACTTGAAACAACCATAGGGGCTACATAATGACTTGAAGTCAGGACTTGGCTAAACCACAGGATGAATTTGAATTTAGAGTGCACACTGTACACTGTGAAAAGAATTCTCTCGAACCACCTGCGGTGAAACGACCACCGACAGTAAAGTCGAGGGCGTTCCCAGTCATTTTTGAGCTTTAAGCCCGAAAGTTGAAACAGAGTAAACTTGCTTCTGGCGTAACTGATTAAAAACGTACTGAAATTGCAGAAAATCTTTTCAGCACATGCTTACGTACTGGCTTAAAGGCAGGTATGCGCCTCAAAGTACATTCGGTCTCTCAACCACCTATGGAGTTTACCGAACTGACGAAAATTAGCACATGTGGCTTACCGAATATGCATTTTACCGAATATTCATTTTACCGAACGATATTCGGTACCGCATACGGTTGAAAAACCTTTGACTGCGCTAATTGTGCTGTTATCTTGTTCATCGCATCGACAAACCTTACAATTGCATTTCAACTGAACTTATAGCGCTTTTTCATTATCGCATCGCTCCGCTCGATTGAACAATATTTACCGGTTGATCAATATAAAGAAGAAAGAAGTTTGAAAAACATTTCCCATATCTGGTCGTCGCTGTGGCTGAAATTATTGTCTCTCAGACAAAAGTCGATATAACTTGATAATTTTCATCACGCTTGACAGTTTTACATGATGCCGGCATCTCCTGGGAAATGCTCCCGATCTGGCACCGGCCCCTAGAAACCTCGCGGTTACTCCAAATTCTGCAAAACTAATTTCCGCGTTACCGGCTGAAAATACACGACATCTGCACACTTGAACGTTATATTCTCCTTTATATGATGTTTCGAATGTCAGTTTGAGGTTTTTTCCCCTAGTTTTTCTTTGCTTACGGTAAAGGTAATATTTTCCATATCTCACATGCAGCAGTGGGTCGTAGCACTGTTAGCCGAACGTATGTTAACAAGTTTCGTGGTCACTTACCAAAGAACGGCACTAAGTTTTCATCTTCTAACTTCTAACCATTGAAATCCAACGCTGTCGAGACTATATCACTAGTGAACATGGC
The DNA here is from genome assembly GCA_030867875.1 of Actinernus sp. WN-2022. NCBI lineage: Eukaryota > Metazoa > Cnidaria > Anthozoa > Actiniaria > Actinernidae > Actinernus > Actinernus sp. WN-2022. The sequence continues at coordinate 34,213,723 of JAOWCC010001751.1, read as the reverse complement.
ATAACTGAATGTGTTTTCAGTGATTCTTCGGTGAGCTCTAACACGACACTTAAACGAAGGGAACGCTGACACAGATGTTAACATCTGGTCCCGATAACGCTCAATGTTTGGTTTTCATTGAGTTCAATTATTTTTGAAGATAATTTGAACACTAATTAAGATCCCTCGCTGACAAGGTTAAGCACTTGCATAGAAGACCGATTGGTTTATCTTAACACCTCCGTATTCTTATAAACTAAATGATGCATGATGATGGATATTTTCAATCTATAATACTCAGACAAATGGCCGTCCAGAATTATGGCTTTGGCCTGACATTATTACCGTAACTGACTTTGGCATTCTTTCGATTCTTGATGCCGAATAAATTTTGCATTTACTTTAATTTAGTTCAGACAACATCTCCTAGTATAGTGTAATTCTGCCTTATGAGTATCTCATTAATTAAAGATTAAAGATTAAGTCCCCGTTGCAGATGTCTTTAATCACCCTACTATTCTACTTCCCCTAGCCAATAAATCTTATTTTGAAAGTTGGCAAGTACTTATGTCTAGTACTATACTATCTAGCTAATATTAGTGCTCTAAGATCATAACTTTAATAACATGTACTAAATAAAACGAATAGCTAGTTCCTATGGGGAAGATAAACACTGGTAATGCTACGCCGTGGAAAGCGAGTAGTGCTGATGTTTCGAGTGCACTCGGTTAGCCACTGAGTGTCAAAGAATTGTACTAAATAAAGAGTGTTTGTTCTTGTTGTTGTGGAATTCAAAAGTGCAAATAAATATTGCTTTCATTGCTATTGGTTGTATTTCAAAACCCGCCACGACCAAGGTCTCCTACTTTGTTCACATAGTTGTATCTCCTCTTAAAAAAAGAAAATATAACTACTTTGGCAGAAATTTTAAAGGCAATCTTACTGACAAGTATAGTAGCTACTGTGATCTCAAACAGCGTATTCGGTTTTTGTCATTGTTGATATTAAATCAAGGGCACCCAACGAGTACTTTTTGAAATTCGTTTGAAACCAGTTGTCTGCAGCTTATCTAGCCATTTTAAGGGGCCTATTATGTCTTTTGACGTATTCTAGAAAGCTATTAGCTGTTCAGATTTTCTAGGTGGAAATCGCGTCAACCGAAAATACTATGGCAAAATATTCCCGGCCTACGAATTTGTTAGTAGTCTAGAACAGAAACAAGAATTTTCTAGCCCAAGTAACTTCATGTTGCAAGGTTTGTGGAGGTACGAATTTTTTTAGGGATTCTTTTTTCCTTTAGGCAATTCTTAGGGAATGAAAATGTGTTGTTCTGACTCTATTGATCAGACGAATTGGGACGTACGAATATTTTAGGGGAAACCTTTTAGTCTCCCTTTTCTTCTATAATTTTCTAGGGATTGAAAAAAATAATCCTAGCCAGTATTTCAGAAAACAATTTTCTAGGGACAATTTTTTCAAATCCGAAAGTTTTAGGCTAACTGACTCTCCCGAAAAGCTTTTTAACCGAAAACTTCGTTGGGTGCCCTTGTTAAATTCGTTGCTGTTGTTGTTGGATTCTTTGCCGCTTCCATATAAGTTGCATGACTCTACAGCTAACCAAACCTAATTATGCGTTTCTTTTTCGGAACAGCCGCCTGACCAGCGTATTAGACTGCGAACAGTTCCTCCTTTTTTCCCCATTGATAGTAATAGGGAGCTTCAGATTCGAGTACGAGTACGACAACGAGTACGACTTTTTCACAATCGACGAACAGTTTAAAAAGATATTTGAACAAACACATACTCTTAGTAGCTTGTTCTCGTGTCTGCAGCATTGCTTGGCAGAAATGAAAGATTTGTACTTTCTTGCTACAGAGATATTTTGAGTCTAAAAGTCGTACTCGTAGTAAAAGTCGTACTCGTAGTAAAAGTCGTACTCGTAGTAAAAGTCGTACTCGAATCTGAAGGTCCCTAATATCCAGGTGCGAGCGGAGCGAGCGAAGAGAAAATATGGCAGGCGTTCGAGCGGAGCGAGAGGAAGAATGGTTACTATCAATGGAGTCTACCAGCGTATTGATGCCGGAAATGTTTATACAAGTATACTAAAGTTTAAACAGGGAGGTGGGAGGTTCGATGAATACAAAACGTCATATTTTATGTGCGTACAAAAGCCCACTTTGAATAATTACAATGCAGTGAGGCGAGAAAAATGCCCCAGCGGAGCCTTTAAATTTAAATAATTAAAACTGAAAGCTTCTTCGGAACGGCGTTTCTTTCATTTAACCCGTATTTCATATCTAGTAAATTAGAATTCAGAATTTATCTTCACGTCGTTTTATATTGTCTTGTTACAGTTCTCCTTTTAGCGGTGTACAATGGCAATCGTGTAGTTTCGTGTTGTTAGGACCGGTCTAACTGGCGTGCTATAATATTTGCTTGACTAAACGAAAACCTAAAGCGCTAAGAGCTGATCGATAATTTCTGAATAACCATACATTTTAAAACTAAAAGTTATTCCAAGTAATGTTTTGCAAGTCGTTTTTGTACAGTCATTGTCGGAATTACTCCATGGCCAACTCCTTTTCAAATTCCTTTTGCAAATGCATTGAGATTTCGACACTTAATTGTCGCTTTTGATTCGACATAACTAGCACAAGCAACAGTTAAACTTTGGGCCAAGGAGAGAACATAATTCACATACCGTCTACTGATAAACTGATGATGAAGAGTCTGAAGGTTTGGTGATATCTCTGCCACGTTTTGCTTAACTTCCGTGGTCACATGACGCGAGAAAGTTCAAACTGACATACATTGTACAACTCCTGCGGTATTTAAAATTTTCATTGAAGTTTGTAAAAAATCGCATGATTTGCGAACTACTTAATCTTTTTCCCCATTCGCCTGGAGATTTAGTCAGGTTAGAAAACAAACTCCAGGGAAACAAAATCCGCTTCACCGGGGTTTTTTCTCTTGGATAATTAGCGTCTCTTGGTAACCAGGGAAAATGTAATGGCGCATGCATTTGTTGTTTATTTGAAAACAATAGAGGTGTTTGTTAAAATAAATAACACGACATGAAAGGACATTATAAAACAGCTATAATTGATCTTGAAGCAGCTTCACTGGTTACCAATCAGAGAGCGTATTTCGTATATTATTGTTAACATTTAAAGCTCTATAAAATGACTTAGCACCTAATTACATCAGTTATATGCTTCAAAAATACTTTACATATTTTCAATTCTTATTCTATTTTTAAACTATTTTACTTTTTAATTCACATCATTGTAAAGCGCCGTTCGGCTAATTGGCCGGTAGCAAAATGAGCAGGGGACTGGGACCGAGTTTATCAGAATTACACTAATTCTAAAACGAATGTATGGTTTGGAGGGACAACGTTAAAAAATAAGAGAGTTTGTATGGGAAAATTGACATATTTGATGCCTTCTAGCATCGTCAATATTGAGCCAAAGTTCACCAAACTTTCCAGATTAGCTAAGTTTGATCTGTTCTTTTGGAAAATAATGCTCACTTTCACTTGTTATTAATTGAATTAGTTTTACTGACTTGGTTCCAGTCTCCCGCTCGTTTTGTTACTGGCTAATTGGAAATGGCGATAGAAAAATACAGTCAACTCTCTCCTGCGACCACTTCCCGTAAGCGACCACTTTACCAAAGAACCTTTTTTGTCTCAGTCAAATTCTGTTGTAAAAACTCTCTCGTAAGCGACCAACGCAAAAATTCTTAAGCGACCGCGACCACTTTTTAGTCTCCACACTTGACATTTTCTATTGTTCAGTTTGTTTCCGATAAACGACCACCAAAGTAGATTGTACTGTATTTTTAGAAAATCATCACTCAAATACCACAAAGTTCAATTTTCAATGGCGCTGACAGATAAGAAACTGAAAAAGATTGGAAAAACTTGAGCTAGAACTCCAGTGCTTAGCTATGTTGTTATGGTGACAGCGCGCTAGAGCTGTGCTCAAGTCTGATCCGTTTAGCAAGCACTTGGGCTACCTGTGTTGCTTTTTCCCGTAAGCGACCACCTCCCGTAAGCGACCACTTTGTCCGTGCACCAAGGGTGGTCGCTTAAGAGAGAGTTGACTGTATGACATGACTATGATTTTGATGCTGCAACTTTATTCAATCCCTTTCTAATGGGGGAGGGCACTACTAGTAACAGCAAATGCATATGCTTTTTCACGCCTCCCCCATCAGTTTTGCAAGGTTCGCAGATCTTACCCAAAATTCGGAAAAAAATGGTTGCGTTCGTCGTGTTTAGTACCAAGGTCTACCAAAACTATGGCTTCATTAAACACATTTTTAATGGGGAGGGCTCCGTTATTCACAGGAAATGCATATGGTTTTCCACCCCTCCCCCCTCAGTTTTGCAAGGTTTCGCAGATCTTACCCAAAATTCGAATAAAAATACGTTGTGTTCGTTGTGTTTAGTACCAAAACTATGATTTTAAAGCTACAGTTTCATTCAAGACAATTTTAATGGGGAGGGCACCATTATTTACAGGAAATGCATATGATTGTCCACCCCTCCCCCCTCAGTTTTGCAAGGTTCGCCGAACTTACCCCATTAACTATGCGCTAGATACCAAACATTAATTATTTAATGATTGTATTATTTCTGTGATTATCGTTAGTAATTATTATCTTTCTCCCTGAGATCCGATCGTGAGCTTAATTGATTTACGAACAGAGCAAAATTACAGGCATCGTTTTCCAGTTGCTTGTAGCAATATGGGCCAATGTAAACAACTGACTCTCCGGTTATTGCTCACGTCACATAAACAGTATAATCAACAGTCATCACTATTTTTAAGTCTGGTAACAATGGTATCAGAGCGAGGCCAGTTGTCCCAAACATCGCAAAAGTTTCTTACAGATTCAGTTTAAATTTCTGTTGTGTTCTTTTGTGCCATAAGGAAATTAACGTTCTATTTTCTTTCGCTACGCTCAGCCAAATAGAATGTATTTCTATTTTCTGCATATGAATAATGATAACAACGTTTGGAGGGAGCCGTATAGCTGACAGCATCGTTTATTACATTCAAGTTACAGCAGTAATTGGTGTTATAACTAATAACAGTAGTCCGGTACAATAATAGTACAATTCTGAGCTAGATTTTAGAAGGTGAATTGCCGGATACGAAAAACCGGGATAAAAACCCCCCAGTTGAGGAAAACCCCGGAAACGTATTCTCCAAACCAGTGCAAATTCACCTCTACCTCTGGAGTCTAAAGGTTAAAGCTTCCTATTAATATACTTTTAAGAACAATATTTCCGCACAGCTGACAGCATCGTTTATTAAAAGTTATTGCAATTGTATACATACTCAGTTACTGTTACGTACTATTAACTCAAACTATAAGAGAGCTATATGTCAAGAAAAAACTAAGGCCGTTGCTGAAATGCGACGTCAAGTGGTATGAACGTATGAAGGAGTGGTATTTATAGAACTCCTAATTGATCCCAAAGGGATAATGCAAGCATGTATTCAACATGCAACAAAGAGAAAAATATTTATTTTCAGCCATCAAATGTAGATTTTTCTCTTTCTGTGACAAACTGGGACAACTTACCTCGCTTTGAGGCTTCATGAATAAAGCTAAACTGATAAGCAAGTACCGCATACAAAAATCCTGCAAAAACACCGGAGCCGAGGTATGGACCAGTACTGTAGGCTTCGGTGAGTGTTCGGTTCTCGCCGGACCTCACTCTGCTTGCTATGCCATGCTGACGAGTCCTAATGAGGACGAAACAGCTGTCCATGGCTGCATTCTGGTACGAGCACCTTTTTGTGTCAGGTTTAGCTAGCCGTAGTGCCATTTTTGAAATATCACACCGTATCAGCTTTGCTACTGTCGTCATAAATTTATAAATAAGGTCAAACACCGAAAAGGATGATATGTCGGTATTTTGTGTTAATACTACAATCAAGAGGAGCCCTGACCTAAGTTTAGATAGAAAGGTAGCAATAAGGTTAATGAAAGTAATATTTATGGCAAAATGTGCTCGTAATCCGCCGTACGGAAAAAGATGGCGGTGTTTAACAGGGTTTTGGTTCCAAATCCCTAGGGTCCTGGTCCGCTAGGAACCAAATACCTAGGGTCCTGGTCCGCTAGGAACCAAATCCCTAGGGTCCTGGTTCCGCCAGGAACCAAATCCCTAGAATGTTTGCTAAATCGTGACAAATCGAGCTAGGGTTTTGATTCCACTCCAGGGTTTTGTTCCGCTTTCTGTTTTTTTTGAAAATGTGGTCAGCTGGATTGATAACGATGCAATATAAGTCGATAGTTGATTGTTGCTTGTTAATACTAACGTGAAACCGTTATCTTTCGTAGTATTACTACGTAAATAAATCTATTTCAGCTAGATTTTGATTTTGAATGAAACGAGAATTTCATAGCACGTCTGGAAGCCCTGGACCGGAAATAATGTTTCCGGTGTGAAATTTATAACCTACTCTAGCTCTGTAATTGTATCCGAGGTATTTAAATGACAAAACAGCGCGCCAAGCATACTTTTTTCATCAATTCAAAGCGCACTAAATCCACTAAATCCACTGCTGTGACTGGATTAATTAAAAAAAGCTGAAAAATCTCTGAAAATAATTATCCATAAGAAAACTCGTAGACAAAAAACTCAGCGGGCTTTGCGGCCCGCAGTGCATGTTTTCAAGAAGCCGGTTTTCTATTTGGCCGAGTATATTGATAATAATTTCCTTTTAAGTGAGTTTCAAAAATAATTCTTATAGGCTGGTCTCAATATATATATATATCCCAAGGAAGATCTTAGCATTCTAACAAAATCGTAAACTAAGGTGTCTTAAAATTTAAGTTCTATAATAGTGTGTGTCAAAACCTCTAGGTTGTCATATCCTTTAGTCGTATAATAATAATCCACGCAAATATTTTGTTTAACTTTAGTTAGTAAAAAAACATTTGCCGAAGCTGGTTGTTAAATAATGAAATAAACAGTGGAACACCGGTATAACGAACCCGGTTATAGCGAAGCTAAGTTCCCGCTGTAACGAAATATATTTTTCATCCTGGTACTGAATTGTATGGATCAGAACCCGATTATAACGAACCCCGGTATGGAAGCCTAACCTGGAAATCTATCCTGATAGCGGCTCTAATTGGTTTGTTTTTTTGACCGCGCGCCACAGGTAGCCCAATCCGAAAACAAATTCACAAAAAATACCCATAAGGGTCGCTAACAGGCTACGAATAAATGTCCGTTCACAGACAGAACTCAAATGTTAAACAGATGGACACATTGTAAATACAGCTTTCTGTCAACAGCTCACTGCATGCTGTCCGATCGAGGATGCTAGGGCACGTACTGTTATAGCCTACTAGCGGCTCTTATACGGGTGGATTTTTGCGAATTTTTGTAATTTATACAACATTAATACAAAATTGTCCGTTCATTTTCACTTTTTCCCCTCAGGAACTAAAACCCTAGAGAAACAGTTCCGGGAGGAACCCATATCAAACAATTGTTGTCGTTCAGAGTAATATTTGGGCCTGACTAAGATGCTAGTGAGGCATACGCTCATCCTTTTCAAATTTCGCTATCGAATCTTCAAAAAACGATTCGATTTTTTAATTGCACTTCCCGTGTAGCCTACGTTGTATCCGCCTCTCTTCTGCCGGCTCGCTACACTTCTTGAACGTGTTCTAGTATTCGACGATCCGTCCTGCTTTCCAAATATGGAATATATTGACCATATATGGAATATCACCGGGAGCTCTCAGGAACGACACTTTTCTCAATAAATTGTTTGATATGAAAACCCTGAAAATGATACATAGGAACCAAAACCCTGGACATTTTATGACGCCGGAAGCATTTCCCTAGAGAGGAACCAAAACCCTAGGGATATGGTTCCGGCCGGAACCATATCCCTGGGTGGAACCAATCCGCTGTTACAGCGGCTTGTACTTTTACCCACAATCCTTTGCGCGCGAACAACTTTAAATCCGTTATATAATCGCGGTAGAGAGGTTTTAAATCTTACAAACAAGCCAGTACAAATGTTGTTGCCAATCCACTGTTACGGAAGAGAATAGATGATTTCTACGTATTATTTTGACCGTGTTAGGTTCGCAAGGAATTGTGGTCAATGCACAGCCGCCATCTTTTCCGGTACAGTGGATTAATTTAGTGAGATGTGCATGTGGGCGAGGCCGCGTATATATGGTATTTAGTATTCATATTAGCAGTGTTATATTTTATCATTAGAACATGGTCACACCCACTCGATCAATCAGCGTTCCCCATTTCAGCTGTCTAAATCCCATAGATAAAGGGGCTATATCATGGTACTGCGCATGTATCGAGTAATCGCTCGGTTGGTGGCTGTTAATTGGATACAAACAGTTGAATTTCCCTCCCTCAATGCTTGATTGAAAGGATTTTCAATATTTTCCCTGGAGACTGTTTAAATACACTGTTTGTTAATCATTTTTGCATATTTGCTTTGTTTTAAACATCCCACATGGCCGAGAGGTTCGATAGTTAATATTAAAATCGGTGGAAATAGCTGTTTCCGGCCCGGAACGCGAATGTAAAGTCTATTACCATGAAACAATAGCCGTATTAGTATTCTCTATATAGAGAATACTAATTGCTCCCCTAGCTAGTCTAGACCCTGTATATTATTTCGAAATGTTCAGAATTTCTTACAGTAGTTGCCAATATAATTTCAGAAAAACATGTCCATATCAAAATCATTGCACGCAGAAGAGGACATTTGGTATTGGTCATCGCTTTGAAGTAAATGCGATTTTATTTGAGAGAGATAACAACTTCAGTCGCATTCAAGTTACCTGTTGATACCGGAACTATACGAAGGAGAATACTCTGCTTTCGTTTTGACCGCTCCAAAATCTCTCCTACTGCAGCTCCCGCCATTACAAAGGTCACACAAGAAAAAAAATGGCACGAAATGGAATTTTAACAGTGATTTGTAGCACTTGAAACTGGAGAAGCCTTGATAATCTATACATTAAAACACTGGAAATTTATTCTCCTACAGTTGAACCTCCCGTAAGCGACCACCCTCGGGACCTGGAAAAGTGGTCGCTTACGAGAGGTGGGCGCTTGTAAACGAGAGGTATTAAATGCAGTGATTTGACGGCTGCGAACCAAAATGGGCTTTTGGTAAGTGTAATGTACTGAATGCAAGGACCAATTCGGACGAAGTGCAGGAACCGGATCACCTTGGATGGGATCTAATCAGCAAAAATATACGAATATCAAGACAAACTTATTGATAAAGGACAAACATTAGAACCTAAAGGCATGAACAGAAAGGAAGAAATGTAATTTTATACTACTCAGTCTCTATTATGGAATTGTATTTAGCCTAGTTCTCTATCACGCCCACTCATCACTTGTAATTTTATCTCCTAAGTCTCACATTCATGTTTTCAAAATTTAAAATTTGTAACTAACGGTTTCTTGCCATATACTTGTGTACCCTGAGGAAGGTTGGCCGTGCCAACCGAAATATCGGTAGTAATTATATATATTCCCAGTACCGTACAATCAGCCTTTCATCTTGTCTTGATTTTGGTAAGTGGTCGCTTAATAGAGGTGGTCGCCTACGAGAGGTGGTCTCACAGAGAGGTTCCACTGTATCTGAATCCAGCGGTAGAAAGTCAGTTTAGACATGCGTATTCAAGCTAAGCCCAGTTTTCCTCTGCTTGGTCGTCCATAAACGAGTAACGCCAGAAGTCCATAACCAGAAGTATCCATCTGGTATTGGGGTAGCGGCCCATCAGTTTACAGAGTAGTCTATTTTTAGAAATGCTAATCTCAAATTTCGCGGGAAAAATCAATGGCGGACATTGGGTCAGATGCGAGAGTCATGGCTCCGAGGGGGCACTCATGTACACGACGTAAATGAGATGTGCTGCGGTACCGGATAAAGGTTTGAGCCCAATTTGGCAAACTATGTCTTGTTTTGGAGCAAATCAACTATCAATTGGGGTTGATTTTCATTTTTTATTGGAAATTCTGGTTAATAAAAACACCTTCATTACATTTTATTTTGCAAACTGGGTCGGGCTCTGAAGACGATACCTCACATACCTCCCCTTTATTATGCAAGCAGTGCCCCCCGGTTTGAAGCTCAGTACATACAGGTCGCCAAGCGGTGCTACAAACTACAAAGCTAAGTACGGTGGCAAATGTCGGGCTTTTGACGACTAATATTGAAGATATTGGAATTGTAATGAAACGAAATGTATAGACTGATCATCTGTGCCTCTGCTAATGGATCTTGGGGTGATTTGAGAAAGTTAAAAGTGATTTTCAAGTCTTCAAGTGTTGACTAGCGACGACTATAAAAGTTTGAATTATGACAATGAATGAAAACGGAACCGAAAATTCACATTCATCTGGCCAGGAACAACTGACATTATACCAGGACAAAATTAAATCAAAGTGAACCAAGTTTACTTTTATTTTTTATTTAATTGTTTTGTTTTTAATCCATTGAAATCGGCCTTGGAAACTCGGTCGCATATGACCCGTTGCCGTGAGGCAGTTGATTCAAATCTTCTAATAATCTTGTTCACTGGTTGCCTTAAGAAAAAAAAACGTTTCTACTAATTTTAAGAACTGGAATTTCATTTCCAGCTGTGATAGTTGCGTTCAGTTTTCTAATTTTCGATTGTAAAGTTTATTCTTGGAGATGTATAACAGTTTAATAGTGTCTTTAATAAAACAGCAAAGTGACAACTGTTTCATTGTTTGATTCGTGCTTGATGAACTGCCTGAAATCAAACTTCGCTTCTTGCTAGTGTTTATAAGTGTACCAGAAATTGACTTTTTTCACAGTTTATAGCTATTTTCTTTCAGTTCCAGTCGATTATTAAGCCTTGCCTGGAGATTTGCCGGGCTGTTCTTTTATCTGACAAACGCAAATTACTTACAGGATTTTCAAATGTTCACTTGAGCTCAAACTCAAAGTAAACAAACTCGGTGCACTTTAAAATTACTCTTGTAGTCTTGAGAGAACATGTGATTAATTGTCTTTTTCAGTACACTCTTAGGTCATATTATAAACAAAGATAGCATGATTTGTATGTGATATTTATCACTTGCTGTATTTATGCCAAATATCACTACAAAAATCTGTGTCTATGAACCAAAAGACAAAACTTAGCTTCGTTCTGTATACATCACACAAGTGCTGTAAACACGAAGTCTGAAACGGATGAAACGGGAAAATAAAAGGTTACAAAGGAACCACACGGTCTGGTTAATTTATAATGGTCTTTCCTGAACATGTGGTGCTCACCAGTTCTTGCCTGTTATAAATGAGAAATAGCTGATTATCAAGAAGTTTCTACACTAGCAAGTAACATTCGCTCGCCTTGTCCGCCAAAATTTTGTCGCATATATAATTAACTGTACAATATTACAAACAAAGGAAATCGCTGAATTAGCCAATCAGGTACTGCTGATAAATTTTCGAAGAATATGATTGGCTGCGAGATGGCGGGAAAAGCTTTCTATAAATAGACTACTCTGTAAACTGATGGGCCAAACCCTATAGGGGGAGATGGACACTTCTGGTTATGGACTTCTGGTAACGCCTTGTAAAAATTCACTTCACTTGCGAAAGCAAATTCAAATTTATTCAGTCGAAATCTTAATTTAATCACTCCAAACAGTTATTATACGTTACTTAACTTTGATTTGAAGGTATAAATTTTTCATAAATTTTTGTATTTGTTTTAGAAGGCAAAATAGCTCCCAAACCCAGGTATTTTTAGATGACTGGGCCGATACCGGAAGTGAGTCACCGGATTTCGATATGTAGGCTTTTGTACTCTATGACTTTGATATGCGTGGATGTGACCAAATTCTAAGACGGTTAGATAATGAACACTCGAATTCTATGTGATTTAGAATGCTTCGCATTTTAGATAGAATATCCAACTAAATGCTCGGCACTCTAAATCACATAGAACTCTCGTGCCATTATCTAACCCTTACTTATTACTCGGGCTGCCTGTGGCAGCACCGAGTCTTAAAATGCAAGTCGTTATTTATTTATTTATATTTATTCCGTGTAGCAAGATTTCTGCGCATGCGTTAAAGGTCAAATTCACACCACTCAGATTGCACTGTGCTGGTCACGCAACAATCGCCAGGTTAATTTATTTACATAATTTAATACAGTAAAGCAAGATGGCGGAGGACCCGCGAGCAACTTTCTCTCTAACTTGGAGTCTCATCTCTCAAATGTAAGCCAGTTTAATGTTTTATTTAACTTCACTCGTGCGAAAGCCTTCCAACAGGCTCAGGATATTTCAACTGGCGCTATTGTCGGAGCCGAAGGACCGCGTTTTTTACCCAGATGGCCAGTGATTTTATATACGGCACGTACGACGACCTGAAGCCAGTGAAGGGGCTAGGATCCGGAAAGCTAAAATTAGAAGAAATAGATATTGGAATCTATAAGCCATCGGCTCGCTGTGCTGCATTTAAAACATCCGAGGAGAACATCTTATTTTGGGTGAAGGCACTTCAAGACCAACTGATTATGAGTCTCTTAAAAACTGTCAGAGATTTAAATTTACCGTAAGTTGGATCAGAGAGTATTGAGATCAAGTTATTTCGTTCCAGCGGGGATATTGACCTAGCGGAAACGGTACAAGCTGTCGAAGGATTTTACTTATAATCATCCACGTCTACTTAACAACAGGAATAGTTATGTGCCAAGGCATGGGCAAAGATTGAGTTTCCCAGATTACAGATGAAAGTAGAGAACTTAATGAATGAAGAAACAGAGGTCACGCGCGACATGCTTGAGAACATGAACATGTTCAACACTTTATGTTATACTAAGAAAACAAAACAAATTACAGAGCCTGCAAGTTCACAAGTCAATGAAAAACCCCAAGAGCCTGTAGTTTTGGATCAACATATCCTTGAAACTCCAAAAGTAACATACACATGAGTCAAATTCAAACCGGAAGAGACGGAATTCTTTAGATTCTTCACGAGGATTGTTAGCCCGCAATAAGAACTCTCTCGCTGCTTTAACGACCTTGATTTGTAACATGGAGGCTGACCTAACTGATATGCGTAATGAATTCTTACTCTCGTCACATCAAAACACGAATCAAGAAACCAAACTCAGTCATTTGGAAGACAAATTAGTGCAGCAAGATAATATATACAAGACCGAAATCAAGATGCTGTCATCACGAATATATTATTGAACTAGAAGTTGAAAATGGCGAGTTGAAAGCGGATATAATAAAGCTGTGATCCGACTTTAAAACTTTAAAAAAAAAATCAAGAAGACAAAAAAGAAGACAATGAAAGACCAAGGTCTCCAGTGTTCCGAGACTACCCAACCTACTGAAGCTTATCAGTTTGTTCAAGAGCCATCTTTCTTACATGACAACCCGATCCCTATTCATCAGAATACGTTTTCTGTGCTAAATGACGAGAGTTTATAATCACCTGACCGACAACCCACTACTAAAGAAAGGGACCATGAAGTACGGTAGTACGGTTAATTCTCGGGTTCAAAACAATGAATATATGCCTGCTCAAATGTAGTGTGTTAAACGAATAAGTAGTGTTTAAAATTAAAAGGTCAACAAACGAGAAAAACAAAAATATTAAAGTACATATATACTAGGGGAGCAGAGAATGAAAGTCACCGCGCTACAGGCCACTCCTAAAGACTGCTAAATTCAGCTAATAATTCTTCCCTTTGGTTATTACTAAGAGGATTTCAAATGAAAGTGTATTTCATCTTCAATCTCATGTGGCCCGAGTGAAAGCCCAGATGGGCTCTTGTTATTATTAGATTATATGTAGTTAGTAGGCACAGCTCTTTTGTAAATATTTTTTCCAGGAGTCCATTACCAGGAGCGTCCATCATTCTTCCCTATTGGTTCTGTTCCCAGCATAGGAGTAGATGTGGCTATAGAATTGCATTTCGCGCGAAATAAACAAAGACCATGTTGTCTTAGCCAATCAGTCACTTCTCATTATTATTCATTATCATTCTTCTCACTTTCAACGCGAAATAAACAAAGGCCATGTTGTCTTGGCCAATCAGTCACTTCTCATTACGATTCGTTATCATTCTTCTCACTTTCAACGCGGGAATTCGAATTCTAAATATAGCCACATCTACTCCTGTGCTGGGGGCCCAGCCCATGACATAGGACGCTCCTGGTTTTTCTACATAGCTGTAGGATAAATAATAAAGATTGATTGATTGATTGTATTTTGTACATTCGCCAAACTCAAATTGAAACAAAAGATAATTTCTTTTGTTATTCGTTTATTAAACGGCTTCAAGAATGACCTATTGGCCATTTTGACGATGTTGCGCGCGCAGCTAGAACAATGGCTATCTGTTTTAAATAACGAAAGGCTGGTGAACCAGAACGAGTCTTAGCAGCTCGTGTCTATTGTTCAACTGATGCGTGCGCAACATCGTCAAAATGGCCTATACGCTGAGTTATAGACAAAGTATTGGAGATGGGAGTTCCTGGTAATGGTCTCCTGCTGAAACTCAATGAACCAATCACAAACTGAAGTAATTAACGATTGGTTTTACTTCCACCAATCACGAGGTAATCATGAATTCACGATTGGTTTTACTTCCACCAATCACGAGGCAATCATAAATAACTAACCAATCAAATGCGAAAGTAATTACCTAATTACTTTTCGACACTCAATTGAAAACTGCTCTATGAATTATTTTAATCATGTTTAAGTTTTGGTGTGAACAGGCTGTAAAGCTTTTCAAAAGATCATGTGTTCAGGACCCAAAACAATACAATCGTCAGCAGTAAACAAATTTTAATGAACAGAGCAAAACATCGGATTGATTAATCCATTAGTATTTTCCCTTTTCAGTGCCTTTTATACATTATAGTCGTACATAGTTGTATATAGTTCACCATAGCGTATATGGTTACCAAAGTTTCCAGTGTTTCCATTCTTTTTTATAGTAATATAGAGTTATAGCTGATGCTAATAATGCTCATTAGTATTTTTCCTTTGCCTTTTACATATAATAGTTGTACATAGTCGTTCATATAGCCCTCCATAGTTTCCATAGTGCTTTTTTTCTTTTTCTTATGTAATATATAAAGCTATAGCATCTGTAGTAGTTATATTAATATTCTCACAGATGTAAAGCTACTTAGTAGAGATGCTGTGATTAAACCATTATTGTTATTATTATTATTATTAAAAAAAACAAGTATCTATAACTCCAGCAAACGCGCTTTAATAAATACTGATTAGACGCTTATAAATAGCTCACTTCGTGGCCAGCTTTGCTTTAATTTTGCGGTCTGCAAATTATGGACCGTAATCTGACCAATCATAGCGATAAAATAAGAAAAGTTCTACGTCAGGGACGGACATGTGTGGCATACTCAGTTCGACTCCCTATGTATAGTGACCCGTTTGGAGAGAACTGTTTGAGCCACACGAGACATCCGGCGGAGGCTACGCGATTATAAGACATCCTACGAGTCGCAGTAAGGTATCCGTCCAGATAGATAGCTTAAGCATCGACGACGGCGACGGCAGCGAGGACGGGACCTAGAAAAATGTTTTCTCCCGAAATGTGATGTTTACTATTTCCTTCGTTCGCCTTTAATTACTTTTCGCATTCATATCTTCAAACAATATGATAAGCATAGAGTTCTGTTCACGCCGAACGAAAAACGGAGTGATTTATATTCTTACGTTTGCGCGCGCGTTCTCTTGTAAACGTAGATTTGGATGTTTTCACGTTGTGTTTTTGCAGACAACGGTTGAAATGTAGGCAACTGCGTGCATTTTCACGTGCAGTTATGTCTCTATCAATTCCAAGCCCGCCCATGCCCCCCCCCCCCCCCCCCCCCCGGGCATTTGTGGGGATTTTGTCATTTTGGAATCAAAACGTTGCAAATGCCCTACCGTGGGGCCAGCTAAGCTATGCAAATGCAGCCCCCCCCCCCTCCTTCCCCCCCCCCCCCCCCCCTCGGGGCAAGTATAACGAACGCGCCAACATTCTTCTAGACTTGCTCCAAGTCGGACTCGCTGAGTCACTGGGTAAGCGATTACTGGGTCAAAAATCGAGCGCGAGAATCGAAGGGAGAGGCGAGTTCGACTTGTTTCACTTGCAGGAAATTGAATCGGGGGATTATGTTTTAGCACGAAAACACGTTTCAGGGGCCGAGCTTACATTTCGCGCCTTTGACAAACTCTTTCCGAGTTCAATCAAATTGTAAATACCACATCCACGGTCGACTGACTTGACACGTCGACATACAATGCCTGAAGAATTGACGCTTTGTGATTGGGCAAATCTTAGTACGTCATAAGCCACGCCTCCGGTTGAAAAATCAACCGGTAAATTTGGCGCGCTGCAAGTGGGAAAAGGCCTTCGTGCGGGGGGCTAAGAAGGACTTTGAGAAAGTCTAACATTCTTCGTGGTTTCAACGCCACATTTCACCGCTTTTCTTTATTAAAGTAATGCAGTACTCACCTTCAAACACTTTCGTAAGTGCCCCCAAATTACACGCACATTCACTAGCCAGTTCCCAACAAACCGCACACTTCACTCCGAAACTGGGAAATTCCTAACGTCATGTCCACGGATGACTTTTCTGCCGCCATGTTGATCGATGAAGCAAGCACGTGTGGATCAGTTGAGCAAAACAAAAACAAACACAGGGGAGGGGTGGGATAATGTTTTGACAAATGCCTCGGGCCCGGGCTGACGCAAAACAAATGCCCCACCCCAGGGACAGATCATAGGTTGTCAAATGCCCCATCTTGCCCGGGGGGGGGATGGGCGGGCTTGGAATTAATAGAGACATTATTGAGACATATTGAGTAGCACGGAACCTCTCGAGACCTGTATTCTGATTGCACCCATAATATTATACTTCTATTGTTTTTGTACTGCACTTTCTAAAGGTTAGGGTGTTTCCTATTGTTGGGTAGGCCAATACTGTCGCTCGTTTCGAGAAGTTCCACCCTACTCCAAAAGTTTGATAGTCTCGTTTTAAGTTTCTCTGATATTCAACAATTAATTACTCGCCGTGAATAATTGTTAAACTGATCCCAAGACAGCAAACCAAGCAGATTGCTCAAGCTACCAACTTGCCGTTAGCATATACTAAATATTTTATTTTTATAACAAATACGTTTTGATGCTGCTCGTCAAACAGTCACCAATACATCGAAAACAGCTTTTCTCCTGCCCGCATTGTTTTTCATTATATTCCGTAATTTAAAACTTAAGTGAAGGCCATGATTAATGCTTGTCGGCTGCGCTGCGATGGTTAATGTTGAACAAGTTTCAGTCAGTCCTAGCAGTTATATCAGTAGAATCAGTCTATTTTTTCATGGCCTACAATACTATCAAATTTTGATGCGGCTTTGTTTAAACGGTCCAAAATATAGAATACATTGTTATTCTATTTCAAAGGCTGTTTTTGTTTTGTTTATTCGCAGTTTATCGGATGAATACTTAATGACTTTTCCAAAAAAGTAATCAGTGAGGGTCAGGCATGTTTGAATCCCGAACTCCATTCATTGATGCAGCTTCTGGAAGCTACATATATATATTTTTTAATTCTTGCCCGACTTCGCTTATCATGAAGTAAGCTTACTCTTAATTAGCTCGGCATATATCAAAACGACAAGAGTCTACTTTACTATTTATCGGGAGTTTTGTTGATTCTTGCAGCCGTAAAACGGCCCAATTTTTTTAAATTATAATTATTTGTATCAAATCCTCAAAATAATTATTTTACCAGTCACAAAATTGTAGATTAATTTTGCCCCAGCGAATGTTTTAATCAATGGAATCATGTCGGGAAAATGTACTGAAATCCAATTAGGACATTGCGATTTTCAACTTTTAAAAGTTTGTAGGCCGGTGTAGATAAGTGCGTTAGATTAGCATGTCGGACTGTTGTCAGATAACCCCTTACCTTTTCATTCAGTATGATCTCTTCGTCTTCAAAGGGCTTTCGTCCAGGCTTCTCTCTCAGTTTCAGAGTTGTTCGATTCGCCACACAACTTCTCCAAACAAGGCGTGCTGTTGGTGGTCCAGACTTGCAGCGCAATGAAAAGCTAGTTTCTAGAGAGAGAAAAACAGTGTAGGTAGGCATGGAAAGTTTTGATACGGCCGATGTTTTCTAACGGCCGTGGGATGCGAAGTACAGCTGATAGGTTTCGAGCGCAAGCGGCTCAGCTGTTCACTGGCTGATAAAATTACCAGACTTGAGCGTCGAGGATGGAACTATACACTAACTTTTGTCTCGTACAGAATAAGGAACTTGAATTTAAATTGCCAGCCGTCTCCCAGCTGATTATTAACAAGCAAGTTTGCCTGCAGGGGCCGACTGCGAGGCCGAATGCGAAATGCTTTGTTTAAAATTTAAAGTCAGTTGTTAGTCTAAGATACTGGTTGTGAAGCAGACTAAAATATTAAGTAAACAGCAATCATAAGAAAATTTAAAGTTTATTGTATGTGTTGGGCTACAAAAACTGATGTGTCGGAGTCAATTAGATGCAATATCAGAATATGTAAAATAACGACTTTCTGCTAAATCAACAACTTTCAAATGAGTGTATTCAACTCGGCTCCAGCTTGCTATCAAAACGAAATATTTTACCGAATTAATTAGAAGAGGAGAAGAGGTGTATATGAATAAATAAGAAAGCATGAACAGTCCTTGGTACCTCCTGCATGCTTGCCAATCAAGCGCAAATTCACCCTCACTCCAACACTGCATCACAGGTAACCCAAGATCTGTTTGTGTTTTAAAATATAAAGGTTTGTATGAGACTTTTGATGAGAGTTTGATTATATCCGTTAGGCCAGAAGTCCTGAAATAAAATCAATAAAAACTTAAATAAAACTAACCTATCCCTAAAGGCACTTTTAATAAGTTTTATTGAAGTTTTACCTTAGGTGGAGAGGCCGAGGGGTAAAACTTCAACAGAATTCGCTGAAATTGAATACTGAACCCAGTGAAGAACAGATAACTACTTCAAGTAAGTTTTTATTGATTTTATTTCAGTATTTCTGGCCTAACGGATATAACCAAATACTCGTTTAAAATCTCATACTAACAAACCCTTATAATTTATAACATGACATATTGTTTAATCAGTTTCCAGCTATTCCGTTTTGTTTAGTCGTTAGCCGAATTTGTGCTTAGGCGGAATAGACTGCAGTTCATTCGGTCACTTGCTACTCGCAACAGGAGGTTCAAAACGGCCAGGTTAGTTTCTCGTATCTCTGAAGGCACTTTTAATAGTGAGTCAGTGAGTCAGTAATGTGTCGATCCAGCAGAAACCGTTATTTTAAATATTGCATCTAACTGACGAGCCAGTTAAAAGTAAATAAAACATTATGTACATGTTGACATTGCCGCGTATGCGGCGCTGAATAACAAACAAAGTCAGAACCCACTCAGTCAATTCGTTATAAGCAGATATCGGAAATCGGTGGGAAAACAATTTATTTTGCTCCTTAACGTGGGAATATGTAAGGTTATTAGTAGAAACCAACCAGTGTTCTATCACGAATCCTGCCACCTGATTAGCTAAGCTATCACTATCTATTCTGTGATAGATAGGTGAGAAGCGAAAACGCCGGTTTCCAAAAGCAAAACAATGGCTGCCGTCAAAAGTCGTCAAAATGTAAAAAAAAAATTATTGCTTGAGTTTAAGATTGAACTGCTAGTTGGTTTCCACTAAAACAATTAGACTACTCGCTCTCAGTTACTATGGCAGATAGTTCACTCGGAGCTAATGTGCTCCTCGTCAGCTATCAGCCGCTCATAGTCTAATTGTTAATCAGCCTACCGCTCGGAGGTATCTGATTTACTTACTGAGGGCGCAGCAATCGAGGGCGACGCACACCTACCCCCGATCGGAAGATCGATAAATAGCTTATTTTTCACAATGGCGAGATTTTCTCTCACGCAATATCTCTTTTCATAAAACGTTATGAAGCATTGTTTGCCGGATGGCGTATGTATTGTTGCATGAAATTACCGTTTCTTTAAACCAACGAAGCTTATAGTGTAGTGGATCACAGGCAGCCCAAGCTCAAGTTACGAAAATATAAGGGTTTGCCGGTATGGGAGCGTAGCGAACTCCGTTTACTAGCCAGAAATACTGTAAAATATTTGAATAAAATGATTTACCTTGCCACTGTGATGTCTTCTGTCGTGTTTCTCCCCTTGTTGGGTGGTTTTAAGCCGATTTCAGCCAGGTTTTGTTTTCGGAGCCCCTTCTCGGAGCTCTCTCTTTTTAGAGAGAAGGGGCTCCGAAAACAAAACCTGGCTGAAATCGGCTTAAAACCACCCAACAAGGGGAGAAACACGACAGAAGACATCACAGTGGCAAGGTAAATCATTTTATTCAAATATTTTACAGTATTTCTGGCTAGTAAACGGAGTTCACTACGCTCCCATATACAAACCCTTATATTTTCGTAACTTGAGCTTGGGCTGCCTGTGAGTGGATAGGACAGAAAACGGTATATACTTCGTGGTAGTGTTTCGTTCCATATAGTCTCCCTGCATAATACTGTAAAACAGTAGAGAAAATGATTATGCAGGAGACTATATGGAATGAAACACTACCATGAAGTATATATGTATCAATTGTAGTATGAATGTAATTGTCACTGTAAATCTGTATTACCTTAAATAAATAGAATAAAATACAAAAAACAAAAAAACAAAAACAAAAATGAAGTATATACCCAGAAAACTGTACATAGTAATCAAGAGATCGAGAGTCAGGCTCCTTTCAAGTTAAGCCAGTAATTCTAAGTACTAGGAAAAGCATGAGGAAATAAGACGAGGGGAATGTAGATTAAAATGAAAGAGAAATATGTATTAAAGCACTGTTAAATTGCAAAGAACAAAGAAACTGAGGTGTGATGTGAAAATATGAGAATTCCCCTGAAAGAACAAAGACAACCGAGCCATATGAAAAATAAAAATAAAGAATTGCATTTCCATTAGATTTTGCGTTACAATACGCCGTAAGCCTTTCCACCCGGCTCGGGACATTTTTTTGCATGATTGGATAACTAAACTGACAAAAGATTTCCGTGATGGTGCCGAACAAACTGTCGAAAATTGAAAGCAAAGTTGGCTGACTATTCAAACTCATTGAATATTCCGTTTTTAGCATATACCACACCAGTGAATATGACTTTTCGCGCGCTCTGATTGGCTACTCAAACAGTGAATATGATTTTATATTCACCTCCGAGCGAAGCAGCGACCACTTCGCGCGAGTTTTTGTCCATTTGACAGAAAATAAAATAACTATTTGGTGCTGCTATTCACCTGCAGTGTGGTATATACTAAACTACAAAAGCGGCTCGGTAAATATCCACCACTATTCACCTCCACTTCGGTGAATAATTGTTCAATATTCCGTGCGATAACGTCATTGGCATTATATAAGAGATATTGTAGTAGGAACCAACTTGTGTTTTATCACGAAATCATGCAATATGGTTGGCTAAGCTACTCACTATCTAGGCTGTGATAGATAGTGAGTAGCCCAAAAGCCGGTTTTCAAAAGCAAAACAATGGCTGCCAAGTCGTCAAAATCTAAACAAATCGTCTTGTTTCAGTTTAACACTTAACATTTGGTTTCTACTAAAACAATTACACTACTCGCTCTCAGTTTCTATGGCTTGTAGTTGACTCGGAACTAATGTGCTCCTCGTCAACTATTTAACAATTAGACCCGCAGCCCGAATGGGCTACGAGTCAATAGCCCATGAGGCGCAGCCATGAAGGCGAGAGGTCTAATTGTTTTAGTATAAACTAACTAGTCGGACAGTAGAATATAATAGAAACAAACAAATTGAAGTTGAAAAAATGTTATAATTTTGTGAAAATGCGTGCGGTTTTTCTCTTCCATGGGAAGCCAATCAGAATGCAGGATTTGTAATAGACCACTAGTTGGTTTATACTAATAGCCGATAGAAACTTATAGTCTAATTGTTAATAGGCCCTATGCAGCTTACAGTCACGTGCTGATATAATACTTCGTTAACGAATTCGCCATGGGAAAGGCGTTGCCATTGATGCTGGAGAGCAAGCTATCTTTAAGAACGCTGTTTTAGAAAGATCGACAATCGATTGGAGGTGGAAAATAGCATTTACAAACAGGTTTTGCTAATAATAGCAATACCGATCTCGTACAAGGCCTTTAAATACATGAAGTCAGATATTTTTTGCTCTCCAGTACAACCACCTGATTTGTTAGCTGCAAAGGGCCTATTAGATTAGTAACCGTGTTAGTTCAAGGATATCGAGACACAGAGAGAAGTCGCCCCAACCACTCACCCTTTTACTGGCTACATTGGTCATTTCTGTCGCTCCTAATTGATTGTCTTCCTGTATAAAAGGGACATGGCCAGGTCATGGACACCTTCAGTTGTCACTCAGCCTTTGTGGAGTGAACATCTCTGTGATGATCTCATATATCTATGTAATGCTTAAACAGGAAGTTCCGGTATAAAAGGGACATGGCCAGGTCATTGACACCTTCAGTTGTCACTCAGCCATTGTGAAGTGAACATCTCTGTGATGATCTCATATATCTATGTAATGCTTAAACAGGAAGTTCCGGTATAAAAGGGACATGGACAGGCCACTGACACCTTCAGTTGTCACTCAGCCATTGTGAAGTGAACATCTCTGTGATGATCTCATATATCTATGTAATGCTTAAACAGGAAGTTCCGGTATAAAAGGGACATGGCCAGGTCATTGACACCTTCAGTTGTCACTCAGCCATTGTGAAGTGAACATCTGCGTGATGATCTCATATATCTATGTAATGCTTAAACAGGAAGTTCCGGTATAAAAGGGGCATGGCCAGGTCATTGACACCTTCAGTTGTCACTCAGCCATTGTGAAGTGAACATCTCTGTGATGATCTCATATATCTATGTAATGCTTAAACAGGAAGTTCTGGTATAAAAGGGACATGGACAGGCCACTGACACCTTCAGTTGTCACTCAGCCTTTGTGAAGTGAACATCTCTGTGATGATCTCATATATCTATGTAATGCTTAAACAGGAAGTTCCGGTATAAAAGGGACATGGCCAGGTCATTGACACCTTCAGTTGTCACTCAGCCATTGTGAAGTGAACATCTGCGTGATGATCTCATATATCTATGAATTGCTTAAACAGGAAGTTCCGGTATAAAAGGGACATGGCCAGGTCATTGACACCTTCAGTTGTCACTCAGCCATTGTGAAGTGAACATCTCTGTGATGATCTCATATATCTATGTAATGCTTAAACAGGAAGTTCTGGTATAAAAGGGACATGGACAGGCCACTGACACCTTCAGTTGTCACTCCGCCTTTGTGAAGTGAACATCTCTGTGATGATCTCATATATCTATGTAATGCTTAAACAGGAAGTTCCGGAATAAAAGGGGCATGGCCAGGTCATTGACACCTTCAGTTGTCACTCAGCCATTGTGAAGTGAACATCTGCGTGATGATCTCATATATCTATGTAATGCTTAAACAGGAAGTTCCGGTATAAAAGGGACATGGCCAGGTCATTGACACCTTCAGTTGTCACTCAGCCATTGTGAAGTGAACATCTGCGTGATGCTCCGCTTAAGTGCTCCTTACTGATTGCTTATCGCGCGAAATTCAAATCAAACACATAAATGTTTAACTTCAAAGTGAGGGCTACACAGTCATAAAAAAACATTGGCAGTCATTTATGAACATGTATATCTTTCCACTATTCGCTTTTTTGGGGGGGCTTGTTTAAATTTTAAACCAAGAACTTTAGCATTCTAACAGGACTGATGACTGCCTTCAATCCTCTTCAATTTGAATTTCAAATTTCGAGTTTCAACGGCGTGAAAACAAGTTATGAAATGTACTATTTTGCCAACAATTAGAAACTCGGAGGAGAAAAGGCAACCACTACATCCCGACCTCAGTGCGCCAAACCGTATTCATGAAGCGAAATGAAATTACACACATGGTGTCACAGATATGTTGTCCTACTAATGAGGCGAAATTTATATACTATCGAACAGAACGAATTCTCAGTAGAGGAGGCACACAATAACGTTCTCACGCCTGTCCGAGACTTTTCACTTAATATTGATACTAACCCTATATATCATCTTGTTCTTGAATCTTGATTCTCAAAATTCAGTGAAATAAAAGACTAAATCTGTTTATCTGTTGCAGAAATGGCGCTTCTTCCTCCTGCTGTACTTCATTGCAGCGACCACGCGATGGTATTAAAATTCTCAACGTAATTCCGCACACCTGCTAACGGACGCCCTTTGGATGAAACATGACGAACTGGCGAGCGAGCGCGGCCGCGCGGCGGAAATTCCTCTTTTTGCCCAAAGTGTAAACGAACAAATATTAATTTATAGTGAAAAAGGCAAAGGAAAACTATGAAGTTATCAAAAAGAAACAGTTTATTATTGATGTGAAATCTCGAGGCACACTTTATAGCACAGTGAAGAAGCTATAAAACAACTAAATGCAACGAGGCAACAACAACGCTTATTTCCGCCACGCTTGCCCGAAGTTTTACAGGCCTAAATTCAAACATATTTTAAAGATTTTCCCATGGTTACAAAGCGCAGAAACATCGAGTGTCCGATGATAGGTATGGCCTGTCCGATAGTAGGTTGATGTATCCGGAAGTAGGTTTGTCAACAACGGTATCTTAAGTCGAATTTCAGAGAGAATATTGAAATTCGAAAGGAATTCGGTTATACAAACATAGTCACAACTCAGCCATATTAAAGATCACGAAGGAAGAAAATTAAAACATTGGCAATAGCCCTCTTCGTTATACGACTGGAAGCGATCAAAGTAAACTGTCCGATAGTAGGTGTTAATACCAAATATTCACCATTAAACTTACCTCCTTCATCTACTAGTGATAGTCACTCCGTCCCGCTAAATCGATTTTCTTGTACTAGATAACACAGTAGTTTATCATGGTGTTAAACTATAGATTACCGGGTAGAATTGAAATTGGCGGTCATATAGTTTCCTGACGTTTTGCAAGAAATTATCGAACACAATTTTTTTGCGGTAACATTTGTATATATCTTGCTGTAGAAGTTTCCATTCCATCGATTTTATTGAAACTCGTTACCAACAGCAATTTTTTCAAATCTCGTTTTCGATCAAGGACGATTTTCGCATTTTACGTAAAAACAAGGGGTCAAAAGAAGCAGTTATATCTCCGAAAACATTATCATGGCATCTTGGAATTATGCTTTGTGTTTACTAATTTCTACAATATCAGAAATGCATTGTCCAAAAAAAAACTCAAAAAGCCATTACTAAATTAAGATTATCGGCCCACATTTAATTTCCAATTGAAATAGGTCGTTACCTTAATGAGACTTTGCACTATTTGTAAAACTAATGATGAATCATTACCTTTTTCATTCGGTACTCATCATAATTTGATACAATATGCTATATCATTGTTCATGAGCAATTTATATGATATAAATTCATCATTCTCTTCATTTAACCTCATCTGTTTATTTCACTACATAATCATCATGAATAATAGAACCATACTGAAAACAAGTAGTGTTTTTATTAGACAAATAATGGAGTTATTTGAAGAAATCATATGTAATCAGATTTCAGTCAGTCCTTTTTGATTAATATGTTTTCGACTTTGTAGTAATCATGTTCAGTGTTGTACTTTAATACTCATGTCTTTGATGAGATAAAGCGAATAAAGCTTATTAGTATTAGTATTATCGGCCTAAATCTTCCCGATGAAAAGTGAGAATCTTTATTATGCCAATTCGGCTCTCACAAAACCCACGGGTCACCTTAAAGGCCAGCCGGTTATCAATCGCATCATGCAAGTATTTCTTATTCAATCTAGCCATAGTTATTAGAGGGAAATGGTTATGAATCCAACGACCTTCTTCGTTGTAGGTCTTTGGTCGCCTTTTTTCAACAGTGACCGTGCACAAAACACAATAGATATTGGAATATGTTAATCAATCAGCCAATAGAAACGTGTGGGTTCAGTCGTTCAGGGGACGCTAATGAGCTAATGACCGTTCACAATATTGTGTATTACCCCCTTCCAACCTAAATCGCAGCGCCTTTGTTAGTGCCTTTCAAGTGTCCTAACCATTCCCTCTATTAAGTATGATCTAGCAGTTGACGTCTTTCAACACTGGACGCGAACTTTTAATGCGCATGCGTGAAAATATGGCTGAGCACTGACTGGCCCTTTTTTGTAATAGTATGCATGTAGGAAATGCATCCAGTGGTTCTTCTTTAGGAGCGCGGGCAAAGCGCCGGCCGCTGGGCTCTCGAGCATGCTTATTAATTAAACTATGGCCTTGATCAACTCGGTGAAGTTCCCACCAAGGCATAGCCATACAAAATGTCCACTAATTAGCGATCTGTGGTGTTGATTAATATATAGCAAACGGTTGGGATTTAAATCGCAATATAAAGATCCGTCAGATGTCTATAAATTAGATTAAATGATTTTCCACGGACATCCTCGTCCGAGGATGACAACTGGCTAAATTAAATCCAAACTCCTATAGGTGCAATTTCAAATGCGCAATAGCTCGCCTAAAATGATACTAATCAGTCTAATTCAAGGCTCTAATAAGTTTATGTCTAGTGATCGCTTTGGTTTCAGTCACTGGTTAAATTGGTTCAATTTATATGGAATTTCAAAATCACAACAGATGCAGAACTATGCCTAGTATTCAAAGCAATCTGAAATATATTTTGTGGCACATTTTTCCACAAGTTTCCACAAGTCGCATTTCGATCGTTCCCTGCAAAATAAAGGTTAAAACTCCAAATGTGTGGTTAGTACTGGTTCGTGGGCTATGATTGGTCAGTTTTGCCGTACTGGTTCGTGGGCTATGATTGGTCAGTTTTGCCGTACTGGTTCGTGGGCTATGCATGATTGGTCAGTTTTGCCGTACTGGTTCGTGGGCTATGATTGGTCAGTTTTGTCGTACTGGTTCGTGGGCTATGATTGGTCAGTTTTGCCGTACTGGTTCGTGGGCTATGATTGGTCAGTTTTGCCGTCCATAACTTCCCGTATAGAACGCAAAATTGAAGCAATGCTTTCTGAATGAAACTGGAGAGACTGTACGCAGCCTGTACTCCGCCGGCTGTATGGCAGTCCAGCATGCTGGATACATAATTAACGTATTAACTAACATAGCGTATTTAATGTATTTAGCTTCAGGATCAGCGACCATTAAAATAAACCAAGGAAATACCTTTCTTAGTACGTGTCCTATTAATTTTCCCCCAAAGTTCAATCCAAACCGCACCCCAGCGCAACACTTGAAACGCGAATACGATCATCATAGACCTCATTCATAATGGCCGCCACATAATTTGCATAAATTGGAAGATTAATGTGCACAGAGAAACTATTGCTACCACATGAAAGATCGTACCTAAATTAGTAATTGACCACAGTTTGAAAGCAATGTCTCAAATTGCTGTCGAGTTATTGTCATTTTCAATATAGAAAATACATGAAAGCGAGGCTGTAAAGGCCTACACGCTTTTCTCATACTTTTCTCATACTTTTTCTATCTCATTTCAAATCGCTGTAACTTTATAGCCTTTTATGCTACAACACTCAAATTCTACAGAATCACCAATGTTGATATGCTCGTTCGCATGGCAAGAATATGGTTTTTCATACATTGCCGGAACATGTGGCTAAACTGTTAAAATACAGAGACCACGCCCTTATGAATGAGGTGTATAACGAGCCAGGCTCTCCTACATGTTGACCCCGTAGAGATCGCAGGGTTGATGGCCCGTGTACGCCGCACAAGATACGTCACAGCAATGTTATAAGTATGCTACTATAACATAGCACGTTACAAGTGTTAGGAAAAGGTATTTTACAATTTGAGACAAAATTCTACTTCAGGAAAAACATAATAAATTAACAAGTTCTAATTTAGCCCACGCTTAACGCGTCCATATTTGAGTAACTTTAATTAAAACTTTCTTTTGTTGAGTTGGTTTGTATTTGTATGAGAATAGTCCAACACGAGTCTCTATTCACTAAGGTTACATTGATCAATTGACACCATTGAATATAACTTATTTTCCAAGAGCCTCTTTCTCTTGCAGATTTAGAGATCATGACAACAAGCCAATAAGATTTGAGTATTTTAATTCAGTAGAAGTCCTGTACGTTAATGGCACTATAGAAATTGAGCTAAGATGTAAACAATCCTATTTCTGGACGTATATATGGACGTATATTGCTTTTCATCAAGTTGTATTGAAAGAGCCATTTATTTAGTAATCATTCCGAATACAGATCAGTTACGAACTTTAAGTAAGATTTCTACGGAAAATCTTTAAAGACTTATAATATGTTTTACGCTCAAAGTACATCATTTGATCTCTAGTTTCACCTTTGACATTTCTCATTTAAAATTGACATTCATTTAAATCAACTTTCTTTCAAGGTCAGTTTTCCTTTAATCAGGCCACGACCTTAATTACAATATTGTACACATTAATTTTATCTTTAGAATATCATCATCATGGCGAGACCATGATCCGTCATCATGATGGATATGGCTAGCCAATCTCTTGTAATATTGCCAGTCCTTGCGACAACGAATAAAGTACAAAGTAACTCCAACCACGCTGTGATTCCTGTTGTTCCAACTCAAGGTCAAGTAACACCCCTTGACACAAGCATGCTACTATAACAGAGGAGGCACAGAGGAACAGTGGAACACTGCAACAGAGGAACAGAACAGAGACACAGAGGAACAGTGCAATACTGTACAGAGGAACAGAACAGAGACACAGAGGAACAGTGGAACACTGCAACAGAGGAACAGAACAGAGTCCCAATGGAACACTGCAACAGAGGAACAGAACAGAGACACAGATAGAGGAACAGTGGAACACTGCAACAGAGGAACAGAACAGAGACAAAGAGGAACAGTGGAACACGGGGAGTTGGGGTGGCGCAGTGGTTAAGCGCTTCGCCTCTCACCTCTGTGGCCCGGGTTCCATTCCCGGACCCGACGCCATATGTGAGTTGAGTTTGTTGGAATCTCGCCCTTGATCCGAGGGTTTTTCTCCGGGTTATCCGGTTTTCACGCTAAATTCCAATTCGATCTGTGATTTAGCCGGGTCCTGGCTTTGATCAGCCTCTGGCTGTTTTTAGGTCCCGTTAGAAACTCAGTGTTTTAACACTAGGCACAGTGATGCTACCGATAACACTTGAGGCACAGAGGAATAGTGGAACAGTGGAACACTAGGCACAGAGGAACAGTGGAGCAATATTATATATAAGTATATGCTACTATAACAGAGCACGTTACAAGTATGCTACTCTGTGCCTAGTGTTCCACTGTGCCGAGTGCTCCACAGTGCCTCAGTAGTGTT
The DNA here is from genome assembly GCA_030867875.1 of Actinernus sp. WN-2022. NCBI lineage: Eukaryota > Metazoa > Cnidaria > Anthozoa > Actiniaria > Actinernidae > Actinernus > Actinernus sp. WN-2022. Next base: position 34,184,218 of record JAOWCC010001751.1, on the reverse strand, counting down.
CCACTGGTCCTCTGTGCCTAAAGTGTTACACGGTTCCACTGTTCCTCTGTGCCTAGTGTTCCACTATTCCTCTGTACCTAGTGTTCCATGCACTGTGCCTAGTGTTCCACAGGTTCCTCTGGATCTAGTGTCAGTTCCACTGTTCCACTGTGCCTAGTGTTCCATTGTGCCTATAGTGTTCCACTATTCCTCTGTGCCTAGTGTACCATTGTGCCTTGTGTTCCTCTATATCTGTGCCTCAGTAGTGTTCCACTGTTCCTCTGTGCCTATAGTGTTCCACTATTCCCCTGTGCCTCCTCTGTTATAGTAGCATACTTATAATGTTCATTGCTGTGACGTATCTTGTGCGGCGTACACGGGCCATCAGCCGATCGCAGAACTGAACGAGTATATGTGATCTCTGCGGGAGCCGACAGGATGCTCACTCAAATGATTTGTACATGTTCACCTCAAAACATATGGTCATAAAATCAGTTGATAAACGTCATTGAAAACGAAAACCAGGGGCGTAGCTACCTGTACGCCAGGTACGCACGTGCGTACCTGAAAAAAGTCCGGCTAAGGGTAAAAACATGTTGATAATAAAAATTAAATTAAATGTTGTCTAAGAATCGTCCGAGCTAACACTTATTTGATGAATTGTGCGTACCTCTAAAAAATCCTGGCTACACCCATGAAAACCTTGTTGTAATTTGCACAAGATCTTCTTGACTCGCTAGATAGAAAAAGTTCTATATTCGATTCCTGAAGCACTTCATGCTCGAGAGACCAGCGGTGCTTTGGCTGTTCTTCTAAATTCACCCAGCCAAAAATAAGTTCTGAAGCGCTACTGGACCCATGCCTTAACTCCCATACAGGCAGTAAAGAGCTGCGAGGACTTCCCGCTGTATCGTCCTATTATTACTTCTACTTCGTCTGTTAGTCCTTGCACATTTCAACTAAAGCTATAATTGAGCAGTTTTCGATTGAAGGTTGTAAAACCAAAACTAAAGTAATTACAGAGCCAATCACATGAACAACTGAGAATACAATGATGATCACGAGCTGAAGTAATTCGTGATTGGTTTAACCTGAAAAAACTTCTTTTTAGGGGGGTGGGGAGGGGAAGGGCCTGATACTCAGGTTACAAATGGTTAGACCTTCACGTCTTCTCGGATAAGGACGTTAACTCGTAGGCCCATCAGTGGATGAAGAGCCACCTCGTGGATATGCCACTGATTAAACCGTTATTATATTATTATTAGTAGTAGTATTGTTACATTATTATATTATTATTATATGGATGCATATGCTGGATTTGATGTGTCATATATGCACATATAGTTCATAATCTGACACAATTTTAACTGAGTTTTCCCCCAATTTTATCTATTAATTATATTCATTTATTTTAGTTTTCCTACATCTTTTGGACTAGATAGAGTAAGTACATTTAACAATGTTTTATCATATAAGCTTACACTTATATACTGACGTGTAAGCGTTCGCCGGTATACTGACGTGTAAGCGTTCGTTTGGGATCTATTCTGGAATACGAATACCCGATATACTGACGTGTAAGCGTTCGTTTGCATGGGATCTATTCTTATTCTGGAATACTCAGCCGAATGCATTCTGTGTATTTGCTCCTGGGGCAGAATAACCAGAATATTCTTATTCCGGAATATCCCAAACGAACGTTCTTTAAAGTGCATATGAACCCGGCTTCGTGCAATTTTCATAGCTATGAACCTCCGAAAAGTTTTGAGTACTTCTGCAAATAAATTTTTGGTTTACAGGGAATACTCTATCAACTACGCTTGTTTGAAATCGTGGAAACGTGATCTTTCCTGACTCATTTCCGCGTAAGTAAAAGCCTGGGTCGATTCCCTGGGTCGACTCATTAATGCATTATTCTCCATGGCGCCTTTCTATCACAGAAACATTGATTTTTAGATAATATACAGTTTATGAGTTGTTAGTAAATGAAAAAAAAGTCATATTAGTGAAAATTGTAAGTTTTTATTCAAATTATTGTAAAGTCGAATTAATTAAATGACGTCACCTCGGGAATCGAGCCAGGCTTTTACTTATGCGGAAATGAGTCAGGAAAGGTTACGTTTCCACTATTTCAAACAAGCGTAGAAGATAGAGTATTCTCTGTAAGCCAAACAGTTCTTCGCAGAAGTACTCAAAACTTTTCGGAGGTTCATAGCTATGAAAAAGGTTCATATGCACTTTAATGGCACTGCAGTTTAAAATGTCTTATGAGTACATGCAAATGATCAAATAGTTTTTACTGATTCGGTAGCACTCTTAAATGGCTGTAAATAACTCATTTTATTGTTCATCCTGCTTGATTTCAATCTGAGGGAGGTATTCGCTTTTTGTTCAGTGTGCCTGGCTTCGCGTCCTTCTGTAATAATACTAATACTACTACTACTAATATTTTTTATAGAGGGAACCATGATTTTCAGGAGGACCCTCGAATAAATATTAAGTGAATTCAAAATACAAACTTAAATGAATAGAGGTAAAAAATAAGAAAGAAAAAGGATAAAAAATATTACTTAGAATTTTATGACTTATATTACTCATATAAACAAGTATACCTAACAGGTAGTGAATGCTGCTCCGCTCAGTTAAGGAAGTGTTTTAAAAGAGAACCTACAGTAGCACTTTGGCAGGAAAAGTAGATTACTGGGTGATAAAAACGCCAAGATGTTAGATGAATATATTTGTAGTTTTGGGGCTATCTTGCGACTGAATCCTGTTTGACGGAGCTGTGGTGTGTAACTCAAAAGTTGTCGCCATTTATTTTCATTTTGTCCCGACATATCAACGGATCTCCCGGTAAATTCCCTGAGCCTACCAATTCCCGACATTTTCTTAAGATTCCCAGCACAACAAACTGCGGTTCTCCCCGGTAAAGTTTAAACACCGGAAATCAACTGTAATTGAGAATGTAATTGTAAATGCTAATTGTATTTTGAACCGGCTGCTTGCCCGGGGGAGACTCCCCATAAAAATAGACGGGGGTGCTCGACGTGAGAAATGAAATTCACCCCTAAAAGATAGCAATATGGGCGTGGCTCACAAAAATTTTACCCCTAAAAGATAGCACTCCAAAAGACAAATTTGTGCAAACTAAAGGAAATAAGAGACAAAGCTCTGCCCCATAAGCTCGTCTTTAATATTCGAATGGATCAAACTCTATATCGAAGCCGTAAATACCGATTCAACTTGTGGGGTCTCATGCTCGAGGATCCAGCGCTATTTTTTCTCGGCCACAAAAATTTTGGGTCTCGGAGACCCCTAAAAGATAGCAGACCTCTGGAAGATCCCTAAGAGATAGCACTGCTAACGATTTTAACCCCTAAAAGATAGGTCGAGCACCCCCGTCTATTTTTATGGGGAGTCCCCCCCCCCCCCCCCCCCGGGGCTGCTTGACGGCAGTTTATCGAAGCCAATAGAAGAAAATTATCTTGCTCTTTAATTAGGAAACTGATAGTTCACACAGAGTTAGAAAGAGTTCGCCAACACGTCTACACTTCAACAAATTCATGATTACACAAGGATTGCATACACAGAAATGCGGTTGAACGTAGTTAGCTCAAACAATGCAGATTCCACCTCGTGTAATGTCACGTGACGATCAGATCCGTGCAAAGCAGTGTGGTAAAAAAAGACAATAGAAGTGATGCATTGTGGTAAAAAAAGAAATCGAGATTAGAACTGCTGCCTTGCTCGCTCGCTTCAGGCTCGCTCGCTGCGGCAGCAAATATTACTTACTTTAAAATATCACTTCTTTGGAGAAAATAGCTCAGTTACTGAAGAATTAAATTAAAATTCCAAACATATCAACGAATGAGCTAGACAGTTATGAACTTCTGCATAGACCTACCCTGGTTACCAGAGCTTCTAATCTCTCTCAGTCTCGGAAAGCGAGGAGCGAAGCGACGAGAGTCGAGGAGCGAACGACTCTCGTCGCTTCGCTCCTCGCTTTCCGAGAGAGAGATTAGAAGGAGTCTGGTAACCACAGGGTAGCATAGACCTGGAGTGCTTACCATTCACACGAGAGAAAAAAAACAGAAATTCCGGTTGGAATATCAAAAGTACGCGTGATCTCGTTTGGCAAGTTTTGGAAAACGTGCATGGCTACGGGTTCAGGTAATCCACTTTTCCCACTCTTTTCTCTCTTTCCGATCTGGTGGACGCGCGCATGCCATTTCTATCATTTTATTTTATTTTCTATTCCCAATTGATGTAAGATTGTAAACACCCTACTTTTTAAACTCCTTATTCCTGTTCTTTTCTCTATTTTAATGTGGAATTGTTATTTTTGGTAAGTACGTTTTACCTGGTTTAAATTTTACTAGTAATTAAACTTACTAGTATTTTATTGCAAGGAAATTTATGAAGTAAGGATGTATATAATGGCAGCGGTGAAAAATTTAAGTTATAAATAAACAAGGTGCATGAGGGTAGATATGCTGCAATTAAAGAACTTTGAATTACTGAACATTATAATACTGAGTACAAAATGAAGTCCTTACCTTAGACTCGGGTGAGTTCAGGTGTTCCATATACGCCTTAGTTCGACAACTGTGAAGCGCGTTGTTTTCCTCGTGAAATACAAGTTTACTTAAACTCCGGCTTCCTCATATCTATTGGCTACGGTATTACATAAAATTTATACTTAACATAAACTCGAAAACAAAATAACATTCATGCCTCAAATGTATATAAACAGTTGTGAAGCAGGTCGCATATTGTCATATCTTATAGACAAATTAATTAAATTAAAATAAAACCCACACACTCCTCAATTCTCCATTCAATATCCTGAATTGGAATGGAGCGCATGTAGTTTTCAACTCATATCGGAGTTTAGATCCAAAGGTAATTGCGATCACTCAAGATGAACAATACTGCAAAACTTTTAAAACTGAGAACTTCGTGTGTTTGCGTAAGTTGAACGAGGACAATATATGTTATAAAACAACGCTTTATGTCAATTATGGGAAATTAATTTTCATTATTAGGCGGAAGAAAACATTGACAACAAAATTCTTCAATTAACACACATCAGTCGGTATGGAAACTTTTAATGAAAAAAAAAAAAGTTTTAAGGCAGTCACACTACTCTCTCGTGTGAATGATATCGGGTTGAAAAAATTGAACAAATAGAATGGCACTTCGTGGTCTGAAAGCACCGCCTGATCCAGTCAGTAAAATATATGAATTTCGGATCAAAAATTTGTGCCGAGAGAGAAGTTCACATTTTCATTAATTAAATAAATGCATCTGTTTTTCTTCCTATAAGTTTGTATACAAACTAAATGAACCAACCCCGTTATATTAGTTTTTCTCTACATGATGTCAAAGTATAGGCATGACCAATAAACAGTTGATTCGCACATAACACTGATCCTTCTCCACTTTTTATTAATTAAGGGCTGTCAGGGTGTAAAGTTTCCGTTTCAATAATGAATGTCCAGCTTTTTCCAGCTCCTATAGCTAACTATCTATCTCCTAGCTAACTGCGGGTTTCTCAATAAATCTTTGTTCAAATACATTTCAAAATGATAATTCGATTTTATAAAATTACCAAAAGTTCTCCGTTCGGTCAGGATTAGGAGTCTATACCACAGGCAACCCGGGCTACGTGTTTGTGGCCGTGTTCATAGGTTAATATATAAGATCATAAGATATATTTGAGGGATTTTAAAAATCTTTTGAAATTATGCATCATGTATAAATAAACATAAGTTTTAGTTTCCATGTTTCAGTTATGTGTGTTTTGTGTTTTCTCATCTTGTTCTTGGAGATGAGGCCAGGTTTTAGGCAAAAATACCCTTATAACGGCTCCAAATGAAGAAAAAAACAAAGAATACAACATGGAAGAACAATGGTATATTTATTTATACATGATGGGAGTATCATGCACAGTTTCAAAAGATTTCTAAAATCCCACCGATATTCACAAAACCGTATTCAATTCTGTGGTCCAATCTTTGGCAACGCCGTTCATAATTTTTTTTCATATGTTCTCGCTCCTAGTTCTCACTTACTACTTTCTTACTTTTCCGGTTTTTTTAACATTCTCTTATCTTTATTTAAGGCCAGCTGACATCGTTATTCTCACTTAGCCAGAGTGCCCGCGTGGGTGTAGCCTGCTTGCAGGCTCTGGTTGATTTGGGGTCCCTGGTTAATTTGGGGTTCCTGTGGTGCTCTGGTAGATTTGAGGTCCCTGGTTAATTTGGGGTTCCTGTGGTGCTCTGGTAGATTTGGGGTTCCCACCACAGGAACCCCAGATCAACCAACCACCCAGAGCCCAGAGCCTGCTATTAATTGTAGGTGCACACCGCGGCAAAACGATATGCTCCGCTGGCCAAAACAACGAAGGCTCTGCTCTCAAATACACTTTACCGAGGGTTTCAACTTTTTTAGTAAATAATTTTATAACTTAGTAAACTCACAATGAATTACAAATTAAGAAAACTTGAACCTGTTAAAGTCTTAGGCTTAGCTTTTAAGTAGTTTTCTTAGTTTTTGACAAAACAGTTCACAAATGAATGCTGTTAAGCAGAAACGTTAAAATCACGGCATGTGCCTGTTGTTTCATTTCAGTTTTCGCGGGAAACTGGGTGCGGCCGCGCGCGGACAAGAAATAGCAAATACGCATGCGCGTGACGTTTTGCCGCGGTGTGGTGCTAGCGCACACCGCGGCAAAACGGTATGCTCCGCTGGCCAAAAGAACGAAGGCTCTGTTATCAAATATAAATTACCGAGGGTTTCAACTTTTTTAGTAAATAATTTTATAACTTAGTAAAGTCACAGTGAATTACAAATTAAGAAAACTTCAACCTGTTAAAGTCTTAGGCTTAGCTTTTAAGTAGTTTTCTTATTTTTTGACAAAACAGTTCACAAATGGATGCTTTCAAGCAGAAATTTTAAAATCACGGGTATGTGCCTGTTGTTTCATTTCAGTTTTCGCGGGAAACTGGGGGCGACCGCGCGCGGACAAGAAATAGCAAATACGCATGCGCGTGACGTTTTGCCGCGGTGTGCGCTACGTGGGTGATGGATTAAAAATATTTGTTACTTATGTACGACTGGGTGCCCTGTGGTATTTCTACCGGTATGTACTGGGTCGAGCTCACGTTCGCGGGCTCAATATTCAATTTACGCGGCAAAATTTATTCGAGCATCGAGGAAGAAAGTTTTTGTTGGATATCGAACGTGATTAAACTACCGATATAATAATGAGCCTGTGGGTAGATAAGTATCGGCCAACGTCTCTTGGTAAACTGGACTATCACAAGGACTTGGCTGCACACCTCAAGAAACTTGTAAGTACGAGGTGCTGGTTGATCCGTAACGACTAACGGTGCACTACTGCTGTATGAAGTTACTATTACTGACAGCATTAGTAACTAAAGTCGCCGAACAGAATACTTTTTGGATGGTAAATCTAAAAGTACATAATTTCCGTGCCGTTAGTATTACTACACGGTAAAAGAATGTGACAATATTTTGTCTTAAGTGCAGAATACAGTGCTTTTGAAGTCCTCCAATAGATCATTGAACGTTCCGTTTCCTTATTGATAAATTTGCTAGGAATAGGATGTAGGTTTGATATTCAGTCTAGTTAGATTTTTGTTAACAAGTTTGTTTATGTTTATAAGAGTTAGTACAATTACCCTACCTTATTATAGGAAATTAACAATGCACGTTGACAACGCGAAAAAAATTAACGTTACACTAAATTAACGCGAATTTTTCAAAAGTTAGGTTTACATGCATTAAATTAACGCGAATTTTTCGATAAGCATCTTGCTTTATTTACTGCGATTTTCATAATTCTGCAAACTCGCACTTTACATTTCTGAACGCCAAACTGCGTTTTGGCTTCCGTCAATAAAACCTTCCAAGACAAGTGCACGGATGTTTCTAAGTTTTTTTTAAAGCCGAAAATTTGGGTTTGAAGCCTAACTAGGAATTGCGGTCGTTTCGCCCGAGAGTCGTTTCGCCCGGAGTCGATTCGCCCGAGGTCGAAGTCGATTCGCCCGAATCCAGTAGTCGATTCGCCCGACATTAGATTAGTTGAAAAGTCGAACAGTTTTAACGAGAAAATCGAGAACCATTGGAAATACTTCTAATTTTTTATTTTATTTTGTGGAGCAGGTAGTGAAGAATCAAACCACACATAAACTGAGTTGCGAGCCAACCGGAAGCACCGCCATCTTGAATCAACCAGAGCTGGGAACTGGAAACGAAGCACACGCTTGGCTGCAAATATTGAATTAGCAACTATCCTTAAATGGCAAACACTCTTTAAATAATGATAATAGTTAATTCTAATGACATTCTTAAAACTTGGCCTTATGGTGAGTGATAATGGTTTTTCTTAGAATTAACGATTATCATTATTACAAGCGTGATTTCCATTTTAGGATAGTTGTTAGTTCAACTAGGAGAATGCGGTGGAAATACATAACAACAAGTTAATATCGCCACTTTTTATTGAATATTTAACAAACAATTTACAATAAATTTTAAGAACGAATTAATGTTAATAATGTTAATGTTAATAATGTTAATTCCATTGAAACCACTGCCATTGAAATTCAGTTCAATGGGTTTGTAGTTTAATCAGTGTTCGATCAAAGAATCACATGGATTCAAACCATTCAATCACATAGATCGGCGTCATAGTTCGGCTTCGGCGTCATAACAACCGAGGACGCCATAACGAGTTGAACAGCCTTTACTCTAGTTTTGGATGCTCTCTTGAAATCGCATCGCTAAAATGCTTTAAAAGGGATAGTATGCATTATAAGCTTTGAAATGATATAAGTTATGGGGTATTTTGTGGTGTAGAAGTCAGATAAGTTGTGAACTGAATTTTTATAAGTTCGGTCGGCTTTGGCGTCATAACAACCGAGGACGCCATAACGAGTTGAACAGCCTTTTCTCTAGTTTTGGATGCTCTCTTGAAATCGCATCGCTAAAATGCTTTAAAAGGGATAGTATACATTATAAGCTTTGAAATGATATAAGTTACAGGGTATTTTGTGGTGTAGAAGTCAGATAAGTTGTGAACTGAATTTTTATAAGTTCGGTCGGCTTCGGCGTCATAACAACCGAGGACGCCATAACGAGTTGAACAGCCTTTTCTCTAGTTTTGGATGCTCTCTTGAAATCGCATCGCTAAAATGCTTTAAAAGGGATAGTATACATTATAAGCTTTGAAATGATATAAGTTATGGGGTATTTTGTGGTGTAGAAGTCAGATAAGTTGTGAACTGAATTTTTATAAGTTCGGTCGGCTTCGGCGTCATAACAACCGAGGACGCCATAACGAGTTGAATAGCCTTTTCTCTAGTTTTGGATGCTCTCTTGAAATCGCATCGCTGAAATGCTTTAAAAGGGATAGTATACATTATAAGCTTTGAAATGATATAAGTTACAGGGTATTTTGTAAGTTGTAAAGTAAATCAAAATACTCAATATAGTTTCAATTTATTTCATTTCGATTACTTAAATAAGTGGGCGTTCGACCCGTTCCATCCTGGGTTGAAGTACATTTCCAATGGTTCTCGATTTTCTCGTTAAAACTGTTCGACTTTTCAACTAATCTAATGTCGGGCGAATCGACTACTGGATTCGGGCGAATCGACTTCGACCTCGGGCGAATCGACTCCGGGCGAAACGACTCTCGGGCGAAACGACCGGTTACCCTAACTAGACCCTATCAATTCAAAAGATCTTTCAAAGCCTCACGGTGAAATCACCAAGAGCTGCTCACTCGTTTGATTGACGGAAACCAAACCGCAATAGTGACTCTGAAGAGCCAATAGAGGAGTCATGAACTAATAAGGTTTTGAAATGAAATAAAGGTGCTTTAAAATAACAATGTTGTAAAATAGCGTGCATTAAATTTACATCGACATTAATTAAGATACATTAAATTAACGCGAATTTTGTAAAATCGCGTTAATAAAGTGCATTGTTAATTTCCTATAATAAGGTATATCATTATGACGTCACGGCTTGTTTATGAGGGGGACAGAATCGACTTGAACAATACTCCAGAATGGCTAAACTATAGAATACCCGGCCACTTCAAAAGATCACTTGAAAACTGTGCTAAACTATGCTAACTTCTTCATTATAGTGCAGGTGTATGTAGGGTCGTTCTACATGTATGAATGATTTGGAGTCGAAAATGGTTAGGGTTTTTTAAAATTTCAGGGTTAGGTTTTTAGAAGGTTTGTATGAAAATTTGAGAAAATGAATTATTAATGACCCAAATGGCCGGGTATTCTATAATTGCTCCGAATTTTGAACTAAATCTGCTCTGCTGAGGAAAATTTCACTTCGAATTGTCTGGTTTCCAGATATCAGCTGTATCAATGTTTATCCCACAATATTTACCGTATTTGGTGGCTGTTACCGCTATTCTACGTTCTACAAAATGCATTTGATAGCGATTTCCTTTGTGTTGTTGCTGTTTTGTCCCCCTCCCACGACCGTGATCCTTAGCGTTTAAACAATAGATTGTTTTGATATGATGTAGAATGTTGCCGACCTTGTCTCCTGCAAATTCCACAAAAACGGTTTTGGATCATACAAAGTAAAAGGATTGACATAGCTTCTTTGGTTCATGTTTAGTTTATAGTGGACATAACGTTTTTGCTTGTCTTCCACAAATTGACCTTTTTTCTGTCTGCGTAGATTAATGTCTGTTTTTGATTGAATCAAATTGAACATTATTAGTAAAAAAAAGTATCTATGTATTTAACATCAGTAACCCTTTCAGTCTAGCAGACTGCTCCCAGGAGGCGGATGGTGCACTCATACAATGTACATTACCCCCTTCCATGTCAGAGCTCCTGATTAAGGGAATTCAAAGCGATACAAGCTACTCGGATCATGAAAGACGTCACATTGTACAATGTAGTTATCTACATTGTAGTTGGTCTATTTGTTCTTTCTTCTCGTAAGGTTCACTGTGGTGACTTTCCTCATCTACTCATCTATGGTCCATCAGGTGCCGGCAAGAAAACTAGGATCATGTGTATTCTACGGGAACTCTATGGCTCTGGGGTTGAGAAGCTCAAGATTGAACACCATACATTCACTGTAAGATACTATGAGTACAATAAATACTACCGTAGTAATAATAATAATAGGGTAGCTGGAAAATCTGAATAGTGAAAAGTGACAAACATTAATCCTGACAGAACATATGACCTTCATTTGTGCCAGTGAAAGTTCTTCAATGAGTATGAAATGTACAAAGGAATGCTTAATTAGTATTTATAAGCCTCCTCTGCAGGCATATCTAAGTATCAGAAAAAAACGCATCAGAAAAAAATGGGCTTCCTGTGGAACTGGATGCGAGAGAATTTATTGTCAACATACATGTACATTGTACTGTCAGCATTAATATTTTTTTTTTTTTTGTATCAGATGTGATTCTTGCATCAGTTTCATACTCACTGATCATGAAGGACAAGTTTGTGCTGGCAGTACCGTATTTACCCAGGCATGTATAATGCGTGCCTGTGTATAATGCGCATGTCAATTTTCAGCCTGTACACTGTATCTGAGAATTTCTTGTGATATGCTGAGAAAATGAAAAACACAACAAATAGAATATATTTTAAATGCCTTTATTTACATCACTTGTTATACGTAGTAATTGTCAACACAAGTATTCATTGGTAGTTTAAATATAAAGAGCCAGTCAGAAGTTTCCTTTTGTTTGTTTTGTTATGCAAATCAGATCGTGCTGAATTTAAGGTCATTCCATGTATAATGTGCATCATGATTTTAGAGGGCATATTTTGGGCAAAAAAGTGTGCATTATACACAGGTAAATACGGTATATAATGAAGGGTATCTGTTCTGTAAGGAGCAATCAGTGCTCGAACTTGACTTTTTGCTTTCATTTGGTGGTCCATATATGGGACCAGTGAGCTAAAAATGTACTGGTCCAAAATGGAAAGTCACTGCATGGTCCCAATTTATTATTATTTGTTCCTTTCCATAAAACATTGGTATGTTGTCGCTACAAACACAATGCCATGTTGTTTCCCATGATTCAATTCATGATAGGTCAAGCGCTAGCCCTGGTGTTTTTTATTGTTTGCTTTCATTCATGTCGGTGGTGCACAGGTAGAATCATCACTGTTTTCATCGTTTCTGCCATTTTCTAGTTCCGAATCAAATCATATTTAGAGAACAAATAAATCTACTGGCACGAGTGGAGGGAAAATGTACTTGTTTTTCTCGATTTTTACTAGGTTTGGACGAGTGGATGACCATTAAGTTTGAGCACTGAATTTATAATGCTTGACTTACAATGTACATGTACATGTATACCAGTACTCACTTTTATCACTATTAATGTTTCACTAATAATGATGTGCTAGCTATCAAGGTTTTTATCATTAACTAAAATATTATTAATAATTATAGCTGTGGGTTGGTTATGTGGCTGAGTTGATGGAGAAATCAATTATAATTATTACATGTAACAGGCTAATTTCAGGGCTCAAAATTGCGATGTGGTCACCATTATACTGCTACAACAGTGTTTTTGGCAGCTAAAACCTACTGATTAGTTTTATTTTATTTTAAATTCAGACTCCTTCAAAGAAGAAAGTTGATATCTCTACTATTGGAAGTGCATACCACTTGGAAGTTAATCCAAGGTAAAATAAACATTGAGAATTGCATGTACATGAATAGAACTGGTACATTTGTAATATATGGAATAACATTTAACAATAATATTATTATGCACTGAAGTCAAAGTGTTAATATTCGTGATTAGTATACATTTTGTATACACTACACAAGTGAATAGAGTTTGCTAAAGGAGAATTTAGAACTTGATCACAAGTCACTATAATACTGTTCTTACTTCTGATCACATTCTAAATTGTCCTTGTTATCCTTTGTTTGCTAAAGGAGAATTTAGATCTTGATCACAAGTCACTTACATGTACATTGTACATGTATGCTGTTCTTACTACTGATCACATTCTAACATTCTAAATTCTCCTTGGTATCCTTTGTTTAATAATTACTAAAGGATAATTTAGAATTTGATCACAAGTCACTTACTGTAGTTCTTACTGCTGATCACATTCTAAATTCTCCTTGTTATTCTCTGTTTTCTAAGGGAGAATTTAGAACTTGATCACAACTTAATTTCCCCATATTGAAACAAGACAACACACAGCTTATTTGTTTGGTAATGAGAGAAGTTTATTTGCAGAACGTACAGTGTAGGGTGATGTCGTGTATAAAAAGAACTAAACGAAATGGCTTAATGTACACGGAGTTGGTGTACATGTTGTAGGTCAAATTGAATTCCAGGTCAAATTGAATCAACCTAGGTCAAATTGAATCAACCTAGGTCAAATTGAATCAACCAAGGTCAAATTGAATCAACCTAGGTTAAATTGAATCAACCTAGGTTAAATTGAATCAACCTAGGTTGGAATATCAATGAATTTAAAAAGAAAACAAATTCCACCCACCCCTCCCCTACAAAATATTTTTTGGACTACCCACCCCTCCCCTCAACTTTCCTCCCTACCTTTGCATCTCTCTTTTCCTTGTCCCCCCTGACACACCTGTACTACTTACCTTGATGGTCACCCATCCACTTACTAACCTTACCCGATCGGGCTTAACTTGAGATGATGACGAGGAACGCCTGGTAGATGTATAGTCCAGGAGCTAATGTTTTCCCGTGGGATTTTTATGAAGAAAGCAAACCAATATTTTAGTTGTGTTCATTGGACCTCTAGGAACCCAAAAAATGTTGTTGACAATTCTGTAAAGTGTAAAGGGGGTATTTATGGGGGGTCTAAAAATAGTCCGCATAATCCAGCATGGAAACGAGGCTGAAAATCTATAAGTGGCTGTAACTTCCCTCCAAATCAAGGAAACACGCCCAAACTTACCAGATATACTTAGTAGGCGGTCTCCAATGTGTCAGTACAGAATAATAAGGGTCACGTGATCAATCTAGCACCAAAACGAGGCTTGACAACTGCGCGCTTCAATGAACTTCAAATAAATAGGAATTGACGCCAATCTCTCCATATTTTAATAGGTAAGGCTTCTTTATTCTACAAAGAGTTCATTTATTGAATATCCGGGGGGTGTGATCATTGCAGTATGGAAACGAGGCTTATATAAAAGGATATTTTTACCTCGTCCAATGAAAATATAACCATAATAAAACTTGTTAGATTTGCTGTGTATGTATTGTAAATAGGAACTATAATCTCTCTCTCGACAACATGCGCTCGGATCAACACGTATAATTTGTATGATTTCTAATAAACCACGAATCATTAGATGGTGTCAGAGGTGGAATCGTGGTTCCAATTACAATATTTACATTACGTGGCTAATATCCGACTAAGCGATACTATTACGAGCTTAATGCTGAGCACAAAGTGATATAAAATAGTTTGGAAACCGTTCCGGGAACCGCACATCTGATTCTACGTCTACATCCACCATATGGGATTGTTCTTCATGCCTGGAATCTCAGGTTGGGTTTCCTGTGGTGATAAGCTGTTGAAATAAAAAAGTTTAAAAATTGGTAACTATAGGCCGAAAGTAGTTCGTCACCAAAACGAAGCATTTAATTTATACCAATAACTCTGCATTCAAGAAGTACATTTTTGATATCATTAATCCTACCTTACTCATCCGAATCTGTCCCACTTTCATCATATTCTTCGTTTTGACTGGACATGTTCTGGCATGGCTCATCGTCGTCTGAACAAGCACAGAGGTCAGTGCATGGCAGGCCAGCTTTGCGGCATCTGCACTGGCATCTATTAGTGGAGCACTGCTTCTTACAGCCGCATTTCACCAATTCAACGATAGCTGCTGGCGCTGGCGGTAGCTCTGTCATCACTGGCATCCACCTGCTGTCTTTCATTTGCCAGCCATAGCCTTCAGGAGATGTTACCTCTGGGTTAGAGACAATGTCGTCGTTCCACGTCATGAGTTGATGGTGAGTGCGCAAAACTGCTTGACGTAGCGCTCCTTGGGTTGGTGGTAGCCTTTCTGATTGAGCTTGTTTCTTACGAAATAAATGCCATCGAAGGTCTTTTACCGTTGTCAGAGGTGTGTTTGCAAGGTAAACCTGACAAACAAACTTCTCGAGCGCCTCCATAGTGTCGTCAGATGGGGCGTGGGTTGTACCAAGCCTCGCCATTGCTGCCAGAACCTCTTCGTCCGCCTCAAGAAATGCCTTCCAACATCCAAGTTTCCCCTTGCCTGCAAACGACCCGGTGTTGTCTGCTCCACTGAAGGCATGGAAAGCAGGAAGAGCAGCCGTCCTGGTGGGTCCGAGGGCTTGGACAATTGGTCCCATCTTGATTTCTCTGTGGTTGCGCCCTCTTCCTGTTATAAATGACGCATCGACACATAACGTTGGATACCGTCTTAGGGCAAGGACCAAGACGTCAGTGTCAGGCGAATGTATCTTGATCTCCGTTGCACCGTCTGATGTGGCATCCACAGCATGAAGAATCATCTTTGTGTCAGCTTCTTCCTGGTTGCTCTGGAGATGTTCTACATCCTTGTGTGTTGCCATGCACTGACTTCCCCATGCTACAACGAAAGGCCGTGTACTCTTTCGTGCGTGCTCGAGAGTCTTGCCTGCTAAGTAGATGGTGAGCTCCATCTTTGTCTTCGGGTGCGACAAAAGCCTCTTCATCGGTACCTTTGTGATGAGTGTTGAATCTGTGATGCGATAGTAGATAGGATCCTGTCCTGCTTGTCGCTTCTCTCTCGTTGCTTCTTTCAATGACGTCGCTATGTCATATCTGTCGAATACCAGACGTACTTCCTTCGTCGTTTCATACTTCAGGTCAAGGGTGGCAATAAAGTGATCAGCTAGGTGTGCGCAGTTATGGATCCATTCAGGTTTGTCAAGAGACTGCAGCTCTGCCATACCGTCAATGATGTTAACTGCTAGTGATGGTCTAGTGGAGAGTGTTGAAGTGGTAGTGTTACTGCTTGATTCTGACGATGTAGATGGCATCTTCTCCAAAATGGCCATAAGCGCACTTTTAGTGGAACAGCGTAACATGGCCCCGTCTGGAGCAAACAACGACCTGGGAACTAAGGCAAACTCATACAGGCCTATTGTCTCCTTGATATCGATCTCAGGGCGACTTCTACATACCATCATCATCCGCGCAAATAGAGATCTGTCCTCTCGCAGCTCAATCATCTTCTCCTTCGTCAACACCTTCACCTTCTTGGCGTTACTCCTCCAGGTAAGCAGCTTTCGTTTCTTCATGGTAGACCAGATGTTGACCTTCCCTGTCTGAATGCGATCCTTAACAAACGTATCAAACAGGGTCTGTCCTGTGGCACTCTGATTACAGAGGTCTTCCTTGATGTTATCTGGCATTACCACTTTGGTTACCAAGTTGAAGAGATCGGAGCTTTCCTCTGTAAACGGGTTAGAGAAGGATTCAATGGTCTCCATCAATGCTTGGACATTCTTATCTTCTCTAGATAGAACTGCAGGTGTCATGTCATGATGCCGCGTCTGGGTCTTGGATGTGACACCAGCCATATCCCTGGCTTGTTCAGCAAGTCTTGCCATTTCTGGGGCAATCAGGAAAAACTTGGTCCGAGCAGTTTGGTTGAGGGTAATTCCTACCAGCCCACCCTTAACTTTCATCGAGCGATTCACATGCTCCAGTCCGTGATCTGCACCAAGCGCACAAAATGGTACGCTCGAGTTTCCTCCAAGGAACTCAGCATAGACTTCTGGATCTGATGTTTCCAGAGAGTTCATCTCGGCAAGATACAGCGGGATCATACGCGCATAGTTCAAACGATCATGGGCAAAGAAGTATTTAGTGAAGACCTGAAGGGCTTGGAGGTGTAGCTTCCAGTCTCCTGTGCGCACTGCTCTTATAAACTGTAGCATCTCTATGACCATCTGCATGTACTGCCTCGTCACCTTAAACAAGGGATGCTTATCTTGCGATGCGTCAAACTCTGCCATCTTCTTTACAAGGCGCTCTACAGCTTTCATCAGATTTGTATTAGCTTCTTTCAGGTCGTCGTTGGTTGCTTGGGTACATGCGTCAGTAACTTGTTTTGAAAGATCAGCTATTACCTTTGAATCCTCTTGTGAGAACTGAAAGAATGCCTTCTGGTACAGCATGAACAATGCTTGAAGTGTAACGATATGCGCGGTCTGACCTCTCTTAACGTGATTACCATCGAGTATCTGCTTCGTTGTCGACGGGCCATAGATATCCGCCTCGATCCAGGACATGTCAAGACCACCGTCTTCGATGAACGCTCCAATACTGCGCAACTCTGCCATCAGAATGTGAAGTTCACCTAGAAGCATGTTTATTTGTATATTTAAACGGCAATGCAAATGTAACATAATAGTTTCGTAGAAGTTACATGTCTGAAATATATACGTTTATTTTGATGTCCCCATAAAAAATAAATGGAACTTATATAATTATCATTACCTGGACGGAGAATAAGATGTCGAAGATCGTTTCTGGCCATCTGAAGCTTCTTCGCTGGCTGATACAGCCCCATGTCTAGAGAGATGACAGTTTTTCTACCAGGACCAACAACTCTAGCGGATATATCCTGCGCTTGCATTAGGATGGTCAACAAGGTTTGCCATTCATGGGCCGGTGCGGCTATCAGTGGTGGCATTCCGACCTTCGTGGCATGCATTTGGTTACTGATAAGGGAGTTGTATGCTGACCACACAGGGACTCCCTTTCTGGGGTTCTCGACATCTGGTTCAGCTGGTTGATCTCTCTGGTCTTCATGTGCTACGACGTTTACCTGTCGGTATCTGGTAAAGGAACATGCAAAGAGCCACGCAAAATCTTGTAGATTCACGGTGATAGGAAGCTGGTTAGCAGCAAAGAGCCTGAATCCAGAATACACTGGACATGGTGGCTGTTTGCAAGGACTGGGACACTCCAACAGCGCTGTGATGGTTTCCGGAAGCGTCTTAACTGAACGACTCTGGTCTTTGGTGTCAGCAAGCCTTAAAAAGCAAAAATAATGCACTTTGCACTTGATACTCGAATTTGTTGATGACGTTTTTATATGCAACAAGTAGCCCTCTTTGCGTGTTAAAACCATGTAAAGCATCGCTTAAACTTACCTCAATTCTGGTTGATCATCCCCTAGTTCCTTCTTCTGGTAAATTGCCATTGCAGTTCCATGTAGAGTGCGCTGGCCATCGTACGTGTCCTCGGCGAAATCTACATTGTCGACAGCAAAAAATACATGGCGTCCCATGACAATATCTGGTGGAAGGTAAATACCTCTGTTCTGCTCTATTCGTTGAATAACAGTAGCCTCTATCTGGGCCTCCACCCTCATTATCCTGTTGTACTCAACTGCCATGCCAAAGCCATGTAGCATATTTACCAACTCTTTGCTCCGGGATGCTTGGTGAACAGCTAGTCCAACAGCTAATTGTTGCGGCATCTCCCTCGATAGTCGCAGCGTTTTAGATTTCTTATTGCTGGTCTGTCTCTCCGTTAGGAACATTGATATGGCTGTTTGGGACAGACTGATGGCACGCTTTTTCACGTCCTCTCTCTTTTTGTGACGTAAATGATCGGTTTTGGTTCCCTTGATTAGCCATCTGCAAAATAGATAGAGCTCTTCTGGCACGATATCGTTGGTGGGCTCTTCAAGTTTCCCAGTGAACTCCCATCTCTTGGTCCTGTTGATGGCTTTCCGGAGGGTAGCAGCCGCACCAAATAGTACTTTCATATCATCGTCACAATTAGCCTTCATGCTTTCTGTCAACTGAATCGCGACATCTCGAGTTTCCTTGATACTTATTCTCTCTGGCTCATTTACTCTCATCGGTTTGTGGAACTCTATGTCAGGAATTTCACTTTGCAGCAGAACCTTCAGCGATTTTCGGGAGCTGGTTGTTGCGTGAGCATCATTCTCTTGTAAGAACTGTTCATACGAGGTTTGAATCTCGGCCATTGTTAGAATTTGTCCCTCTCTTAATGTGTTCTCCGTAGCAGCAAGGAACTCAATCTTCGCTGCTGCCTGGTTTACGAAATCGGAGCCAGATTCTTCTGATAGTGGTGCCTTCCTTATGACATTGGTCACGTTTCTAAGCCAACATTTCTTGTGATATTTAATATCTATAGCATGAGCATCTATCGGATCTACTGATGTACTGAGTTTGACCCGTAGTATATCACTTCCTGATAAGTCGATGGCAGTATTGAGGGATTCCCCAGCAGTAACCGTGCTGACACTGTTAAGAGGTTGATTGGTGTCCCCCTCCCCTTCGCAAAAGAAACATACATTTTTCTCATATGGCGACGTTTTCGAGCGTGTTAATTGTGGAGACTCCTTCGTTTTTCTTCTCGTCTCATTCGGGCCTTCTAGCTGTCTCTCGTACCTTGATGCAAATTTTATCGTAAGCAAGATTAGAGTAGAAACGGTGGTGCATCAGCCATGTCAGTTATGGATTAAAAAAGGTTTCTGCAATAAACAATAGTAATATTGACATACCTGTCCTTTGCTCTCTTTAATAATACAGTGTGAACAGTATCCTGATAGCAACTTCTGTGCCATGATGCCTTTTCCTCTTTCAATTCATCAATGGAAACAGATTTCAGCTTCGACCATAGTTCGAAATAACGTAAATCGCCATATCTGGCCCATTCTTCAATATATTTCACTACCTTTTCATGAGCAGATGGATTGTCGACTAGATTTTCGTTTTTCTGTTTTCGACATATCATACAAAGACTAAAATCCGCCAACTTATCTGCCATTGCTATTACAGAACTACATGACTGTAAGTTCAAGATGGCGGACTGCTACTTTGATGAAAATGCCTGCTGACCAGTGAGTACTGACAGCTTGAATCCCAGTCTCCCTCATTTTAATAACCACAGGGGCAAATTAGCAAATTTGCGAATAACAGACTAGTTATCAGAATAGGTGATCTGCCTACATACAGGAAATCAATCCAGCAACAGGTTATTCTTGTTATAAATGTAAATATTAGCCACGTAATGTAAATATTGTAATTGGAACCATGATTCCACCTCTGACACCATCTAATGATTCGTGGTTTATTAGAAATCATACAAATTATACGTGTTGATCCGAGCGCATGTTGTCGAGAGAGAGATTATAGTTCCTATTTACAATACATACACAGCAAATCTAACAAGTTTTATTATGGTTATATTTTCATTGGACGAGGTAAAAATATCCTTTTATATAAGCCTCGTTTCCATACTGCAATGATCACACCCCCCGGATATTCAATAAATGAACTCTTTGTAGAATAAAGAAGCCTTACCTATTAAAATATGGAGAGATTGGCGTCAATTCCTATTTATTTGAAGTTCATTGAAGCACGCAGTTGTCAAGCCTCGTTTTGGTGCTAGATTGATCACGTGACCCCCATTATTCTGTACTGACACATTGGAGACCGCCTACTAAGTATATCTGGTAAGTTTGGGCGTGTTTCCTTGATTTGGAGGGAAGTTACAGCCACTTATAGATTTTCAGCCTCGTTTCCATGCTGGATTATGCGGACTATTTTTAGACCCCCCATAAATACCCCCTTAACACTTTACAGAATTGTCAACAACATTTTTTGGGTTCCTAGAGGTCCAATGAACACAACTAAACTATTGGTTTGCTTTCTTCATAAAAATCCCACGGGAGTTTTTTTATAGACATATGCACCTGGACTAGTACTCGGTAATCCAGTGGTTTATCGCACTGCGCCACAGAAGCGCTTGTTGATTAATACCATCGTTTATTCTATAAGCGACTACTGGTCGAACCCAGTCCCTCTCGTTATATGCACGCATGCGTACTGCTAACAAAATCGGACTTGGAAACATCTTTCGAACTTTAACACAGATGAAGTTTATGTTGACTCTGCGTTCTTTTATGAAAACTGCAGTAACTCAAGAGAAATAGGGATGCTAAATCAAGAAAAATACATTTTTTGTAGACGATCAGATGTACTTTACGGCTACACTCGTACTTCGAAACAAGCTGTCCCAACCGAACCGAATTTTACAGAGTAATCGGAACGACTGCAGAATACCCCACCACAGCAAGCTGTATTGTAGAAATGTCAACGCGTCTATGCGTCAACTTGTGTGGAATACACAATGAACGTAGAGAGTAGAGAATAATGTCGAGTCAACACGTCATCGCGTAGACTGCAGTTGCCTGTAGAACGAAGGTAGTAATATATAGAGTACACTTTATTCATGTCAACGCGTCATCGTGTCAACGAGTAGACTGCGGTTCATTGTAGAACGAAAGTATACTAAGTAATATATAGAGTACACTTTATTCATGTCAACGCGTCAACGAGTAGACTGCGGTTGATTGTAGAATGAAGGTAGTAACTAATCACTAAATGACACAGAAATAAATTACTTCTTAAATGTTCCTGTGCCACTGATCCAAACCCTAACCGGCTTACATTAAAAAATCCCTAACATCAATGAATGTACAACGTAAGTTCCATTTTTAGAATCTTGAACAACTTACCTAAGTTGAATCAATGTGACCTAGGTTGAATCAATTTGACCTAGGTTGAATTGAATTTGACCTGGAATTCAATTTGACCTAGGTTGAATCAATTTAACCTAGGTTGATTCAATTTAACCTAGGTTGATTCAATTTAACCTAGGTTGATTCAATTTGACCTAGGTTGATTCAATTTGACCTAGGTTGATTCAATTTAACCTAGGTTGATTCAATTTAACCTAGGTTGATTCAATTTGACCTAGGTTGAATTGATTTTGACCTGAAATTCAATTTGACCTACAACATACACGAATGTAACATAAAATTCTAACACTACGTTTTATTATTTTTCTCAAAATCTAAACATCCTATAACCCTAGGACTTCAGAAAATAAAACTTCAGTCTAGGTGCACAGAAAAACGAGCAAAATACTTTCGAAAATGGTTTTATTTGAAAAAACAAACGAATTTGTTTGAATTCTGTCTGAAAAAGTTCGTCATTTTCCACCCGATTTTTACTCCACATCGCAATGATTTTTTATTGTTTAAGAAATATCGGAGAAGAAAATTTACATATGTACTTTGAGGTGAAATGCACTTGAAATTTGCCACAAAACGTTGTGGTTTTCTTGTACTTTATGCTTTCTTCAAAAGAAATATCAGTCAAAAACAGTGTTAGAAAAAAATCAATGTTGGAAAAAAACACTGTCTTGTTCCAAGCTTTCATTGTGCCTTTTTTGCCTTCGATCGCGCAAATCACGCATTTTGCGCCAATCGCGCACTTTTTCCATCGCACCAATCGTGTCCTTTTTCTGTCGCGTCAAACGCACACTTTTTCCATCGCGCAAATCGTGCCCGAGTTAGTAGATTGTTATCGTAGGCTGACATGTCTATAAAATACAAACAGTAAATACAAAATGTTCACCTTAAAACATAGCAGCCTTTTTTGCTTGTATTTTATAAACTCCCAAGTACAGCTATTGCAAAATAAAGCGGGTGAAATTAACCCTCATTTTGTATCAAAGGTAAGTTTCTCATTTGTGGTGTTGCATGATACTTCCAAAACTTAATGTCTTTGTTTCCAAAGAAAAAAAACAAGAAATTTATTATTCCTCTATTTAGCCTGAAATATATATATATATATTAAGAAACTAAGCTCGATTTACATAAAGACTGCGAGCCCATTCAACCCCCGTGGGAATTCTTCAAAGTTGGAAGTTGTAAACAACTCAATTAGTATTGTGACATTACAGACAATTTAGATTGGCATGTGCAAAAGATCAACTCACTGAAAGTGAAAAAAACCCAGGAGTTACCACATAATATTTCTTGGTTTCTAGTGTGCTGGAGTTTAACTTGAATGAACTTCATCGCAGGTCCTCATCGCATTGTGAATGAAGATGGTTGATCTGTGCACATTTTAAGGCTGATTTCTATCGGATCACTAAGATAGCAAAATTTGCATAAAGCAATAATAAAATTTCTGACAAAGCTGACAGAGACTACTCACTTCCATTAAAAAACATTCATTTGTTAAAAATACATTTAAGTCATAATCTTGACATTCAATGTTAACACTCAAATTTAAGTGACAAAATGAATAGTTTCACATTGATGTAAATATATTTATTGGCAAAGTGATAGCAAAAAATGCAAAAAAGGCAAAAAGTGCACTATTTGTACGATCTGCGCGATTTGCATGATTTGCAAAATGGAGATTGCGCATGCCAGAAGGCACAATTGGCGCAATTTGCGCAATGAAATTTCACTCTGAAATTGAGAGGTTTTGTTATACGGCTTTCACGATTTTTCTGTTGAGAACGGTTGATATTTTTATTCTCAGCGCCACATTCTTCTCTCTTTCGAAGATAAAGATTAACATTCGAGAAACTACATTGTACATGTACATAAAACTAAGGTCAGAGTGGTGGGAATTTAATAACATTCAATTAAATAACGACAAAGTTACAACAATTCTAAAACATTTTGTCTAAATTTTCTCCATTTTCGTCGTGTACATCAACTTTGTGCACAAGGCCAAATTATAACAATTATGAGCTGAGAGCGTAAGAACTGAAGTTATCACGACTAACAAACTAGTAAAACTATGAACATTCTGCAGAAACACATCAACTATATAGGTGCCAAGGCAAACACCTAGCTTGAGTGATGTCTCAGTGTGGGGCAATTAATCCCTTTAAGCCTGACCAGCAGTAAAAAAGGGAGAAAATTACAATGTATGCTGTTTTTACTACTGATCACATTCTAAATTCTCCTTGTTATTTTTTGTTATGTAAGGGAGGACTTAGAACTTGATCACAAGTCACTTACACTGTTCTTGCATGGACATCTTCATTTTATATTTTTATGATTGAGAATCAGCTGTGTTTTTATTGCTGGTGTCAGTGATCTTATTTACTTTTTATTTAAATTGTCATGCTGAATTATTTTTTGTAGTGATGTTGGCATTTATGACAGAGTTGTTATTCAAGAATTGCTAAAGACTACAGCACAAGCTCATACACTGGAGTCCTCCACCCAAAGAGACTTCAAGGGTTAGTTAATATGTACAATACATATTTACTTTGTTCAGTTGATGAAGTTAACTTTGTAAATTTGGTACAATAGTAATACGGTAATAGACATTTTGCAGGAAACAGTCACATGCTGATACATGTATAGCACTTCAATAACAAACAAATTAATTGAGCTTGTGCTCTACAATAATGCCATTTTAGAAAAATTGACAATCTGAATTATTATTAGAGGTGGAAATACTGTAGCGTAGCGTTTACAAAGACATTTAGTTAGTTAGCATGTTTCGCTAATAACACTACCAAACTCGTACAAGTGCCTATACATAAAATGAAGGGCTGTGTGCAAAAAGGGGGTAAGTGACTCTTGATCACATTCTAAATTCTCCTTCAATTTCTTTGTTTTCTAAGGGAGAATTTAGAATGTGATCAAGAATCACTTATGCCCTTTTTGCACACAGCCCTTCAAATGAAGTCAGATATTTTTTGCCACCCAGTACAACCATGTGATTATATCCTTATGCAACCCCCCCTCCTCCCAGTATGCAATGGGGAGTCCAAAACATGAAAGTGAGGCCAGTTAATTGGTCATCACCTTGAAGTTTGCAAAGCAACTAGCATGAATGTTGTTGGTTAAATTGAGTTGAAAACCGAAGGACCATCATATCCAGTAGATGAAGCCATTTTACACTGGTCATTAATTATTATGAATTGCACATGCATGATCAGCTGAGGAATGCGTTCATGTTTTTAACTCTAGGACCATATGGTGAACTTGGAGGGGGGAGGGGGGTGTTGCATAAGGTTGATCTATAGCTTCCACATTCCCAGATTTAAGTTTACCATTCTATTGAATACATGTACATGTAGTAGGCCCATAAACCCTGTAAATGTGAATCCATTTTTCCTTCACAGTTGTTGTACTGACTGAGGTAGATCGGCTAACAAAAGATGCCCAGCATGCTCTGCGTCGTACGATGGAGAAGTACACATCTACTTGCAGGTTAATTCTCTGTTGTAACTCAACAAGTAAAGTCATTCCTGCAATTCGCAGTCGATGTCTTGGTGTGCGTGTCGCGGCACCATCAATTGATGAGGTGTGTACACATACTATTTAACACTTCAATTCTAATGTTGTTTAATTCTCACTGATGTTTTTAAAATACTCACAAATCAGGTTTTTCACTATAAGCTAGCAATTGTTTCCATCTGGTCAGGCTTTATTTTTTTGCTGAGTACTTTGGCCAATAATATGTGAAGAAAATATTTCTTTTTGAAATGACTTCTCCAGCTGAATTGTCTGCTCATACATGTAATTTTCCCAACAGATTTGTCAGATACTTCATTTTGTGTGCAAGAAAGAAGGCCTCACAATTCCCTCAGAGCTGTCGAAAAGAATAGCAGAGAAATCTGGCAGGAATCTGAGAAAAGCTCTGCTCATGTGTGAAGCCTGTAGAGTACAGCAGTAAGTCGATCTCTGGACATTGATCGAGCAGATTTTGTTTGAGTGGGAAAAATATGATGTTTCTGTAGCCTTACCGTAACTGTACTGTAACTTACTGTCAGTACCATAATTTATCTCTGTAATTTGATTGGATCAGAAAAAACAAAAACAATAGGAGACTACATGTATTTGAATGTCAGGGCATATGTCATACTGACAGTACATTGTAATTTTGTCCTGTAAATCAATGCTGTAACTTGCCCACTTAAATACAAAATCTGCTCAATGGTGAATTAACCTAACAAGCCACTGACTATTGCCAAACTCAATCTTATTGGCTACTCTACAGCCAACATTCATACATGTACAAACAAACAAAAATTACTTTTTTAAATATTTACAAATGTAGGTCATTCCAATAAAATGTTTTGTTTAGCATCGTCCAACTGACCCAATTGTTTGGAAAAGTAAAAAAAATCAAGTGAAGAATCAATTCATAACTTACACCTCTTTTCCGAGCTCTCTGCATTTTAGTTTCTTGCTTTGCTCATGCAAATTGTCAGGAAAAAGTAGTTGAGGAATACATGAATGTTTTTACACAAGTCTTCAAGCTGACTTCGTAACCACTGGCTTTACTTGGTACCAGATCCCCATCTAACGTCAATTCTTTTTACTTTTTTTTGGCTTAGCCAACCAACCCACCATCACAATTTGATTGAATTTTTGTACATTAATGTACCAAAGAACTTAATTATGACTATCCCAACCCCAGAAATAGCCTAAATTTCTGCATATAATGTCATGTCATTGATATTCACTCAAACTTCATGTATAAGTAACAACAATAAACTCCATCCTCTAGATACCCTTTCACACCAGAACAGTCTGTACAGGAAGCTGATTGGGAGATCTACCTTCGGGAGACAGCTCACCAGATAGTACAAATGCAAAGCCCAAAGAGGTACAATTGTACCTTAGTAGTCATTATGTAAATGATAGTGGCTCGATTTTAGTGTTGCATCTATGAGTTATAGATGTTTGTATATCTGATATGCTAATGATGTGACGTAAATTTGATGTAAATTCAGGAATTTACTTTCAGTTCTTTTCCTTGTGAATCTTTTTTTATAATAAATGAAGACCAGTTTTACGTCACTGGCTTGAATATATTATAAATATTTATAATATAGATACGATAGTACGCGCGCTCTGATTGGCTAAGAAGCCATGTTTTATCAGAGTATATAACATGGTTAGCCGTGTTATATAGTTTTCAACTGGCGGTTTCCTTTCATCGCGCGCGTAAATCTATATTATAAAACAGATAAAGAAGCCTTAAATCCATGTTTTATACTATCATAAAACACTCTGGTCATTTGAGAACACTCTAGAAATGTTGAAAGCACGCGCCTTCGGCTTGTGCTTTAACATTTCTCTCATGTTCTCAAATGCCCATCGTGTTTTATGATAGTATAAAACATGGCTAAGGCTTCTTTATTTGTTAAATATAAACCTCTATGAAAACTCATGGATGCAACACTCATATCGATAAGTATTCTACTTAATTAAACTACGGTATTCACTTCAATGATGTTAATATTAGTGATGTACTCTGACTGGCTGACATTAACATTCATGTTTTTGTTTGTTCAGACTATTAGAGGTGCGAGCCAGACTCTATGAACTACTCACCCATTGTATCCCCCCTGATATTATACTGAAGGTAACATTATATGTGATAATTTATCAAGTCTAGCTTAAGGGCACGTTCAATTGGCCGTATTACAGAATAACAATCACTGGGTAAGGCATATTTTACACAGTCTGCAAGCTACAAATGCTTGATGACATAATATGACAGGGGCGTAGCCAGAGGGAGATGCCAGGGGTTCCAGAACCCCCTTCATGATTTCCAAAGGGTAAAAAGCTCTGTAAAATGATCGATGGATCGCCAGACTCGGAATCCCCCCTTGGAACCGGAACCCCGCCTCGGAACCTCCCCTTGCGGAACTCCTGGCTATGCCCCTGTATGATATTCAGGTTACATTTAGTGTTCTGAACAAGTGATTTGCAGTGATCATTCTGTGTATTCTTATTCTGGAATATGCATGGTCATTCGAACTGATCACCCTAGTATACAAGAAAAAAACCAAACAGTGGAGAGGGGATTTTCAATCAGCAGGAAAGTTTGCAGCTGTACATTTGACCACAATTCCTTGCGAACATAACATGGTCAACTTGAGTAACAGTGGATTGGCAAAAGTATTTGTACCCCATAGGATTGTGGGTAAAACCCACCATCTTTTTTGGTTTGGTGGATTGTTTACGGCATGGTTACCCCACGATATGCAGTAACATTGAAATGGTTTACTTATTGTTCGTGCTTTTCTGATCCAATCAAAATGCAGAGTTAAGTATGGTTACAGTCTCGTCAGTTTTTTCATTCATGAGAAATCCACTATACTACAATCCTACTTAAGGGTGCGGAATAATATGAATGTGCCCCCTGTAAGTTCAATCAAACAATGGAAACGCTTTAGCCCTTACTCTGAAATTTAACATTGAATTTTGAGCGGTAAGAAATCATCAGGGAGCACTCAAGTGGAGAATGACGGAGATGTCCACTCCACAAAGGCTGATTGAAACTGGGCCCCTCTTTTTGTACTGGAACTTTGTGTTTAATGCACGTTAAACAGAAAAGATCTGACCGGAAACATGAATTCAGCACACATGAAATAGGACAGACTTATTAATAATGACCTCTGGTCACTCTTTTATGGTTTGTTTAATTATAAATCTTAAAAATCTAGCATTTTAAAGAATAGGTTGAATGCTTGCTTGCTTTTTTCACTGCTCTGCAATGTGAATTTCAAATTTCGAGTTCCAAAGGCGTGAAAAGAGGAGGGGCTAAACGTTTTATACCGGAACTCCATGTTTAAAGGGAGAGTTTTGCTGGGATTTTCAGCGTAAATTTCAAGATCAACACCACAAGGCAATAATCTTAATTTCAAAAAAACCCGGGAGTGGGAGGTATGTGCAGCCATGGGACCAAAACCGGACCTGGTTTTCTAAGATAAAATAGCTCCAAAACTAAGATTTCCAAGTCATTATTGTACATACATGTACATCCTTTATTTGTGAAAACGAACCCGGATTTTCTCCCAGTAAATACAACAATATTATTGGCTAAAACCCATACCGGCCAGTCCAGTTTTGAACTTGCATCAACTGGTCACGTGACCTTGTAAATCAGAAATAGTTGTGCTAGCACAAAATGGATGCCAGAAATGGAAAGAGGATGCCAAAATCGCAAAATTGCAACGGATGCAAGTTTTATATTAATATTTATCAATAAAATTGGAGCAATAATTTTTTTTTTATCTCTAAATTTAACAGTGTCCAATCTCATAAAAGTTATAATTGCTTTAATTTGAGATATATTACGATGAAACTTGCATCAGTTGATAATTTTGGCATGCTCTTTCCCTTTCTTCATTTCTGCCTTCCATTTTGAGCAAGCAGCCAATATTTTTGATTGACAAGGTCACGTGACCGTTGATGCAAATCTCTAATCAGATTTCGCACGTGGTAAACAGTACAAAACACATTTTAAAACTGCCTTTGAAATCGCTGCTCAAATTGCAGCAAACGTCGCTAGTGTAAATGGACCTTTATAATAAAGATAAGAAGTGAAAAAATTCCATTATTCAAAATATTAATGTTTCTTTGTGTGGAAATTAAATAATTGAAACAAACTTCATCGACATTGCATGTTAGGTGACCCATCTTGCATTGTTTTCTCCAGGGTTTGCTATCAGAATTGGTGACAAACTGCGATGGTTCACTCAAGGCCGAGGTAACCAACTTAGCCGCGTACTACGAGCACCGCATTTTACTCGGTAGCAAAGCCATCTACCATCTGGAAGCGTTCGTCGCCAAGTTTATGAGTGTTTATAAGAGATTCCTAGAGGAGGGAATGGCGGATATGTTCTAAGACGCTCTTTAGAAAATTGATGCGGTGCCCGTACTAAGATCATATACCTGTGTATAGAGAGACAAAGTCAGTGAAACTGTTGAGAATAAATAAGCATTCTAAAATGCAGGAATGTTTTATATTGCTGTATAACAAACACCAGGAACACATTACTCAATCTCGTACTCAGGCCCTATGTTTCTTACTGCGCATCAGGTTCTTATCTTGGTGCTCGCCAAAAGGTACGTGGCTCTGGGTACGAGATTGCACAAGGCAATTAAACGTTAGATATTATAGAGAGAGACGGAGATATACTTAATTTGTTACATCGTCAATTAATGATTTGATACTATATATTTCTGAGCCGGGGTGGTGCAGTGGTTAAGCGCTTCGCCTATCACCTCTGTGGTCTGGGTTCGATCCCCGGAGGCGGCGCCATATGTGAGTTGAGTTTGTTGGTATCTCGCCTTTGCTCCGAGGGTTTTTCTCCGGGTTCTCCGGTTTTCCTTCCTCCGCAAAACCTAAACCGCTAAATTCCAATTCGATCTGTGGATTAGCCGGCTCCTGACTTTGATCAGCCCCCATGGTTGTTTCAGGTCTCGTTACTGAGAACTTCAAGGCTGATAAAACCTTAAGTTGATGATCGAAATACAGGTTAACGTGTTTTGTTTAGGCTAAAAAACCAAGAAAGGAATGCAATGATCGTGTACGTAGGAGGGTGTTGAATTTTTCCCAATAGTGATTGTGGTTTCCCATACTGACATTAGTGTAGAATTAAGTCAGTTAAATTATCTTTAAAGTCGTGTGCTGTAGAAGTGTTGTTTCTGTTATAAACTGAGTATGGTAATAATTCCGGTGTGGTTGACCGAAGGTAGGGTTGTGTTCGCCTTAAATTTCTTAAAAGGAATTTTATCAACACGACCGCACTGAAAAACAATGACTTACAAACTAATTAAAATGTCAGCCACAAAACGATAGGGTTATTTTCACTTTAACTGGCTGTGTCCTTTGATATCCGCCGCGTCGCTCTGGGAGGTGAACTCCTACAGGTACGTATGCACTCTTGAAAACGGTTGGGTTTTCAGTTTCATAAATCGGCGAAGGATGGTTTGCAATTTGAAGTAAAAAATATGAGCAGCAATTTATGGAATCATCTGAGTGGAATCATTGTTCGGATTAAAAACTTTGATAAGCCCAAATGGATGTTTCAGGTCCCGTTAGAAAGTCAGGCTTGCAAACAATTTTTGTTCTCAAATGTTCCTTGTGGATGCCGAAATATTTGTGTTTGTCTCCTGGAAAAAGCCACTTGTTGTCATTTTATTGACCGATGTTCTTGTCCATAAAACTCATTTGAATTTCCCGCATGCCGCCATCTTCGATCTTATGACGTCACAGGCAGCTCTTTTGCTGTGAAACAACAGGGGCAGCAGTATGACGTCATAAGATCGAAGATGGCGGTGCGCGGAAGTTCATTTGAGTCTAATGGATAAGAAAATCGGTCCATAAATGACATCTAGTGTAGCAATAGATTGAGGCATTCATGACCATAAGGAACACTTGAGAGCAAGCGTTTTTTCAGCATAGGTTTCCTTTAAATAGTCCAGACTGTCAGAACAATTCATCTATATCATGGTCAGTAAATAAACATCTTGTAAATAAATACTGAATTGTATAGAAACATGTGCTTAACAGGGGTTGTGTCGAGCTGTATTTTGTACGGCCTGGAACTGACGAAGTTATTTTCAACGATTTTTTACAAAAGAACAAGTCACGCACACGTGGGACTGTTTATATCAGGTTCTCATATCAGAATGGTAGAAAACTCTATACTCTTTAAAGTGCCACTACGATCAAATTTTGACATATCAAAGTTTTTGCATATTCATAAAGTAGAGTTGCTATATCATTACCAGTCCAAACCGTTTTTCGATACGACGACGGGAAGTCCTATTTTTTTAACTCCCAAGTATTGAATCTAAACGTCCGTCATTACTGGAGGCCGTTCCCTTTGTTCATCTTTATTCAGCGGAAGTGATATACGCGCAACGCTTGCCTGCACAACACAATGTCTTCGAGGCATATTCCTACTAAAAACTTCTGCTCGTACACAAAAGAAAGTTATATTTATACTTGCGCGGTTCGCGCGAAATAGTGTGCATAAAAAAAGTAGCCACGCTAGTTGACGTGTTGCGCGTATGACGTCATTTCTGCTGGATAAAGGAACGGCCTCCTGTAACGGCCTCCTGTAACGGCCTCCTGTAACGGCGGACAGGATTTTACCGTTAAACTCTCCTAACATGTTGTGGTTTAACTTGCTCATTTGGGAATATTTTTTACTAATTTGGATATTTCTAAAACTGATTGACGTGTTGAGACTAAAATAGTAGCAAATCGCAATGGTAAATTTTCGTCGTAGTAGCACTTTATTAATTAAGGCCGTTCAAGGTTTATTTCCACAAAACAAAATAATCATTACATTTAGGACATGCGACAAAATATATTTGCTAATGTGGAGGAGCACAAGCATAAAACCACGAGGGTTACCAAGAACAAATACTTGAGATTCTTTCAACGCAGCGTTGAAATAACTGAAATTTAGTCGTATTCCAAGACTTTGTAAACATTATTTTTCAGCAGCCGCGAATTTTCTCTCAGTCTGATTGGCTCTTGGCCATCAATAAAGTGACAGACAACGATAGAGATGCCATTCGTCACGCAGTGCTCCGTCAGCTCTGTAGGTTGTGAGTTCAATTTTTGTCAACTTTTGATCCAAAAAGCAAGAAAATGAGGATTTCACAAGCTTTTCATCACTGGGAAAAGTGAATCGGTGAGTCAAACTTACTTGCATGGTGCCATTTGTCAAAATTTGAGATTCAGTTTCTCTCTAGCGAATTTGTGGTTGATTTTGTGACTAGATCGACCTCTTTCAGGACTTAGTGGTCCCTTCATGTAGGCAACACATGAATTGCTGTCAAACTACAATAGAATTAACACAATACAAAACAATAGAACGAAATACACAATACAATTTGGTAGTACAGTTGACTCTCTTTGAACGGCCACTCTCGTAAGCGACCATCTCCCGTAAGCGGCCACCTTCACAAATTCCCATTTTATTTCTTAGTCAAACACTGTATTTAGCATCTGTCGTAAGCGACCACTCCCGTAAGCGGCCGCGGCCACCTCTTGGCTTTTCTAATTGTCTTTCTACTCTCATAAGCGACCACCCCGGAGATCGATGACAGACCAGACCAGACGGCAACAATGTTGGTTTTTATATTAGTTTGTATTTAATTTTAATATTTGATATACTTTAGCAATTTATACTGTAGCAATTTCCGCTATAGGTTCTATACGACAAGGCTTGGACGCGATCGGACATTATGATAAACGTTCTAACAAAGCTAAACAATCGTATGAAACGTGATGATTCATTGAAATATATGAATCGGCTACTGTATTATCACTTCCGGTATAAAACTGAATTACAATAGTTTGGGCCACCTGTGGTGAATATTCTCGAAAGCGGCCATCTCTCGTAAGCGGCCACTTACCTCCGTCCCCGAGGTGGCCGCTTAGGAGAGAGTCTACTGTAATTCATGTCTGCAAACATAAAGGGAGAACCCAGTTGCACGTGATGTCATCGCAGCCATCTTGGTTCCTTTAACAAAAGATTCCTTGTAGCTTATCCAAAAGTGTCATTTGAATCTCTGGGGATTGATTTTATACCAGCAATTTTTAAGAAATTTAGTTTTTCAGGATTCTTGAGTAGAAACAAACAGTTTATGTGTAGGTTAGATGATGAACGCGGGAGATTGGCACTAGTTAATGAAAATTCAAGATGGCGGACCTGACCTACTCGTGCAAGTATTGTTTCGCCAGAAAACCTTTCTTGCTCTAGCGATTAAAGGAAAGCGGTTCCTTGGAATTTTTGTTAGTTAATTGGGGAATAAATGCGGAAGAATTCTGGAGTGATTTAAAGACTGCAGGTTAAAATATACACAAGTAATTACAAGGCAAGTTGAACCAAATTCGATCGAATTAAAGTTGTGATTATTTATTTTTGCTTCAAGTACGAGTGTTTATGAACTCCAACAAAAGATTATTCTTTTTTTGAAGAAGTTTGGCATCAAGTACAAGCGTTTATGAACTCGGACAAAAGATTTTCTAATTATTTTTTGTATTTTTCAAAAAAAGTTTTTTTCCTAAATTTAAGCTTCAAAACTTGGGGTGCGGATTATGCACCAGTCAATGTAAACCCCCAACCCCGGGACTATGCGGGGATTAGCGAGGCATTTGGCACTTCATTCGTGCCCCGGTGAGCGGGGCATTAGCCTTGTTTAGAATATCGTGGCGATTTGAGCGGGGGATTAGGCGGGGTTTGGCCATAGAAGCCGCTGACCATTTTGGCTCATTTCACCTCCTGGTGCGAAATGTGCGTATGTTTGCCATCTTTTATTGAAGGAAATCATAGCATTTTAGTTCAGCTGGAATGCTTCATGGATGACCTTGAAGCTTCTTTGCGTATTGACTATTTTTAAATCAATTTTGCCAATTTAAAAAAAAATGTGTTTTCATATAAAGTAATATGGGAGAGAGTTGGCGTTTTAGACTTTAGTTATTTTTGCCACAAGTGTAACTAGGTACATTGTTAATTCGTGAATGCACGCATGTGGGTTAGGTAGATTTCGATTCCAAATGTGCCGTATCCGGGTATCCTATTCCGAATGCCGTATCCTTTTTCGAAGATGGCCGGTCGATGTGACTGAGGAACAAACTTTTATCGGAAAAGACGCGTCGAAGCTTTCTAAAGGATTTGGTCAGTGCTGTAGATATGCCGCTTTCTAAAGTAATATTCCGAAATACCTTATGATTTTCTGCTGTGAAGTTTCCCTATTGTCTCTGTGTCTATCTCGCTACACTAATTCAAACCACTCGACATTATAGAAGTTATGTTTTAGATCGGGATATACTCGTACGATGTTCGGGATAAGAAATAGTTAACTTTTCCCGAACGGGGAATTTCCCGTATCCTTTTCCGAAGATGTATGTTAACAAAATTCGTACCATGTTCGGAATATGTTTGTCATATGAGATTTTCATGGCTAACTCGCTTACTGGCAGGTGGCTCAAACCTGGACAGACATGGTAGTGGGTCCCTATCAATCACTTAGTGGTGATGGCGTAACGATGAAGTCATCGGTCACGTGATTTTTAGTATATGCCAAAATAGCTCACTGGAGTCACTGACCATCCGCGAGTTGTCATTAGGGGCCCTATGTTTAACTTCATTATCTTATTATTAAATAATTTTGAGAAGAAGGCAACATACTTTACACTATTGAAAGTGTCATCCGAAAAGCGGGAAGTTGTATTGTATTTTGGACATTTTAAATCCGAGTTTGTTCAGGCAGCCAGCAAGACAGTGCCTATTAAAGGAACCTCGCTAATACCTCGGCTGAAAAACAATATTTGCTCTCAAATGTTCCTTTTGGACGCTAAGTCTGTTGCCATGTTTGTCTCTTCCAAATTGTACACTAGATATCATTTATGGGCCGATTTTCTATGTCCATAAAACTCATTTGAATTTCCTGCGTGTCACCATCATGGATTTTATAACGTCAAAGTGTTGCCCCTATTGTTACACAACAAACGAGCTATATTGTTTTCTGACAATAGAGGCAACACTTTGACGTCATAAGATCCAATATGGCTGCGTGCAGGAAATTAAAATGAGTTTATGGATAGGAAAATCGGTGCATATATGACATCTCGTCTACAATTTAGAAGTGAAAAACACAGCAACAGACTTAAAGAACATTTCAGAGCAAACATTGTATTTTAGCCGAGATTTCCTTTAAACGATATTAACTGTTTTTCTAATTATCTCTCAGATGTTGTTTGTATATATACATGTATATATTACATTTCAAGAATGAGGCCATTTAAAATCTGGAACTGTTGTAGAACAGTAAGCTAAGGAACACAGTTGTTGCATGCATGTATATATAAAATAATTTACATGTAATATTATTTCGATGTTTATCAACTTGACTGCCGATTTCGAAAAACAAAAACATAAAGAAAAGTTGAGTTGACAGAATTATGGTACACATGTCATTTTGAACAATCATCCAACCATTTAGGGCGGGGTATTTGACCAACTTAAATGCCCCGTATAGCGGGGCATTAGCTCTCATTAGAAACACAAATACCTAATCCCCGCCTAATCCCCGGGGTTGGGGTGGCCGGGGTTTACATTGACTGGTGCATTATACACGGGTAAATACGGTAGTTTGAGCAAGAAGTGTTTTACATTTTTGACTTTTTGAATCGAAGTCTGTCTATACCACAGGAAACCCAAGCTCTGTTTGTGTTTTAAATTATAAGGGTTTGTATGAGATTTTTAACGTGTATTTGGTTGTATTCACCGTTAGGCCAGAAATACTGAAATAAAATCAATGAAAACTCCCCTGAAGTCTTTATCTGTTCTTCATTGGGCTCTGTATGCAATTTCAGCGAATTCTGTTGACATTTTACCCAGAATTCGCTGAAATTGCATACAGAGCCCAATGAAGAACAGATAAAGACTTCAGGGGAGTTTTCATTGATTTTATTTCAGTATTTCTGGCCTAACGGATACAACCAAATACTCGTTAAAAATCTCATACAAACCCTTATAATTTAAAACACAAACAGAGCTTGGGTTTCCTGTGTCTATACGTACTCGTTTGAAACAAAGTGTTTTGTTGCAGAAACATTGCCTACATTTCATTTTTTCTATTATCTGTACTCTTGTTCATCAAAGCTAACATCAACTTGAGTTTTGAACATTTTATGACATCATCTATGATCAACAAGAGTACAGACAATGGATAAATGTAGGCGATTTGTTAACTGCAAGCACGCACAATCTCGTAATATAGCCGCTGTATATGACTAAAGCCATACGGACTTCTGCTAAAATCTATAAGTCAGTTGAATGCCCAAAACTGTTCTGTTCTGGTCCCAGTTCGGATCAGATGACCGATTCGCTGCACACTTTTCTCTGCCAACATGTCTTGTTGTTCTGTATCCAACAAACACTATGCTAGTGTGTGTATGAGGGCAGCACGACCTCGAACTTAAAGTAATGATTATCATTACTTGTCAAATCGCTTTTAAAGTAACGATAATCATTACTCTTAAAACCAGTCGAGACCAGTCAAGGATGAAGATAAACAATCGTCGCATTCCGAATGGTGGTGGACCCGCTTAATGTAGTGGTCATGCCATCTGCACTACAGGCAAAGGGTTACGAGTCCGAGCCCCGGTAGGATCGCTCGAAAAACTTTTTTCTCTCGTTTACCTTCTTTTCTTGTTTACCTGTAAACCCTAGCTCTAGGTGAGTGAGAACCCGTCGTTTACCCGTGAACTCGTCCGATGGTTAGGGTTAGTTTTGTGGTTCGGGTTAGGATTTATCTTAAAGTAATGATTACCATTACTTTAAAGCGACTTGGGAAGCAATGATAATCATTACTTTAAACCTCGAGAACGCGTTGACGAGGGAGGTCTCACAATCGACCACTGAACTGCCGGCCTATCCCGGGGCGAAACTCTCAAGATAAACTCTTGTCTTGGGTTAAACAGTTCCAAGACTGAACCGGTTGTTGAAAGTGATTGAATAGAGTTTGACCGCTGCATTCAACATTTGTTGACTATAGGCATGCAACCTATAGTGGCAGGGTGGACGAGAGCAGTCCAATCTCGTTCCCAGAGCCCGCGTTTTTTTCGGCCAGCGGTGTCCAAACGCTCTCGCCTAGGCACACAGCGGTCAAACGTCTGCGCATGTGTCAAAAGTCTTGCAACAACAACCTATTCCAAAACAAATTCAAAGCGAGCCGGCGGCCGTCACTGTTCACAAACCCGCTTTCAAACCTTGAGAACTTCTTTGGTAAATTACGAAAATTTTGGGTAAACTCACAGTTTGAAGTTTGTTCAATTTCTCGTCGACTGTGAAAATAAAAAGCTTAACTTTCACGTATTTTTCTTAACTTTTTGGGGTAGAAGTTCACTGTAATAGGTTTTAAGGTAAATTTGCGCGGGAAATTCGCGCGGCCGACCACCAGACTGACCGTAATACGCACGCGCAGACGTTTGACCGCTGTGTGTCGCCTAGGTATACTTCGTGTAACTGAACCCGTTGTTGATGGTTAGGGTTTTTTTAATGTAGGGGTAGGGTTTGTATTAGTCCACAGGACCATTAATTAAAGAAGCATTATATTTATCTGTTGTTCAGTGACCTCCCCCAATACTATATGTGTACATTACACGAAGTGCCTACCGTACCCGCTCTCGTTTCTTGGTGCTGACCAAAAGGAACGCGAGCTCTGGGAACGACACAGAGAGCAGTGCAGTCTGGGTCTCGTTCCTTGGTCTCGCAATGGTAAGAGTAGCAATAGTAAGAGTAGCAATGGTATCAGTAGCAATGATAAGAGTAGCAATGATAAGAGTAGTATAATGATAAGAGTAGTAATGATAAGAGTAGTATAAGAGTAGTATAATGATAAGAGTAGTATAATGATAAGAGTAGTATAATGATAAGAGTAGTATAATGATAAGAGTAGTATAATGATAAGAGTAGTATAATGATAAGAGTAGTATAATGACAAGAGTAGTATAATGACAAGAGTAGTATAATGACAAGAGTAGTATAATGACAAGAGTAGTATAATGACAAGAGTAGTATAATGACAAGAGTAGTATAATGACAAGAGTAGTATAATGACAAGAGTAGTATAATGACAAGAGTAGTATAATGACAAGAGTAGTATAATGACAAGAGTAGTATAATGATAAGAGTAGTATAATGATAAGAGTAGTAAGCATTATAATTTACATGTTAGGTATTTAATAAGATTGATAATAATTAGGTAATAAAAAGTAAGAATATCCTATTTAAATATAATGGGTCCTGAAACTAAAAGATAATGGCAAAGTTAGGAAAGAGGCTACAAGTATTTTGAAAACTGTTTAATACTTGTTGCACTTGCGGTACTTTAGGTAGACTGTTCCATAGGATGCCCCTCTGTATGAAAAACTCGATTTTAGACCGGCTTCGGTGTTGGGTCTTGAAACGAGAACGGCGAAAACTATACTGGTGAATAGGGATTGTTTGCATAACGTAACGCTTCCCAGTTGACAGCGGCGCCTTTCTTCTAAGTGTCCAATTACGCATGGCTAAGATTTATTTTGATCTGATGTCGTAATTAGAACCTGGAATGAAGTTTTGGAGTTTCTGAGTAAGATCTTTCTCCAGACTTCCCCAGGCAGTGCTATACAATAAATCAAACTGATGTTAGGCTATAAGCGAGTTATAGATAGAAATTAAAAGATTATGAGGCACGAATGGCTTGAGTCTTCTTAAAATACCAAGTGCCTTGGCGATCTTTTTAGAAATGTTGTCAATATGAGTCTCGCATGTAAGGAGCTCGTCGATGTGAACACCGAGACATTTATAAGGTTTAACTCTATTAATTTGACTGCATGCCACAAGGTCCAAGAGTAGTTATGGGCTCTGCTACGGTTGAGGCGCAATGTTTCCGTTTGACCGATGACGCAAACTATGGCACCAAGCTCTAATTTTGACGCTTTTCATCAAAATTTCAAGACAATTGTTAAATTTCAGATACTTTTAAAAGCAAGAGTTTCGAAATTTACAGAATTCGCGTCCGTGTTGTATCGCATATGTATATGATCTATCTACCGCTACAACACGCCGCTCATTCTGTAAATAGTATATGACTTGTTTACATGACATGCATTTTGGGCACATAACTCCAAACAGGCGGCCGAGACTTGTCACACGGTCTCAGAACCACTACGGGCACGTGTACTCGCAACATTCATCTTAATAGGTTGGGCAGGGTAAAAGACTGCCACACGACAAAAATCAGCGGTGCCGAAAATGTACGAGTGCCGCGTTCAAAATGATGTGTACATCGGACTTTGGTCCTGACTGAAATTATCTCGCGTGCTCCGGTTTCTATGCCAACACTTACAGGGAGATTCCAGAGTGGCCAGTCTCCGAATCACGCGACTTTTCACAAGCACTTCCACTTACAATAACTCATAACTTACAATGAGTCGAGTCTTTTTAGCGTGAAAGTGTCTCCGTTACTCCAGTTCTTCGATATTTTTATTGTTATGATTTTAATTTAGGATTACTATTAGAATACACCTCGTTTTATTAAATTATGAATGCATGCCTATCATTATACTTTCTATTTATATAGTATAATTAGCATAAAGGCGCACGGATGACACGTTCAGTATACCCGTGTGCTTGTGACACTGTGCTGTCGTCGCTTGTACCGAGATATCTATGCCACCAACAGGTGAGATAACTGAGTGAATCGCTTGTCTGTGATGTGAGAATTAGGGTTGGTTATTGCAGAGTGAAATCTACCTTAATTAACAGTGAGCTGATATTGAACGGCACTCTAGAAAATTAATGCTACATTGATTTACTCACACGACGTAAAATATTAGGATCCCCGCATTCGGATCTCTTACAACTTATAAAGCTCAGCTCGACAAACTCAGCTAGGTTGTCGAAATTTGGCGCTTTCTCAGCGTAAACATGTCCTAAAAGTGCGTTTGTTGATCTTAGTAAACAACTAGTTCTTGCTAAGCTACGGCTCACTGGATTCGAACTCACCCAATGTAGCACGACACC
The DNA here is from genome assembly GCA_030867875.1 of Actinernus sp. WN-2022. NCBI lineage: Eukaryota > Metazoa > Cnidaria > Anthozoa > Actiniaria > Actinernidae > Actinernus > Actinernus sp. WN-2022. Next base: position 34,143,968 of record JAOWCC010001751.1, on the reverse strand, counting down.
TAAACTAACGGTGAATCATACAGAAACAAGTTTTCACCAAATTAAAGTAATCATGCACTTTACGAGATGTTTGACTGAGAAAATCCCCAGAATCTAGCGGTATCCGAGGTGAAATGAGACGATGCTATACCGAATATTCTGGTTTGCTTATATCGGTACCGAAACGGCTTGCACCTGCGAAATTCATGGTTTCGTAAACAACATAAGGTTATATTTGAATTGATCGAACTTCAGTTGATTATCAAAAATCAGACAGAACTTGGCATAAGCCTGGCGGCTGAAGTTGTTTTAAAAATCCATTTAATGACAAACCACAACGAAGTCAACACTGCATCCTTTTATTATTAAAACATCGACACTGCCCTCATTTAGCTCCAACTTCAACTAAATTAATTTGATCATTAATTTGCCCGTTAAGTTCCTTGTTCTCCGGCGTACTTCAAAATACTGCATCTCTTGCCACGGATAAGACCTGCTCTCCTTTTTCTGAATATCAGAACTATCAAAATCAGTGCATGGTTGCTTCAGTGTTATAGTTATGCCTTTGCTTCCATGGCCATTGCATTTTCATAAGTTGTTTATCGTTGGATTTAAGGGTCGGATGTAAATTCTATACGAATGCGATCTAGCACTTCCAAGAAATATCAATATCGTGTCGGTGGTAGTCGGTAATCTGGCCTCTCGGAAACCCTTCTAAAAACACTTGGCAATACTCTATATGTTCTGGTATCTCAAATTTAACCCTTAAGTTGTTGGCCATGTATTTCTGTTTAGTAAACTTAAAGTATACCTAAGAACAATATATTTTTATTTTAGATATCAATTCTAAATCAAGTGAATAGTAGAATGGTAAAATATATTTTGCTTTGAATGCTGTGCCGCTGAGTTAAGGAGGTTTTAATGATCGAAAATGCCAATTACACGACGTCAGGGAGGTATCTTGCTCACGGAACATGCCAATGATGCTTCCAAATTATGGTCTGATATCAGGAAGCTTATACCTAAGAAGAACAAGGTCTCTGTGCAAGAGGTTACGCTTGACAACAAGATCTATTCGGACAACTCTGGAGTAGCTAACTGCTTTAATAAGTTCTTTACATCAGTTGGTGCACGCCTCAAGAGCACTGTCTCGATACCGAATGTAAGCGGGCGCAGAAACTGTTCTACATCTCGAGAGGTTCCAGATTTTGCGTTCAAAAACATACCAGTTGATTTTGTGCGCAAAGAACTATCATCATTGCGTGCCAATAAATCTTCTGGGTTGAAGGATATTCACTCACGCATACTTAAAGCCGGTGCCAGTGTTCTAGCTGCCCCACTTACCCACATCTACAACTTATCATTGCAGCGCAGTGAAATACCCAAGTCATGGAAATCAGCTACTATTACTCCTCTCCATAAGTCCGGGTCACTTTCAGATCCTAATAACTTTAGACCGATTTCAGTTCTCCAAGTCGTTATGAAGATCTTTGAACGTGCCATTCATAAGCAGCTCTATGACCATCTGTCTACTAACAAGCTGTTATCACCATACCAATCTGGCTTTAGGCCTGGCCATTCCACCTGTACTGCCCTCCTAGACGTCTCAGACTATATTCTGAAGAACATCGATAACGGAAACCTCATCGGAACAGTATTCTTAGACCTTAGCAAGGCCTTTGACATGATTAACCATTCCACTCTTAAGGTTAAACTTGCCAACATTGGTGTTAAAGGACACGCCTTGGACTGGTTCGATAACTATCTCTCTAATAGAACTCAGTCTGTCATTATTAATGGAACTCTATCTGATACTATAGAAATAACACTAGGAGTACTTCAACGCTCGGTCTTGGGGCCATTACTATTTATCATTTTCATCAATGACCTACCACATAATGTTCACCATTGTAAGGTAGTATTATATGCCGATGATACTGCTCTCTTTTTTGCCGATAAGGATGTTCAGATTATACAATCTGTACTTCAGGATGAACTTAGTGCTCTTAGTAGATGGTTTACTGATAACGAATTAATTGTAAATTGTACTAAAACTAAAGTTATGTTATTTGGTTCTAATCAACGTTTAGCAAGATCACAGAAGCCTTCTTTGTCATTATCAGGAACACTATTAGAACTACCAGAGACTGTTAAGTATCTAGGTTTGTCTTTCGATGCTACAATGAACTGGCATGACCATATTGATGTCATTGCTTCTAAAGTATCTCGTAGACTTAACCTCCTTGGGAGGATCCGGAAATATCTTAATGTCGACACTTGTAAGCGTCTGCATGGAACTCTCATTCAGCCGCTGTATGAATACTGTGATGTAATCTGGTCTAATGCGGATAAAATTAACCTTGATAGACTCCTGAGGTTACAGAAGAGAGGAGCGCGCATCATACTCCGGAGGAAAATCCGAGAAGAACGCACAGAGCAGTTATTCAGAGAGCTTGGTTGGGTCCCCTTACTTGATCGATGGCACTTTCATAAATGTCTTACTGTCTTTAAATGTTTGAATGGACTTTGTCCACCTTATCTTAGGAATTTGTTTTCTCGTAATTCTGATGTCCATAATTACAATACTCGCAATAGGTCTAATCTCCATATGGTTAAAATATCCTCTAAATCTGGTTATAGATCCTTTGCCTATTCAGCAGCTAAGTTTTATAACAGTCTCAGTTCAACCATTAAGAGCTCTCATTCTATCAGAACCTTCAGCGCCAATTACTGGTTGGACTCGTCTGCCAGATCATTATAGTTTATCATTATAGTTTATTGTTATTATTTTATCAGTAGTTTAACATTATTATTATTATTATTATTATATATAGTTACTTATTATAAAATAGTTTCGATAGTACGCGCGCTCTGATTGGCTGTAAGCCGTGTTTCTATAACTCTATAGAAACACAGAAGTTGAGCGCGCGCTTGAGCTAGTTGTGAGAATTTACATTTTGGTTATCAAATTAAGCGAGCATTTCCGTGCTTTTATTCGTTTATTTTATAAAGGAAATAGAAAACATTTCCCCCTTGTTTCTATAGAGTTATAGAAACACTTGTGGAAGTTTGGGAGAACTCGAAATAGCTGTGGAAACATTCGCCCTTCGGGCTCGTGTTACCACTGCCATTTCTCGTTCTCCCAAACTCCCACTCGTGTTTCTATAACTCTATAGAAACACGGGAAATGTTTTCTATTTCTTAATTAGTAGTTAGGTTAGTTTTTTATCTTAGATATGATTGCTTGTCTGTATTTATTGTTATGTTTGTATTTGTATTATATCTTAGACGCAAGTGTTAGCTTTTTTGAATTCTGTGCATAATAAAGTATCTATCTATCTAATCACTTCTTAGTGGTTGTGAATGGGCGTTAAATTTCTAACAGCATTTTATTTCAACCATGAGTATAACACTGATAATTTGAAAAAAAAAATTAAATTGTAAGAAAACATTTTGTATAATAATTAGTGATGCCTCCCCTGACTTCATGAATTAGCATTTTGGATATTAAAACCTCCTTAACTCAGCGGCACAGCATTCAAAGCAAGATAGCGTGTATATTGTACCATTCTACTATTCACTTGATGTAGAATTGATATCTAAAATAAAAAATAAGGTTCATAGGCACTTTAATAACATTCAACGTTCTTCCTGAATTAATTTGAATAACTGTCATAGCTGACTTCTAAAGAGAGCCAAAAATGCAAAAATGTTGCAGTTTTCGAACTCTGATTTGCAAATGTTTACAAACAAACTTCACAATACCATTCCTCAAATTCAATACAATCTATTCCCTCTAATATCAAACGGTTTGAAGTAGAAAACTGATGTATCTCTAGGTACATGTATAATAACTTGATACGTTGTGAAATTTGTTTACACCGAGATAAATACACGGCGTTGACATATTTTGTGAATGATAACATTTTCCATGCCTTGTCTTTTTAGGAAATTTTATGCAATTTTGCCACGTTGTGAATAATAACCATGGCTAGGTATTTGTTTTGTTACGGAGACCGTCGATATATTCTTAGTGCATCGCTTAACGTCCAATGGATGTGTTGAGGTCAGAACCCCTCCCCTCCCCCTTAACGTAAACATTATTTTGTTGTCGTTGCGAGAGTTAACTCGAAAAGCATTCTGACGGTTTACTTGATAGCCTGCACCTAAGAAAATGCCGCCGGACAGTTCCTTTATAGTGAGTTATTTCAACACGGAAAGTCCGCTTGACTTAATTCTGTTGTATTTTGCGTATACAATCTTATAATTTACCCACAGTGCAATTTAATAGGGGCTTCAAGCTTTATTCGTAGACTTAGGGGGGGGGGGGGGGGGGGGGGGGGAGAACGAGGATCCATAACTTACGATATAGACCGTGCAAAGGAGGTTAAAATTTTATAGCCTCTTCATTTTCTTTGAGACCGGAAGTGGGCGGAAGGTCCATACAGGAAGTGATGGACAGCAAATTGACCAATCATAGCTTGCGAAATTACTTAGCTATATAATAATTGTTATTTTCTTTTTACAGTACAAAGCAGGATGTTAGTGCTAGTGGGCGTTGTCCTTCTTTCCATTTTATTCCCTACTGGTGTCATTGGTGCAAGAAGCTGTGTGGAAACTGCCGGTAACACAACCTCGCAAGTCTGTATCTATGGCAACTGTTCGTTTGCCTGTAACCCAGGTGGCGGGAATAAGATTTGCGACCAGTTGTGTCTTCTTCACGAGAATCCCTGTCCTGCGCTGAGATGCACCTCCATGGATTGCTACCAACGGTGCCTATCAGGAAGGTGCGCATTACTGAATTGCACCTCGGATAACTGCGTGCAAGGCTGTGCTGGCAATTGTACCAATATGCAATGCAATTCCAACACTAAATGCAGCCAGCAGTGCGAGACGGGTAACTGCAATCTAGCAGCCAGCGGTCGAGGTATGGCTGTACAGACATGCGCGGGAGGGACTTGTCGCGATGTGAGTTGCTCGTCGGATGGTTCTTGCAACCAGGACTGTCTCGGCGGAGGCTGCCATTTGACATGCAGCAGCGCCCAGACAGACGAATGCACTCAAAGTTGCAATAAGGGTGCATGCTCGTTTCACTGCAGTGCCAGGACGTGCGAGAGTACTTGCGGACATGGCGGCTGCCCAGACATGAAGTGCAGCGGGCAAAACTGCACCCAAACATGCATCAAAGATTGCTCGAGCATGACTTGTTCCACCAGTGGGACATGCCAACAAGCGTGCAGTGGCGCGGGGTGTAACATAACGTGTGACAGACGATCTAGCAAGTGCACTCAGAGCTGCCAGGGTCGTTGCACTGCGAAGTGCGAGTCAAGTGAGTGTGATAGTGTTTGTACTGGCAGTGGATGTGATTTGAGCTGTGCGAACCCCGCAGCTGAGAGCTGTGATCAAATCTGCCATCGTTCCAAAGGAGGTTCCAATCTCGACTGTAAAGCAAAAGTGTGCAACAGCAACTGCGCGGACGGTAACTGCCAGCGGATTGGGTGTTCAGGCCAGACGTGTACCCAGCAATGTTCCGGTAACTGTACGCTGATGACCTGCTCGGCTTCCACGTGTACTCTGACGTGTAGGCAAGGCAACTGCAGGCGAATGAGCTGCGAGTCTGGTGTTCAGGTTAGTACTGTACTTAAAGGGATACCCGAGTACAAAGCACTTATGATCTCAAAATGATATTTAGACTCCTGAAAACTGAAATCGCAATAGAAACGATTTCTTTTGCAATACAAACGTGTAGGATTTTTTTCGAAAGTGTATTGCGTAATAGTTCTGATGACGTCATGTCCAAGTAAAACAGCTACTCACTCTACTGGAAAATCTGACAAAACAAACTACTCTATCAAAGCAATTTAAAGAATAAAAGTGTTAGAAACAAGAATTAGCGAATTATAAAAGAAAATGACTGAGCGGTGAGGATAATATGTGATCTCTACAACTCAGTACATGACGTCGTCAAAACTATTGCACAATACGCTTTCAAAAATATTCCTACGCTTACATTGCAAGAGTAAATGTTTTTATTGCGATTTCCGTTTTCAGCACACTCTAAATATCATTTTGAAACCATAAATGTTTTCTACTCGGGTATCTCTTTAACGGTAATGGGTCAGGAAAGGTCACATTTTCACCATTTCAAACAAGCCTAGAACATAGAGTATCCTCTGTAAGCCCAAAAATTATTCGCAGAAGTACTCAAAACCTTTCAAAGTTTCATATATATAAAGATTGCAAAAGGGTTGAGGGGCACTTTAAAAGCAGTCAAGACCAGTCAAGGATGAAGATAAACAATAGTCGCATTCCGAATGGCGGTAGACCCGCTTAGTGTAGTGGTCATGCCATCTGCACTACACTACACTGCACTACATGCAAAGGGTTACGAGTTCGAACCCCAGTAGAAGCGCTTGAAAAAAACTTTTTCTCTTCTTCACGTTCTATTCTTGTTTACCTGTGAACCCTAGCTCTAGGTGAGTGAGAACCCGTCGTTTACCCGTGAACTCGTCCGATGGTTAGGGTTAGTGGTTTGGGTTAGGATTTATCTTAAAGTAATGATTATCATTACTTTAAAGCGACTTGAGAAGTAATGATAATCATTACTTTAAACCTCGAGAACGCGTTGGCGAGGCCCAGCTGACGATTCGAGCACGTGCCTTTGGTCACAATAAACTCAATAGACAAAACATCGATTCTTTTTTTCGCAGACTTGTACCATGAGTTGTCCAGGTGGATACTGCGCCATGAATTGCGATGCCACTAAGTGTCATGTGGAGGACTGTAAGGGTTGTACTCTCACAGGAAGCGGGCTAACAACCAAGACTCCTCCCCACGGGAAAGGACAAGCTGCCTCTGGTGTCATTTCTACTCTGTTAACAATCCTTTGTGCGGCTTTTATCAGTCTTGTGCCACAGTTTTAGATATTTTCAGGTGTAATAACTGGGAACTATACAAACCATAGGATGACTGAGAAAAGGATGAATTCGGTTCCAATCCAAAATAGGATAGGCAGCAGCACTTGACCCCCAGCGTCATTGTAACCCCATTATATTTTAAAAGATACCGACGCAGGCTGCAACATTGTGTGAAATACAGCCGCCAATGGCGACATTGCTCCATGTGCGACCCTCTGCAACATTGCGCACTACATTGTTGGCAATATTGCAGAAGTGGGATCAAGTTCTAGTTCTGCAACATTGTACGCAACAAATTGCACCGTGTGAACATCCCTACAACTACTGGCAATCAGCCAATGACATGCCACTCTTTTTGCTCATCGCTGACCAAAATACTGTGACGCGGTAGCCGCACCTTCTATGTTGCACGCAATGTTGCAGGAAACAGCGTGTCAACTTCTCAAATCAATTGCTGCCGGGCAATATTGCACGCTATGTTGCAGCGTGTGTCAACCCTTCTCAAATCAATTGCCGGCAATGTTGCACGCAATGTTGCAGCGTGTGTCAATTCCTCAAATCAATTGCCGGCAATATTGCAAGCAATGTTGCAGTGCGTGTCAACTCGAATCAATTGTCGGCAATATTGCACGCAATGTTGCAGCATGTGTCAACTCCTCAAATCAATTGCCGGCAATATTGCACGCAATGTTGCAGCGTGTGTCAACTCCTCAAATCAGTTGCCGGCAATATTGCGCGCAATGGTGCAGCGCGTGTCAACTCGAATCAATTGCCGGCAATGTTGCAGCGCGTGTCAACTCCTCAAATCAATTGCCGGCAATATTGCACGCAATGTTGCAGCATGTGTCAACTCCTCAAATCAATTGCCGGCAATATTGCACGCAATGTTGCAGCGTGTTTCACCTCCTCAAATCAATTGCCGGCAATATTGCACGCAATGTTGCAGCGTGTTTCAACTCCTCAAATCAGTTGCCGGCAATATTGCACGCAATGTTTTAGCGTGTGTCTGTATCTTTACTCTAAGACGAGTCCATGTATTACCATTATAACTATACTTTATTCAGTTCTTAAGTGCAATTTCTATGTACAGTTTGAATATGTGCGTCTTCATTTGAACTTCTCTTCCTGGGCTAATTGATTGTTGAACAGGTTGAACGGATTTGTGCTTACTGGTATGGAATCACGTTTAAAATCTTGCTGTAAAGAAATGAGGAAAATACATTTGTTACAGGACAGCAAAACTCGCATCTACAGGCATTAATTCTCATTACCTAATAACAAAATAACATCTTAGAGAAGCAGGTATACTGGAGAAAATTTGAGACAATTTTAATGAAGGATGTCAAAGATTCGACTGAATGAAAAATACTGCTTTTAAGAGAAATTTAGAGCCAATTGAAATTGGTTCACTGTAATCGAAATCAAATTTCTAAAATATACTTTTGTAATTCCACTTCTATCGAAAATGTGTGGAAAGAAAATCAGGACATCCACATGGTATTTCTCTTCTATTTCAGGGTGTTATTTTTGTAGTTTTGTTTTAAAGAAACTTGAAGGTTCCATTCTACTGACATAGCACATATAAAGGCGCTGTGTTGCTGTTCATTTTATTACTTGGTTATGCTGAGTTGCTTTTCACCAAGATTTTACATAACATAATTTTGTGCATGTCTCGAATCAATGTTTAATTAGTACCGCCTCGCTGGTAAGTTGGTAGAGCACGGTAGAGTGCGGGAGGTCGCGGGTTCGAATCCCGACCGCGTCCTTGGGCAGGGACGTATAAGTCGTTGGCCTTGTCTCCTTCCTCTTGTAATCTATGCGAGGGGGACGTGAAAGAACCTGTTGTGTTATTTCAAGAAGGAGTAGGGGATTGTCACCCGACACAACAGCCTGGTATTCTGAGGTATACTAACAATCACTCATGATTGTCAACTGCATATCACAAATATAACCTTGTGAAGCGCATTTGAATATATCCATATAGAATTTGTGCTATATATAAATGAATACCTTTACCTTTTAGTGGCTGTTAATTGGCTTCAAACAGGTAAAGTTCCCTCCCTTAATTGACCTATATCATTATGACGTCAAATCAAAACAATCTATTGTTTAAACGCTAAGGATCACGGTCGTGGGAGGGGGACAAAACAGCAACAACACAAAGGAAATCGCTATCAATTGCATTTTGTAGAACGTAGAAAAGCGGTAACAGCCACCAAATACGGTAAATGTTGTGGGATAAACATTGATACAGCTGATATCTGGAAACCAGACAATTCGAAGTTAAATTTTCCTCAGCAGAGCAGATTTAGTTCAAAATTCTATTGTTCAAGTCGATTCTGTCCCCCTCATAAACAAGCCGTGACGTCATAATGATATAGGCTAATTGAAGACTAGATCTACACACAGTTTGTTAATCATTTTTGCACATTTACTTTGATTTCCACACGTGTGCTAGGATAGTCGGTTTATATGAAAACTACTGAAAATAATTTAGTTCACGCCCGGAACATAATTAAAGGCGTGTCCCTCACTGTAACAGCTTCTTGAAGCTGTCCGCAAAGACTTATTGCATTATTATTTTTTAGCACCGTAATATCAATGCCCTGAGTTCCGTTACACGTTTTTGTTTCGCCTGTTTTCCCTTAGAAACTGGAGAATTTATTCTTTTTTTTATGGAATTGCCACTTCCACTTCCTTGATATCTCAGAATTACCGTTTGCTCATCTTAAATCCAATCAGATGCGAACGCATAGCTCTAACTGTAGTTTACCTGTTTTAATACTCGTAGTTTTCATCTTCAGTGCGACTTTATTTCTTAATGCCAGTGGACCTGTAGGATTAAAAGAATAAAAAAGCTTGATCAGATTTGACAGCACGTACGGTCAATGAAAGTGGTCCTGGAACAGAGCGAAAACGTGGAATTTAAGCTGGTATATCAGCGAGAGTAATGTACGCAATAAATGTATTCGAACTGGTATTTCGAATTTCTGTGTCATTATTTAATTGGAGAAAGTGTACCTTTCTAAAGTGTACATGAATTAATACACTTATCAGCGGCTTACCCCTGGCCGGGTAGACTCGCAAGCCGATCAGGCCGGGAGTTGCAAAAAGGTGGTGCAAACTTGACGAGGGAATCGTTCGAGTTAAAGTCTCCTGGGTCGACCCCAGGGTCTACCCCTGCGGAAAGGCGCTGATAAGTGTATAAAACTACCATGAGCACGGGCATCTCGCCGCAAAGTTTTCAAAAGTGGCATTCGGTAGTTCTTCGTACATTTTTTGCTCACAGCGCGCAGACAGTTAACTCGTCAATTTTCTTTACCGAATTGGCTCACTGTAGCGCACATAAAAGAAAGGGAAATGGAGAGGATGAAAGGGACAGGAAGAGATTGGAGCATTCAATTTCAAAGTTAACACGACTAACCTTACTTCCATACTGTCTACGCAAGCTGGTCTATTGCAAAAGCAGCGTCCCTCTCTGTCGGCGCGTGCCTTGCGCATTATCTTGATCTGGTGCGGTTCACATCTAACCCATACGGGTGGGCACAGGGAGACGCACCACACAGATCCACGACGATGGCATCTACATCGCGAGGTGCATTTCTTGTCCGTAAACCGCTGGCCAAACCTATACATCGCTCCTTCTACGAGACAACCTTTTGGAAAAATATCATTGACCAATATACATTAATGCATATTTCTGTTTCGATCGGTTATATTACTAAGAGCATATCGACATTAGTGATCCTATCAAATTTTGAGTGTTGGAACTTAAAATTCAAGAGATTTATATAAGAAAAACAAAAAAAAGCCTTTCTAGCCTCGCTTTCATGTTTTCCTACATTTGAAATGGCAATTACTAAAACAGAGCACTATTACCAAGTTTCGAATGATCTTTCGTGTGATAACATTCGTTTTCTTCTACAAATTAATATTGAAAATGAGGAGGCGGCCATTATGAATTCTATTGTCATCATATTGCTATTATTGGTTTTGTAATTGATATGAGTATTATTAATTATTTATCGTATTTCTTATGATACTATTATGGGTAGGTTTTAAGTATAAGGATTAAGGTGTTTAGGGTTAAGGTTATTGTATTAGACAGTGTAGTTGTTGTATTAGTAGATGTATGTTGTAAACATGAGTTGTTCCTGTAGTTGTAAAATAAGTAGAAGTACTAAAACCAGCTGCTCTCGTATAAAACGTATCAGTAATTACCCTTCATTGGCGGCGGCGGCGGTGGTGGTGGTGGTGGTGGAGGAGGTGGGAGTGGGATTTTCGGCAGGCCACGGGCCTTTTCGGGCAATTTTTCTGTAAAAAGAATAATTCACCGATATTACTTAATTCCCTAGAGGGCACTAACATTAACAAACAAACAAAATTGGGTAAAAAGTACCTACGCATGAGCAGTGGTTACGTAATCGATAATTTTCGAGGTTTCTTTCAGACCGCGCTAAACCATTTTTTATTTTATTTTAAAGAAAATAGAGCTATCAAAAAAGAAGGCATTCGTTACAGCGAAGCTTACGCGAATCACCGTCCATAGAACACATTTGTATGAGGGGACAAACTACGGCACGGGTTAATAATGTACGACATACCGTGGCATTGAAATAGTTTCCCTATATTGTTAAAAATAGCAAAGCCGACACAACGTAAATTTTAGAGGTTTATAACGATATTTCGGCTGGCCAAACCAGCCTTCTTCAGGTAATATGAAGAAATGTTATTACATTGGCGAACGTGACTAACTAGAAATATGGGTTACGAAATACAGGAAATAGATGACAAATGATTGGCACTATAAATATAGAAATAACAAGATAATGAGGTTATATATATACCAGCTAGTATGACTCGTCACGGATGTTGAGACCATAAGGTACGAGTGTTCTAGCTTGTGTAATGAGAGTAGCTTCTCTGGCCTTACGAATTGAGTCTCTATTAGAGAACATTTTTTCGATGGGGATTAGTTGCATGTCATTAGCAGTGTGATTAGGTGTCGAGAGAAAATGTTCAGCAGCTGTAGTAGGTTTAGATATGTTATTAGACTTGTCTACGGTCCGTCGATGTTCGTTAAATCTGTCTTTCAGACGTCGTTTTGTCTCACCTATGTATTGTAAATTGCAGCGGTTGCATTGAATCATGTAGATTAGATTTTTTGTGTTACACGTCAAATTAGTTCTGATAGAGCGTCTTTCACCGGTAGAGAAGAAAGTATAAGTGGTTTGTCCGTCACAGATGTAGGGGCAAGTAGAACAGTTCTTTCCACAGCGGAAAGAGCCAGGTGGGAGCTGAGGATCAGTCGAGTTAGAAGGGAGTTTAGCTTTAACTAGTAAATCACGGAGGTTAGAGGTGCGTCTGAAGGCTACAAGTGGCAAGTGTTGAAAGACTTTCTTGCAGCGGACAGAGGAGTGTAGCAGGCTGTAGTTCTTCTTAATTATTTCAGAAATATGAGGGAGTGATGGGTTATAAGTAATAACAAAAGGTATACGGTTAGAATTGTGTGTGTCTTTGGTTTGTAGAGCAAAAGCGCGAGGGATGTCGGCAGCGCGTTGTATTTGTCTAGCAAGAAAGGAACGGTTATAGCCGCGTTTAATGAGGTATGTGATAAGCTCAGCAGTGCGGTGCTTAAAAGCTTCGTCAGTAGAACAGATACGTCGTAAACGGAGGGCTAAGCTAAAAGGGATGGCTTTTTTGGTATGTTGTGGATGGCAAGATGAATAAAGTAGATGCTGGTGCTTATCTGTGGGTTTAGAATAGAGATCAGTCTCGATATTACCATTCGGTTTAAAGAAACATTAACATCAAGGAAAGGTACGTTAGTAGAAGAGTGTGAGCTGGTGATTTTGATGGTAGGGTGAATGTCATTAAGATAATCGATGAATATTTTTAGGTTGTCTGGACCTTCGGTCCAGATCATAAAAATATCATCGATATATCGAAGCCAAGTATGTGGTTGAGATGGAGCGTTTACCAGGGCGTTGGCTTCGAAAAAACCAAGAAACAGATTGGCAAAAGTATAGGGGCCATTCTAGTGCCCATGGCTGTGCCGTGAATCTGAAGGTAGTGGTTATCGTTAAAAGAAAAGTTATTCATGGTTAGAATCATGCGAATAAGGTCACAGAGTGTGCCAGTAGGAATGGTTATATGGGGGCGAGTACGTAAAAAGTGATCACATGCATTAATCCCTTCATTATGTGGAATGTTAGTGTAGAGTGATGAGACATCAAGGGTAACTAGTAGTGTGTTAGCGGGTAAATTATCGATGGCAAGGAGTTTGTTGAGAAAGTCATTAGTGTCTTTGACAAAAGAGGGTAGTTTAGCAACTAAAGGTTTAAGGTGGTAGTCAACAAAATGGGATATACGTTCAGTAGGGTGGCTGTTAGATGATACAATGGGGCGTCCTGGATTGCCTGGTTTGTGTATTTTAGGTAAAATGTAAAAGCGTCCTGGGGTAACGTCAGTTTGTATAAGGTATTGTTTGGTTTTGTCGTTGATTAAATAATTGTCACTGTGCATTCTGTTAACATATACAGTGATACGTTGTTGTATGTTAGCCGTTATGTCTTCGTTTAATTGTCGGTAAAATTTGGTGTCATTAAGTTGTCTGTAACATTCGTTGATGTTGTTGATGTACCCTATATTGTGTTCGTTCTGCTGATCCAAACAAATTACAGAGTTACCGCGGTAGAGTATAGAGCGAATTTCGTATGTGTGGGACACGAATACGGCATGTCCGTAGCCCTACCGTAACCGTAACCGTACCGTAACCGTACCGTAACCGTACTATACCTTAAATCTGTAATTTGATTGGATCCGAGGGAGACCAAAACCATTTCAACGTCGCCCAGGCTACCGTACACTGAGTAACCGTGCCGTAAGCCTTTACTGTTTTACAGTATTATGCATAAATCAAAGTTCAAGCTACAAACAAACAGACTACATCAGTTGACAGAAAATTTTAAACTTAGAAATCACCGAATATTTGACATTGATATGTTAAATATTTACGGAGAAACTGACTTCATTCTTCAAAATATATTTATCGTATCACTCTCAAATTTTCGGTAATTCCGTTCGACGAAGGAGAACGCATACTAATCTTGCTGTGGTTATGTGTCGGCTATTTTTTTTGTTATGCCTAATATCTATCAAGATTTGTACTTTTTAGAATATATTATATCGGCCGGGGAACTGGTAACCACACGTAGTGACTACACGGTGCGAGCGGCCTTTTTGGTGAATGCCAGCATTACATGGCATTATGGCTTCTGTTTTGCTTGCGATCGGTTAGGGGCCGACCATTTGACTTTTGAGGGGGGGAGTGGGTGTTTTTGAAAAAAAATAACCTGCAAGCCAACGGTGGCGAAAAAAAATATCCTGCAAGCGGAAAAGCTTTGTTCTGGCTCCGCTTTTTTCGCAAAAAAAAATTCGTGCAACAACACTGCTAAAGAAAAAAAAATCGAGCACAGACAAGAACACCCACCCCCCCCCCCCCCCCCCCCTCAAAAGTCAAATGGTCGGCCCCTTAGTTACTTTCCGAAAATACAATGCAATGATGTTTCAAAGGTTCGCAAGCCTGAGGAAAGTGTGTAGTACATCTGGAGGACCTTGAACATTCAACTCGGCCATAATTATTTATTTATGCTGAACCCGAGTTAATCTGCGATCGAAAAATATGTTGTTGGCTTGCTCGCTGCATTGAATTATGCTGTTCGGTTTGCCGATACGTACAAAACTGCAAATGGTCAAGATGCTACAAATCATCATACCTGTAGGCCGAAGAGAAATACATGGATATGAATATTTCAGTGTGAGTTGTGAAGAAGCTTTTTAAATGCTACACATGTGTGCATCGTGGTGGTTTCATCGTGGTTATACAAATTAACACTGCATTCAGGGTATAACCACACTTGGATATGTCAAGGAACTTAAATATCAAAACAAGGTGAGCCCTAATATGATCAGAAATTATTCTGCAATAACAATGGACACTCAATATTCTGCAGCCAGCCTTGGTCTCACTTGAATAATAATTTGAATCAGTCGTACGTCTGAAGGTGTAGTTTACATGCACATATATTTTATGTTCTACACTGGAGTGTAATCACTGACATTTAGTCAGTTATGGAGACAGCCTTGGTCATGAAAACTGGGATGCAGTTTATACACATCTGAATAGGGTTGATTGTGTTCTATACTAACTCATATGTACTATTTAAGAGGGTCTGAATGGGGGGGTCTACATGTCAGTTGTCAGTTAAAATTTTGGCCATTTGTCAGTTGTCAGTTAGCTCTAGTTAATCATTACTAAAGAAAATTTACAAAGTTTGACCCACAAAAACCAAATTTGTCAGTTGTCAGTTATTTTTCGGTTGTCAGTTGTCAGTAAAAATATCGTCATTTGTCAGTTGTCAGTTATTTTTAAGGCCGTTTGTCAGTAGTCAGTCAACTCCATTCAGACCCTCATTTAAAACAGTGGTATTACAAATGTTGAGAAAACAATTGAAATCTGAGAGGCGTTAGTTCTCATACAAAAAAATATGTCGAACGCACTTTGATAATCTATGATTACTTCTAGTTACTAGAGTAACTATCAGTTAGGAAGTGCGTTCGTTCGAAAAGAATCATATTTTGAAGTAATATAAATTTCATTCAGATTTTAGAAATGTATTTGTTTGGTGAAACCAAGGAAAGTACCGAAAAATATACCTCTTCTTATTTACTTTTTTACATCATACCCTTTTGTCTGATTGCGTCTAGAGGAAATGGACTAGTAAACACAAATGAATAATGAATATATTTATTCTCAGTGTTTACAATTATCGTATGAATATCAATTCAACTGGTTATCCTTGTGCTAGACTTATCTGCTATATGTACACATGCAATTCTTACATGGAAGATTTGCCTCTGGCTCCCTGGGTATAAAACTATATAGTAACATAACTAATATATTTTAACTGTTTTTAACGGTATAAGATTTGATGTGTAATATTGTAACATGCATTAATGTGTAGCAATGTTTTCATTTAAATGGTCTACTACGGGCATATAGCATCATAACCATGTTTAAGTTTACTTTCTTCACTATTTTGTAAAAGTCATTGCATAAAGTTTTCAAGTAAATTCGGACCATGCAGTTATCGAAATATCGTGAGCCGTAAAATAAACAAAACGGCTGCTCGCTTAGTTCCCAGACCGGTGGTACGTGGCTCATATAAACTTTTGCTTCAGTGTAGTTTCACGTTTACGGCAGACCTTGTCTTGTTACTAGTATTAAAAGGTTTCGGCAGAAATCATTGTAGATGTTTGCGTATTAAAATCTCAACTCTTCTTGTAGTCTGAATTTCCACGTGCATGCAATCAGTCAGGCGTGAACGGGTCAGTCTGATTTTTTTACAGAACATCAACAGAGTTTTGAAGGAACGTTTGTCATATTTGAAAGACGTGCAAAAACTTCTATACTCTTACCAGAAAACTTATACTGGGAAAGTGCAATTCCTTTTGAATTAAAAGAGCTTTAATGCATCGGATCCGATCAGTCAGTTCGCGATTTCTCCCCAGCCGGAATTAGAGGCGTCAGAGAACAACGATAGCTGAATGTGTTTCTCGTCTTTCCGCTCCAGCAGCAAGAATATTGACGCAAGAAGAGACGATCTGTGGTTAAGTTTAGAATTTGATCAGACAGTAGAACCTCTGGTACCCAGGGTACGCTTTGATGAGCAACACTTATGAATTTCTTCAGCATATTACCGAGATAAATCACTACTCACCTTTTGCACTGTTCAAACCACGAGGCGAACCGTATATCGTAATGCATCATGGACATACTGAGTTAATTTATGCGCAAAGGTACAACACGTTTTTCGTGTTTGGATTGCGCCTATGGACCACAGGTAGCCCGCGTTAAGATTAGTATGCGTTCTCGCTCTCGCTCGAACGCAATAAAGTGTGACAATCTCTTTCGATTTAGGAGTTTCATGTATACTAATGAGGAAAAAAACGTAAACAAGGATTCGCCTATAGAACTCAACACAGTCTCAAAACTGCCTCGTATTAATCCAGGCGCGTTTTCTTTAGTGGGGGAGGGAGGAAGGTTTATTTTGAGATTTTAGGGAGCGAAGGACCACGGGAGGGGATCAGAAGGAGAGGAAAGGACCAAAGGAAGAGAAAGGAAGGAAATCGCGCTTTCTTCCCCCCGCCCCTCCACCGTACCCGTCGTTCTCCTTCACAGCCTATGATACAACGCCATCTTGGATTTATAGGCGCGTAAAGACCCTTGGGTACAAGGTTGATACTGGAATCGATATCTAAGTTGGGCGTACTCCACCATTAGAATTTTTCGTCAGACTGCAGCTGGCAAATTCCTACATTCCTTGATCAGGTTCAAAAACCATACCGGATGGATATGGTGGGCATCAGCAGTCTTTTCCTAAATGGTTCAGATAACGTCAACGTTCATTCGACAACGGTATATTGGGTGCACGGATACGGAATTCCTGGAACGAAATATCGGTGTGGCCGTTTCTTTTTCCGCGGTTAATCCGGCCTATTTTTATCTTTGGATTGGCACGGTGCACGACACACGACGACTTTCTTTGAAGGGGCACTATCAACCCCCAATTGATAAACAATAACTACACAGATTAGCAGAATATGTTTTCCAGGTATACTGGAGAAAATTTAAGATAATTTTGATGAAGGATGGCAAAGATTCGACTGGATGAAAAATACTGCTTTTACGAACAACTTAGAGCAAGTTTTGTAATCCACTTTAATCTTAAGTTTGCCACCTTTATCGAAAAGGTTTGAAAAGCATACCCATGGTGTTATTTTTGTAGTTTTGTCTTGGCAATCGATTGAGTGTCCCTTTAAAGAAGCACCTGGACTGTTCGAGTTCTTAACACGCCACAAAAGGTCAGATTACTGATGGGCAAATATTTTAACGATTGATTGTCAGATGCTGGATCCATTATTAGTATAGTACGGCTAGTCTTGGAAAGGTCACATATCTTGGACGCGTAGTTCTGCATGGGGCCTTGGTAGATATTCTTTTGATAGAATGAGTCGTGACAGACGTACTTGTGGGCGTGAGCTTATAAAATTCTAGCACAGGTACTAGTTAAAAAAAAAAGGAATTGTCACTTTGGCATGTGCCAAAGCGGATCGGAGTGTTTAAATGGTCTCCTCCGCATTCAGGGTGAAGTATTTTTCCCACACTTGCTGCGAGATATTTTAAATGTTCAGCCTAGCTTAGGAGATGGAGAGAACATTAATCTTCATTAGCGTAGCCCCTCAAAACCTAATGAAGTAATTAAACAAATATAAAGGGAAACGTACGGGTGTATTTCTAATTGTACTTTTCTGTGACTATTACTTTGTTGTTTTCCTACCACTTATATAATTAACACAACATTTCACAGACCACAGTATGGTAAATTAGAGTGGGTAAGTTACGGCAATGAGTTACGGCGTACGGCATGCCATTGACATGATGGTTTCAATGTTGTTTTAGTCTTTCTGACAGATCCAATCAAATTAGAGAGTTGCGGTACCGTAAGTTATACAGTACGGTGAGGCTACGGATATGCCGTATTCGTGTCCCACTAATACTATATTCGCTAGCTCTATTGGTGGGTTGCACTGGCGGCCATGTTAGTTGGTAGGAACAAAAGAAACCACATTTGCTTCTTTTGTTCCTACCAACCAAGAAGGCCGATACGCTTTTGTGATTGTATTCCCTTAGGAATGATTGCTACTGGCTCCTGTTGTAACCCAAGAATATGGTTGTGAGCTGCCTGCAGTTCGCGAGTGCGGACACCTTGCTAGCAAAGTACGGACGGGTAGCAAGGCGATAAGTACGGAACGGAAGATTAAAAAATCCCGCTCTCGCGAACTCAAACCGCGCGATTTCAGTTAGAAACAGCGCCACTGACACTGCCATATCACGCTACGTAGGACTCGGTTACACCTGGTTACAGAAGTGGAACATCTCAAAAGCTCATCTGTAGAAGATATTTATTGAATTTTCTCGCACATGCCGATAACGATCTAGATAATCATTAAGCTAATAAGACTGGTAAAACCTTAAGTTGATGATCGAAATACAGGTTAACGTGTTTTTTTTTAGGCTAAAGAACCAAGAAAGGAATGCAATGAACGTGTACGTAGGAGGGTGTTGAGTTTTTCCCAATAGTGATTGTGGTTTCCCATACTGACATTAACGTAGAATTAAGTCAGTCAAATTATCTCGTTTAAAGTCGTGTGCTGTAGAAGTGTTGTTTTTGTTATAAACTGAGTACGGTAATAATTCCGGTGCGGTTGACCGAAGGTAGGGTTCTGTTCTTTATCAACACGACCGCACTGAAAAACAATGACTTACAAACTAAATGTTCGCCATAAAACGATGGCGTTATTTTTACTTTGGCTGGCTGTGTTCCTTTGATACCCGCCGCGTCGCACTGGGAGGTGAACGGCTACAGGTATAGATAGATAACCTTTATTTAAACACGATTAATGTAAAAGCTGAAAGCTTGTGGGGTCGTGTAAAAGAAATGTATATAAAATTAAATAAAAACACTATCAAAGTAAGACGTATATATATACATATATATACTATTTACAATATCATATCAATATCAATAATGCTTAGGGCTGTATATAATTTATAATCTTTATAGTTAATAATAAGTAATAAAACTTTTATATTTGATCCCTAAAGTTAGTAATATGTAAATCCTTCGGCTCTGAAGTTCGTAGTAGTAGCTGAAGTGATATCAAAACTAAAATTCCCAAATGATTTCGAGCAGCTAAGACGGGATATTGTTTCTTTAAGACCAGTGCTTTTAACGTCATAGTCTCTACAGATAGTGTTCCATAGCACCGCACCTCGATATGTTAATGAATCCTTCATGTATCTAGTGTTAAATCGAGGTGTCGAGAGCGAATCGCGTGCCCTTAAGGCATAGCCCTTTTTCCGTTTCAATACCATCGCCTTAATTAAAGTATTCGGTAGACGTTCATCGTAAGCCTTATAAAACAGTTTAAAGATGTCTAATTTATATTGAAAGAAAAGAGTGGACCATTGGGCGTGCTCTAAGACATCAGTAGAAGGCATGTCGTTTGGTAAATTAAATATAATCCTAGCCGCTCTACAATGCATCCTTTCTATAGAGTTAAGAACTTCCTTATTACAACACGCGCCCCACAAGATTATGCCATATTTTACAGAAGGCAAAATAACCTTAAAATAGAAATCCTGTAGAATGCTCTTTGATAAAAACCTAGAACGTTTTAATAAGTTTAATTTTGTGGCAAAACTCTTCTTAAGTTCTAACGAATGTGGTACCCAACTCAGTTTATGGTCCACAGTCATTCCTAGCAGACGCGTTTCCGTAACCCACTTAAGGGTTGAGTTCCCCAAGAACACTGGAGGGGCTGAACCAACAAAGGTCCCCCTGCTGAACAGCATCGCCTCACTTTTACCTGGATGTGGTGTTAATTTGTTATTAAGACACCATGAGTACAGTACAGGTATGCACTCTTGAAAACGGCTGATTTTGTTTCATACATCGGTGAAGGATGGTTTGCAATTTGAAGTAAAAAACAGTATGAGCAGCAATTTATGGAATCATTTGAGTGGAATCATTGTTAGGATAAAAATCCATATACAGCTGATTGTATTTATATATCAGTCCCACTTGACCCCAGGTAAAAGATATCATGGACGCGGAGTATGTTGTTCACGGCTAGAGCATCGCACTCAAGGGCCACAACAAAATAAAATAACGCACAACGTAGACGCGAAGCCAAGCCACCGGAAAACTGATCTTAAGCTGATTTGCGTCGAATAATGACAAAACTATCATTAACTCGCCCGCTTAGTATAGTACACATTTTTTACGTAATTGAAACAGACATAGCTAGACGGATCTGGGTTGAACTGACTCTGGTTCACCTTTAGTTACGGAAAAAATATCATGATGCTGTAGCTTAACTTTACTCTATAAACGTTACTTCAACTGGTTTATAGTATCCCTTGTTGCTGTCTGAAGTTCGTTTTTCTGTGTAAACAGTCAAACAGATCACCGTTTTGAAGGTATACGGAAATCTTAGTTAACAAATATCAAACTTATAATTGACTTATTCAACTGTTTCTTAATCTGGCCACCATAGACTACACAAAATACTACTGATGCGACGGCCAAATGGACACGAATCGTAAAAATCAAACATGAATGGAAAACATGTTGAAAGTGATAAGTTTTGTGGCTGAGCTACACAGCACGAACTTTAAAACTACCTATGGCGTCGCTGGTGTAGGGAAATCTGTAAAAAAGTATTTTTGGTAAGAAAAATAGACCTACCATCGAGAACATCTTCGAGCAATCTTGTGAGATCCACTGCAGCTGTAATGCAAATAAACCCAACCAGTGTCAGGGATATAAGAAGGCGTCGTGAGGCCATTGTTGCTGTTTATAGCTTGCTGTGGTAATCTTTCACGGGTTTCCTCGACTGTGTAGCGCTTTTTCACGTTTCTGTTGTCCGGTGAGTGACTTAAATAGTCTCTAGCCCTTATATGCTATGAAAACAACGCAGAACGGAACGAATGACAGCGATGTCCAGCCGGTAGATTGCCTACAGAAATAACAAAAGGTATTTAGGAAGTACGCAGGTATTAGAGCTAGAGTGGGCGGCTGCGCTTTTTGCGGGCATGTCTTGTAACCAAAACGTACAAACCTTAGCGTGATATCAAATATGAGAAATTCTTTCTCAAAGAGCGACTCAGTTTAGGTCAACCCGGCGGTGAATGGAGCTCACGAACATATGCGATCCAATTTATTAGATGTGGCATTAGTAGGGACCATATGTCATCGTTAAAAGCTTTAATGCGGTTTACTGGCTGGAACTGTTTAAAGTTCATTCCCCAAGTGTTATTCAATCCTGTTTAAATGACCATCCTGAGGTCACAGCTTAGTTAGAATCTGAGCTAAAGAATTTTTGTAATGAGACACGCCCGTAACACGCCTTAGTTAGATTCCTGAAGCGTACTGAAACATGTCTGGTGAACTGGAGACACAACCATCGTTCACATCAATATTTGGATCGAGATTTCCGTAGTTTAAAATTCCTTCTTCTATGTTACTTGATACAAAAATCACAAAACAATTCTGACAGAGTTCTGGGGTATGGTTTTTTTACGACCATAACAAGTGGAATGTTAATTGATGACCGCGTCTTTTGTCCCAGCGAGACCTTAGTCGTTTCATGTTCGTTGAGTCATTACAATTTTCTCTAAGCCTGAGATCTATGATATTCAGAAACACTTGATCTGACCCCAGCAGATCTAGATTTATTTTGTTCCTTGAAAAGAACTTCACTGTTGCCGGAGAACAGTACTAGTACGAAACCGTATTTCGGTTGAGGACTTGACGATAGTACTGCGAAGGTTTCTTGCTATAATATTTGCTGTGTAAAGGCTTGTGAACAAATCTTTTGAACGAGTATACTGTGTGTGCTTTTCCGTTCAGCTTTGCGCATGCCAGAAACCATAAATAGGTTCTTGTGATACTAAAAGCTTACTAAAAGAGATTAAAAAAATTGTTTTGTGTGACGCCGGAATTTTGGAAATACGAAGATTGTCTAGAGGCTTCAACAACAACAGATCAACATGTATATTTATGACATTATCAGGCTGCGCTTGGCTCAATGCTCGTTTTTGCAAAAATATTTATTTTTGGCCAAGTTCATGATGGCCGCCTCCTAATTTGCATAATTTGGAAGATAAATTTGTAGAGGGAAACTAATGCTACCACACGAAAGAACACATTAAAACTAGTAATTGTGTCCAGAAAAAAAAACACGAAAGCGAAGCTAGAAAGCTGGGCACCGTTGTTTTCTCATACCAATCTCTCTAATTTCAAATGGCTATAACTTCATTACTTTTAAAGCTACAACACTCTAATTTCACAAGATCACTAATGTCGACATGCTCTTTCACATGGTAATGATAATATATTCTGTACATGTGGATAAACATGTATTTATGAGTAGGGACTAGGGTTATTTGTCGGCTAACCAGCCAAAATGCGAATGACATGCAAGTTACAGCACATAGCGCAGTATATGGGGGCGGCCTTCACCTCCTTGGAACCTGGTCATGGTATAGTACTGGCTATTCGCACCAGTCCCTTACAAAGCGAGTATAAATAAGAACTCCACCAAGGTTCGTCGCACAGTTCGCGTCAGAACACCTACACCTCGTTCCTCGCTGCTTCAGTATCACGGTACTAAGAAAATGGAAGGACAAGCACCCCAAGCCGCGAGAGTCCCGGCAGCTCAACAGAATGTCCCAGGTGGTCAAGATCTTCCACCAGCTGCTTCTCCGACATGAAGCCGTCGCTCAGCCGCCAGCACTAGAGGCAATTTCATTCTTTATCTCACTATGTGGTTCAGGTTGGTGTTAGACTTGTTGTCCTCGTGGTCACTTACGCTTGTGTATGTATTTTGTTTTGGTCTATCATGGTTTGCGTTGCATCACCGTTTTAGTCTCCTTTGATAGTTTCGTCGGTGTATTTGCCTTCGTTGTAATTCAACTTTGGCCTATATTGCTTTATTCCTTCGTTACTAATATATGTATCTGGACGCGGATTTGTGTAGTACGGTATAAAAGTTCTAGTTAATTTTCTATTCTTCGCGTAAATTTGTTTGAAAGGGGGTCATTATGGTCACCCCCTGGAAGAAAAAAAACAGGACCCACCCCTGATGCTTTTTTAGTCCTTTATTTTGCACGTTCGGCATGTTTTGCCGTTGGCACTTGTGTTGGCATAAGTTTACGTGCTGGCCTCACAAATACGGATTTGTGCAGTGCGGTATAAATGTTTTAGTTCATTTTCTATTCTTCGTTTTGTCCTTTATTTTTGCACGTTGCATGGCATGTACTGCCGTGAGTTTGGCACATGTGGTGCCGTGAGATTCCGTGCTGGCCTCACAAATACAGATTTGTACAGTGCCGTAATGTTCTGATTCGTTTTTCTATTCTTCGCTTTAATTTATAAGTATTCTATTTTTCCACGTTTTGGCATGCTCTGCCGTCAGTTTGGTACTTGTGTTGCCATATCTTTTCCTTTTGGATTTTATATCTATATATTTGCTTTGACATATGGCCACCACTGTTATGCACTAACGTAGTGTTCGGAAGTTGATACATGGTCGTTATACGGGTTTGCCTCACGGGCAAGGATTCCTACGATATTATTGATGTTCCTCGGTTAGTCAGTGCTTTCTCCTGGTCGTTCGACTTGTTATTTCTTTGCACACTACCTTTTTTAGTATGGGTTTTTGTGAGTTTAGCATGGGTGCTTGTTTCTCGAGTACAAGTGTGTTTTTGTGGAGCATTGTTTCAATTTACATAAGTTATATTTCTCTGTTCCATTATAATTATATTTGCAGTGCACGTTGTATGTGTAGTTACGACCATTTCGTGCCCGGCCTTAACTTACCATAAGGAGTTTGGGGCTAAGTGTCATCATTCGTTTAACATGTAGTTTGCCATGAGCCTATTGTTCCTCACGCATTTTTTTCTCGCTTAACGCTTATACAGGTTTATATTACACCATTGGTATTACTAGTTGGTTCGCCTTTCATGACTTAATTTTTATTCTGAATTCGCGCACACGTGCTGCATTTGTGCCGTGCTGTTTTTATTCGATGGGTTAGTCTTTATGTTCTATTTGTTTTATTTCATTCATTTGGGAGTATACGTATTGTAGCGTTTATGCTGTCTATATAGTACCCCTCCGCCGACCACCCCTTCCCCATCACCTTCCCACCCCTCCCCCACCCCGCCCTATTCCCCATGGCAGCGTGAAAGGGATACTAATTCCCTAGACGGATTACTGACGCTCAGGCTGCCATCCCCTGGGTTTCCCGCGTCCCCACATTCCACTGCAATTAACCCGGCTTGCCTCTGGCCGCTATTCTGGTCGTGCTCCCCAGGGGATGGCACCCTCTCTCCCTTCCCCTTCCCAGTTTCGAGCCTTACTCCCTGCCGGTTTATTTGTCTTTTACTCTGGATGGTGCCGCCACTGTATTGACCTACAGAATAGACCTGCTATAGTTATTAGTTTGTTGGGCGGACATGATGAGTCATGTGGGCTGGCACAATACCCACACCACATCCTATTACTTGATGCTGGCCCAATTCCTACGCCTTGGAGGTGAGTATGGGTGTTCTCCCTAGCTGGCCGGAGGTATGAGTCATGGAGTTCCCTGATCTCGCGCGGGCGACAATGCCCATTCTTATTGCACGAGCTGAAAGGGAATGATGCGAATAGGATACTATTCAGTCGCACCAGTCCCTTACAAAGCGAGTATAAATAAGAACTCCACCTAGGTTCGTCGCACAATTCGCGTCAGGATCACTATCGCCTCTAGTACCGGGATGACCTTCCTCCACTATTGCGTTCGATCATTTCCTTTCGCTCCCCTTCCTTTCGATCGAGTTCAGTTTTTCCGTCCCTTCCCCCCCCCCCCCCCCCCCCCCTCCATGCTGCTTATTCTGCTCTCCTTCTACCTGAACTCGGGCGACGATGCCCATTCTTATTGCACGAGCTGAAAGGGAATGATGCGAATAGGATACTATCCAAACAATGTCTAACCCTGAAACAATACAAACCCTAACCCTAAAACAATGCAATTCGCTATCAGTGCAATCCAAATGAGGTCCAATAAAATGCAAGGTTTTGAGAGGTGAAGGCCTCCTGAGTATATGAACTGATTCAGCCGAACAATAAGTTGTTTATTATATGAATTTCAAAAAAATCATGCATAATTAATGAGCATTTTGTCCATGAAACAAATCAGTCACGTGCATGCTCTTTTATACCTGATAAAATCTCATCATTCCGAGTCAAAAGCCCGCGGAGGATTTGACTTCATTCCTAGGGGAAAATGGGGTTAATTAGGTATCTTAATATACGTGTACCTTTATGCTAATTTTGAGTCTTCAGTATCAGTGAATTTCTAATTAGGATGAATCTTTATATAAAGATTTTTAATTAAGGTGAATCTTTATATAATCCTAATTAAGAATTCACTGATAAAGACCCAAAGAAAGCAAAAAGTACACGGATCATAAAGTAAAGTACCTAGATAATCAATTTTGCACTAAATTTACTAATATCAGCAGACTACCGAGATACACAGTAATATTTTTAAAATGAAGTTATCCAACTACCATTACTTGTTTACCGCGCCACTGTTTAGTCCCAATTATTAAATCAAACTCAAAGCCGTAAAATAATAAAAACGTGCATCAAACTTACAATTTGTGTCGGAGTCAAAAATTTAGAGTCTGCCATCATGTCAGTCACACTTGAACTTTATCGATGTCAACCACGACACCAAATCCTTCAAGTGCAGGTTCTTCTTGCCCCAGCTTGTACTTTGCCACACAATGCTTTCAGCATTGCGAAACGTCCGCTTGAAGCCAACCAAACAAACAACATAGTATCAGTGATTTCTTTTTGTCATTCCCTTGAGATGTTCCATGATGCTGTGAATACAAAGGTTCAATGGTTCATTAAAGGAGCAGTGTCACGATTAGTATTCATGTACAAAGTTTTGAAAATGTGTCAGGCGGAAAAGAAATGAAAAGATGTGACAGAAGTAGAAGTCCGTGAGTAATCCGCTTGCATCGGCGTATTTGCACGATATCTCGAGCCGAAATTGCTTTAAAACTATACTTCAGTATTATATGGTTAGGTTTGATGTTATATTTTTGATAAAGCAGCATTTTATTTATTTCAATCGAAAGAGAAATTTGCAGCGGCGCGTGACATAGCGTGATTTTGCCATTGTCTATAACATGCTCTTTAAGTAACCATTATAAGTTTTTGAAGCTGTTTAATCCTGACTCGCAGTACGTGTTTTATCAGATCTAAAAACGCGTTTTGATATCTGGTAAAACACTGTGCTGCTCGTTTATTAAAGAGTACCTAAAAAGAAGCTGCACTGTGGCATGCGGAAGCCATTTTAACGTTACTACCCGAACTTGGCCTTATATTTCGAGTAGCGCTCTTACGTTCTTTGCAGAATTTTAATGATAATAAAACTGAGTGGAGTGCAGTTTGGTCTGAAATTATACGAGTGCCGCATTAATAAATTGCACGACCGTGTAGCGCGGAGAGTGCAATTTGTATTCAAGGTATGTTTTATTACGTGCGACGAAGGAGCACGCTTCCTAATCGTGCCAGTTTCAACATACACAAGAAGCACGTCATCCTCTCGACGTTTTGCTGAACTTAGCCTTCGCGAAATCCTGTCAGCCAATCAAAATTGTGAATCGCGTTTCCGAAATAAAACAATCAATCCCGGCTCCAGGTTACATTAAAGTTCCAGCACTCGAAGAATGGTCGGTTTTGCCGTGTCAAAGTTCTTTTGGTGATTTGCTGTATGAAATGCAATTCCAACACGCAAGGTTTTAGTATCAGTAAATCTGAGTACTAAATTTACCATAGTTGGTTCTAGTATGAGGAAGAGAATAAGTTTGTCTGGCAGCTCAGTCTAGTGTTGTAGGCGTGTTTATTGCTAACTTTTAAAATATATCAGTTAAAGCATTTGATGGTAATGCTTTCTTGTAAATATGGGAATCGGCCTCGGACTTAGAGAGACTCATAGAAGATTGTCGATTCAAGAAAACTTCAGTGCAAGATAATGCTGAACAATACTCGCGGAGAGAGTGCCTCGGAGATCCGACTTGAGAGCATGCAGCATTCTCCTCCTTCAGAGTCCTGTTTTCTTTCTTCATTTCGATTCTGAAGTGTCCTTCCTTACGTCCTTGTATTTATCACTCAAAAACGAATTCAACAGCTCCGAAACTGTGTTGTTGATTGACGAACCCTGGACAAGAACAGTTTCTAATTTTCTGTAAGGCTTCTAAGACCTCGGCTACCGATGCCATAGTTGGAAAATTATAAAAAGTAGAACAATTCAAGACAAACAGAATACACTTAACATGAAACTTAGGGGGGAAAATGACGAAAATCTTTCAAATTATGCACTAGTCAATTGAAAGCCCGGCCCCCAGACCCCCGGGACATAGCGGGGCATTAACGGGGACATGGCCGTGGAATAACGCACAATTAACGCTGCATTTCTCCGGTGGAACGGGGAAAGTAATGATTTGCAGAATTTGCGGGGATTTTAGCGGTGGTTGTAACGCCAGCCATGACAGAGCTGTACTGGGCCCGAGCAGCAACAACATGTCTCAAACTTTGATATCATCCCTTTTTTGCCCATCGTTATTTTTAGTTCTTTCTATTTCCGTAGCAATTCGTTTTCGACATGAATTATTTATGTCGTGATTTTGTTTTCTTTATCATTGTGTCATTGGTATTAACAAAAGGATCACAACGAGCAAAACTCGTAGTTAATTTAAACAATCCCTGGGTGTTTCCATCAGAGGCAGTGTTTATACTGAGTTAAGTCACGAGTAGTAGATGCACTGATCTGAATCAGGAAGTGCTTAATATTACACATTCTTTGTTATTTGCAACAAGCCGGTTTTGTTAAAGTTTGCGTCACGGCAAAATATCAGATTAAGTACTGTTTAAAACACGAACAGCAGTGTTTTATCAAGTTTAAAAATTCGAGGGCGGAGCCCGAGAATTTTTAGACTTGATAAAACACGTGCTGTGAGTGTTTTAAACGGCTTCAAAAACGCTTTAAGAATGCAATGAAAGAAAGACGCACATCTCAAGGGAATGGCTACTTAATGAACCATTGAAACTTGTGTATTCACAACGCCATGCAAAATCTTCGAGTAATCACCGCCTGCAATTACAAACATCTCAAGGGAATGACATGAAGAAATTACCATACTATGTTGTTCGCAATGCAAGAAGTACCTGCACTTGAAGGATTTGGTGTCGTGGTTTACCTCGATAAAGTTCAAGACTTGGAAAGCGATGTGACTGACATGACGGCAGACTCTAAATGTTTGACTCCGGCACAAAATATGTAAGTTTAATACACGTTTTTATTATTTTACGGCTTTGAATTTGGTTTAATAATTGGAACTTAACAGTGGCTCGGTAAACACGTTGGATAACTTCATTTTAAAATTTTTATCTGTGTATCTCGGTAGTCTGCTGATATCAGTAAATTTAGTGCAAAATTTATTATCTAGCTACCTTATGTTCCGTGTACTTTTTGCTATCTTTGGGTCTTTATCAGTGAATTCTTAATTAGGATGAAACTTTATATAAAATTTCATGTTCATTAATATTCTTTATATAAAACGTTCATCCTAATTAGCAATTCAATGAGAAAGCTGAAACATCAATAGAAATTCCATTGTCTCAATCATTAACCCAGTTTCCCCCTGGGACAGAATTCAAATCCCTCCGCGGGCCTTTTGGAATGATGAGATTTTATCAGGTATAAAGGAGCATGCACGTGACTGATTTGCTTCATCTGATTGGACAAAATGCTCATTAATTATTCATGAGTTTTTGAAATATAGTTAAACGCAGCTGCATGACATTTCCTTTATATTCCTTTGTCGCATTGTTTTTTTTTTGTTGACAGACAATGGTGGAGACTGTAAAAGTGCGGAAAGCATGTATAGTAATAGAAAATGTGCTTCAGAAAATGTATTTTCTTCAAATAATGGAACAACAGATTGAAGCTTATGTATATTCCATTTATCAATGCCTCCTCCCAATTGAAAATTCTGAACCACATGCCGGGGCCATAGGGACGGGTATTGTAACAGCCAACTGCCCCCGATGGGCGGGGAAAAGGTCACAATGTAACACTGTATAAATATTACATTCCCCACTATGTCCCGGGGGTCCGGGGGCCGGCGGCCGGTGTTTCAATTCATTAGTGCATTAGAGAGAGCGCGAAAAAGAACGCCATCCTTGCTTCACGACCGCTGACACTTTTCCGACCGCTGACACTACCGTATCCATCTTGATGACGTCACAATTACGTCATGTATCCATTTATAATAGGGCTCCCAATGTTTTCAGTTACCTTTAACATCAGTCAAATTTCATATTTTTGAATTCACATCATCTTGACAACAAAGAAATCGAAAACCCGAGTTCGATTAGTTAAGAGGGAGAAAAGTTATTAAATGTTGTTTGGTAATTCCGAAAATTTGACGGGAAATATCCAACGTAAACCATTTACAAATAACTTCTTCATTCATCTTTTAGAGTTTAAAATACTTTAATTTACTTTAACTCAAAGAATACATCGGTACTCACAATCGTTTGTTTTTTAGAATTTTCAATTTTTGAGAAGAAATGCTTTAAAATTCACAGTGATAAAGAGTATACATCATTATGACGTCATATTCTTGAAGACAAACTTGAGAAACGGCAAAGAACCGTGGACGAAAATCCTGCTGGTTGCTACGTTAGCCGAAATATTGTAATATTCAATATAAAATCCTACGTTGTGTCAGCTTTGCCGTAGTCCTTGGACTTTGTATATATTTTTGAAAGCGTCTCTATTAGAAATAAATATGTGACTGAGTATTTTCGGGTCTTAATGAGAAATGTTTTTACAACAACCGCCAATTTTCTCGCAATCTGATTGGCTAATTTTCATATGCAATATTTTAACAGACGCGCGGCCGGCTTTCGAAGCGGGCTTTGCAGAGATTTGTGAATTCAGGTTGTGTACACATCTGTTCTAAAAATCAAGAAAATGAGGATTTTAAAAGCATTTCATCACTGGGAAAAGTTAATCGGTGAGTCAAACTTCCTTGTGTGGTGCCATTTGTCAAAATATTAGCTCTCTCTCGAGTCGAACAAAGCATTTTCGGCTAATTTGTGATCGACTTTGTGACAAGTTCGACCGATCTTTTAGAACTAGAACTGAGAAATGGTCTTGAATTAAATATATAGTCTTCTAGTTCGTGATTAAAATCTCTTATTCAGGATATTTACATAACGTTCTTAAGTAGAAACAAACAGTTTAGAGTAGCTTCGGTATTTTTCTAGAGTTCGGGAAGCATAAAGACGTGTTTACGTTTTGGACTTTTCGACTCGAAAGGCAGTTTGTACACACTCATTTGAAGCTAAAAGTGTTTTGTTGTTGTAAAAAACAAATTGAAGTTAGTTTTTTATGTGTCTGTCCTAATATTGACAATGATTTTCGTCATAACATGGCCAAAATAGCTGTGGATCCACTCGGCAAAGACGCCTCGTGGATCCACAGCTATTTAACAACAACAACAAGTCTTTATTCATACTCTGTATTTACATGGAGTGTAATTAATAAATGTGATTGCCATAGACATAGTTAGAGTATTGGGATACCAGAAGTAGCTTAGAAGAAAACTAATCGAGTCTGGTATCCCGAAATATATTTTTATAGACAGTATAATATGGGTCGAACTAGATAACGAAAAACAAAACAAAAAAACAAAAAAAAGAAAGGAAACATGAAGAAATATATATATAACATACGACACAATTGTATATTATCACACTTGACATCAATAATACTAAGCACTAAATGACGATGAAACTACACACGGGTATCTTGGGGAGGGAGATGGGGAGATGCAAATACAAGATTTAGAAGAGAAGATGGATATAAGGGAAAATAAATATAATGAAATTAGTAATTCTCTATGAGCTGTTTTTGGAGTCTAGATTTGAAGAGTTTCCTTGACTGAATTGTCCTATTTTCTTCGGAAAGTGAGTTCCAGATTACAGCACCTTTATATCTTAAACTGAATTTACCATAGTTTGTTCGAACAGTTGGTATAAAATATGTTGATTTTGAAGCTAATCTAGTATTATGCTCATGGATTCTATTGACTAGAGTGAAGAATTCCGAGAAAGAAGTTGGGATATTATTATTATGATAATCAAACATAAACGTAACTGAAAGCAAGAATATCAGATCTGCTAGCTTTAAAATGTTTAATTTCTTGAAAAGGGGGCTTGTATGTGCATCAAACTTTGAAAATGTAATAATACGAATGGATTTCTTTTGAATAATAGATAGCTTTTGTAGTGATGTTGGGTAAGTGTTTCCCCATGCAAGTAGACCATATGTAAGGAAGGGATATACTATCGAATAATAAAGTTTGATCAGGACACTCAAATTCACATAGTGTCTTATCTTGGAGAGGATTCCTATGCCTCTAGAGACTTTTTTTAGTATTTCCTGAGTTTGATATTTCCAGGATAGATTAGAATCTATTAGCACACCTAAGTATCTAACACTCGGTTTTTGTTTTAGGCATTTTTGATTAATAGACAACTCAATGGGAAAAGCTTTCTTTTGTACAGGATGGAATATCACAAAATTTGATTTATCTATGTTCAGAGATAATCTATTTGTATTAAGCCACTCGCTCACTTTATTAAGAGTGTCATTGGCTGTATATTTTAGAGAATTAAGATCTTTATTGGAAAAAAATATGTTTGAATCATCTGCAAACAAGTGGAAATCACCAGATTTAGAACAGTTTATGAAATCATTGATGTATATAAGAAATAATATTGGACCGAGAACTGATACTTGAGGGACCCCACAACTAATTGCTTTGTACCCTGAAATAGAATTACCAACTGATACAAATTGTTTTCTATTTGATAAATATGATGAGAACCAAGCATTTGGAAGTCCTCTAATTCCATAACATTCAAGTTTTTTAAGAAGAATTTGGTGATCGACAGTATCAAAGGCTTTACTAAAATCTAGAAAAATTCCACAAGAATAAAAGTTGTTTTCGATTGCATTGTTTATTTTATCAAGTATTAGTAAAATGGCATGAATTGTTGAGTGTTTAGGACGAAAACCAAACTGAGAATCACATAACAAATGGTATTTAGGGGCCGTCGACATATTCGAAATGCCCCGCTTAACGCACAACGGACGTTAAGGTCAGACCCCCTCCCCCCCTCCCCCTTAACGTCCACCCATTGTTTTATGCTTTTTTTAGGTCAGGAAAAACAGTAATGAAATACACGGGAGTTCACTTATAAACAAAGTATAAAACAAGCTTAAAGCTTTAATAGCTGCAACTGTACAGTCAGTCAGTACCTCAAATTCCCGTACGAGCTCATTTCGGATCTTGACTAAAATAGTCATTCGGACACGACTATAAGTATAAAACTGGGTTTCACTTACCTGGAGGTTTGAGGTATTTCTTGATACTTCTAGTCAAAAGACCTTGTTGAAATTTCCGGGAAATTCAACAGAAATTGCGCTCTAATGTAGATCTGGACTAGAAACGTTTGATTAAAAAGTGTACTTCTATTGATGAAAAAGTGTTTGTTCTAAATGCCCCACACTAACGTCCATGCCCTTACCCCCTCCCCCCTAAACGTCCGTTGTGCGTTAAGCGGGGCATTTCGAATATGTCGACGGCCCCTTATCAAGAAAAGCAAGTAGACGTTTGTATACCAGTTTTTCCATAATTATATTAAATATAGGAAGTAATGATATAGGCCGATAGTTTGATCTTAGCGTTTTAGAGCCTGCTTTATAAACTGGAATTACACGTGCAACTTTAAATTTTGCAGGGACCATACCTGATGATAAAGAGACATTGTAAATTATTTCTAATGGTTTTGATATTACTGACTTTAAAGTTTTAACAATTGAGACAGGTATACTGAAAGGACCAGTAGCTTTAGATTTAGAGAGATTTTGAATTTCACTTTGAATTTCATCAGAAGTACAGGGAGACAGAAAAAAACTGTTAGATATGGAACTTTCAATATAATCAAGTGGTGATCTATTTGTTTGTGGAATAACATTAGCAAGATTGATTCCTACATTAGCAAAATAATCATTAAAAGAATTAGCTATAGCTAAAGGGTCGGTTAATTCATTTTGATTCTGGAGTATAATTTTAGATGGAAAGTGCAACGTTTTTGACCTGGTTGAGACAATTTGTTTTATACCTTTCCAGATATTTTTGATATCCTTGGAATGTTTACTGAAATAATTATTATAATATGTTTTCTTGCTAAGAGCAATTAAGGATTTTAGGTGATTTCTATATATTTTAAATTTTGTAAAGTAATAGGTTTGTTTAGAAGCTATGTACTTTTTGTAATAATTATTTTTCTTTTTTATTGATACCAATAAGGCAGGAGTTATCCAAGGTTTTGAACAGAGTTTAGAGGCTCTGCGAGATTGTTGCTTTAATGGAATATGCTTATCTACAATTACTGATACTTTTGAGTAAAATGACTCATAAAGATCATCAATACTGTTGTCAACAGGAAGTTGGTCAACCCAGTTTACTTTTTTAAATTCCTCAATAAAAGCTGATTCATTATAATTTGAATAGTCACGTTTGTAAATTCTATTTTGGCTGGAAAAGAAACTTATTTTATCAAATATAGCAAAGTTAGGAAGATGATCAGAGAGGTCATATATTATATTACCACTTACAGTATAGTGCTCAAGAAAATTGAAAAAAATGTTTTGACCATGTTATGACGAAAATCATTGTCAATATTAGGACAGACACATAAAAAACTAACTTCAATTTGTTAAACTTATTGTACACTGAATGGGCTCAATATGTTTTTTTTATATACTTACAAAGCGAGGAAATAAGCGATGGATCGATTAAATGAGTGCTAGAGGAATGTAAGAAAGGGTTTATGGAGGTGAAATGCTGAAAGTTTGGCCAGATTTTCGAAGAATTACGAGGCCTCGAAGCGTCGCCACGTGGACTACACTGGAAAATCTAGACCTCATCCATACATTCCTTGTAAAAATCATTAGCTTGGGCTGCCTGTGATTACACGGTCACGGCCGACCTACTTCGGGGAAAGAGGCTTACAATGTATCTCATGTATTAGCAAAACTTGTTTGTAAATGCTACGGTTCAAATTCTTCCGGTTACGTATACGTTTGTAGCCTGCCATGGAGACGTATTTTCTCTCTCTCATAAATTCGAAGAAAAAAGTAACGTCTGCTTACCCCAGCGCTTAATTAGTTTCCAATATGCACACTTCATTGTGTTATGGACCTTCTATATCTTTGTGTTACCTTCTATATCCTGGAAAGTGACGTAATGTTGTATTTAAAAGGATTCAGACAATATATACATTTCCCATTGACGAATCATAGGAGAGTGTTCACTGGCCGGCCAATTCACTAAAATTCTAACAATGGCTTTGATTGGGCAGAAAAATAAAACAAACGTGCTGACGCGTGCTTGCATATTGGAAACTAATTAAACGCTCTGGTAAGCAGACGTTACTTTTTCTTCGAATTTATGAGAGTGAAAAAAGACGTCTGCATGGCAGGCTAATACGTTTGCAATAAATCATGTTATCACAACAACATAAATATATATTTTTGAATGCCGCAATTTTGAAGTCTCTATCGACGATAAACATATGCCGAGCAGGTTCCTGATGCCGAGTTATTAAGAACTTAAGTTTCCTGTGACGTCACATTTTCTGACGTCATGGGCCTGACCTTGGCCATAGTCTGCCTGTGCTAGTTGAACCTCAGGCAGCCTGTGGTTGAACGTGGCTTTTCTTCGGGAGCAATGACGAACGAGTGTCGAAGGAATCCAACACCTCCGTGTTTTTTCGAGGAGATTAAGAGAACGAAGTCATTGTGCTCAATCCACCAATCACTGAACGGCGAAATCTGCAGGGCAGACCCATGAACTTTTCAGCAAACAATAGGTGAAGTAAATGTCAAATAGAAATGTAGTCGATTTCCGTTGATTTAGTTCTCTTCAAAAGCTGTTTCAAATGTCAAATAACCAAAAATGGAAACAAGGTAAGTTGTTCAAGAATTTGTTATAGACGATTTTGTTGAACTGACTGCAATATGAGAGTGAAAAAATACGTCCGTGTAGCGGCTAGAATATGATGTGCCAAGTAGGTCAGTGAGAACTCGTATTAACCATTATCTTTCCTGGAGCCTAACAGATGGGCAAAGAGCAGTTAGAACTGCCGAAGCAGGACATATGAGAGACTTTAAGCAACCAGAACGGCGACGGCAATGACGACGGGACGTAGAAAAGCGTTTTCTACCAAAATTTGGTGTCTACTATTTCCCTTGTTCGCCTTGAATTGTTTTTCACAACCAGATTTTCGAAAAATATGACCGAGTATAGAGTTCCGTTCACGCCGAACGCAAAACGGATTGATTTACTTTCTTATAAGTTCGCGTTCTCTTTAAAACGTACAATTTGAGGTTTTCACGTTGTGTTTTTGCAGAGAACGGTGGAAATGTAGGCGACTGCGTCGGCATTTCCACGTGCAGCTATTGTGTTTTGTAATTAAGGCTATTGTTTTATGCTGTCGTCGAATACGTTGCCGACGTGCTTTGCTTAAAGTCCCTATTAATATCCTGTTGCGGAGTAAATGAAACCGTAACGCGTCTGAAAAACCGTCGAGATATTGTGGTGGTGTGTACTAGTTGCATTTCCGCTGACTGCCTATTTGACGATTCAATAAAAAGTAAAACTGTCCATTCCCATTACGCTCTTCTAATGGCTGATATGCCTTGTATTTCTATTTGAAAAGTTCGTGGGTCTGCCCTGCAGATTTCACCGTTCAGCGATTGGTCGATTGAGCACAATGACTTCGTTCTCCGAATCTCCTCGAAAAAACACGGAGGTGTTGGATTCCTTCGGCACTCGTTCGTCATTGCTCCCGAAGAAAAGCCACGTTCAACCACAGGCTGCCTGTGGTTCAACTAGCACAGGCAGCCCATGAAAAAATGTCAAGATGACGGTACCCCGGCTCGTTACATGATAGATTAGCTGCAGAAACTGTCGAATTTGAGTACTTACAAAGCGAGGAAATAAGCGATGGATTGGTTAAATAAGTGCTAGAGGAATGTAAGAAAGGGTTTGTGGAGGTGAAATGCTGAAAGTTTGGATTTTCGAAGAATTACGAGGCCTCGAAGAGTCGCCACGTGGACTAATGGCGGCTCGTGTTTCCTGCCTTCTCAATATATATATAGGGGAGGACAAAAAAAGCCCAGAAGTGCCTCAAACCAGAAATAAACACATCAGTGATGAAGAGGAACAACTTCACAACACACAGGTAAGATTTCATGACTTTATTGATCATTTTAGTACAGTTTTAGATTTTTTCTAAAAATTCCCAACATTCCTTGTAAAAATAATTAGCTTGGGCTGCCTGTGGTTTAATCAGCCTTGCCTTTCTTGTCTTTTTGCTAATAACACTACCAATCTCGTACACTGAGTCTTTAAATAAATGATGTCAGAGGCAGGGGGTTAAACGGGTTATTTTAAACCGAAAAACGGTGTCCGCAATAACAAACGCCTGTATTCCTAACCGTATGCACCTTATACAGCTCACAGGCAGCCCAATCTCAAGATTTGTGTACTTTATACGCTTACAAATATCGCTTGAATAGTTCATATTATAAATCCTTCCAAAACATGTATGTTAGACAAATAAATACACGACTTCATCCTACAATGTTTCAGTTGTGGTTATTCATACCTCTGAGCTCTTCTAGGGTCGTTTCCGCTGTTTTTTTTCGAACCTCTTTCCCTCACCTCCTAATAATAGGACAAGGCTGGAAACAACCGACAAATCTACGATGCATAACCTGTAATCTTTGCCACGAAAATCACACTTCGCTCACTCCAAATAACTCCAAACTACGGCAGGCCATAGAATGATAAATGAACTCATCCCAACCCCAATTTTAAGATCCAGCGATACCACAGTCTGGAGAAATCAAACAATTTGTCGCCCATTTTCAAGTCCTTCGAGGTTGGCAGCCAACGAAGTTGGACGGCGGAAGTGCAAGCGTCAAAATAGCCTCGGTCTGGCGAAGCTATTAGCTGGATAACCGACAAATATACGATGCATAACCTGTAATCTTTGCCACAAAAATCACACTTCGCTCACTCCAA
The DNA here is from genome assembly GCA_030867875.1 of Actinernus sp. WN-2022. Classification (NCBI taxonomy): domain Eukaryota; kingdom Metazoa; phylum Cnidaria; class Anthozoa; order Actiniaria; family Actinernidae; genus Actinernus; species Actinernus sp. WN-2022. The sequence continues at coordinate 34,106,150 of JAOWCC010001751.1, read as the reverse complement.
ATAACTCGAAACTACGGTTGGACATAGAATGATAAATGAACTCATTCCAACCCGAATTTTAAGATCCAGCGATACCAGGCATTCTGGAGAAATCGAAGATTTTGTCGCCCATTTCCAACGGTCCTTCGTCAGACCGAGGTTGTCTCCAAACCGAGCTATTCAAAAAGGTTGTTTCGTGCATGTTGCATGTGTCACGGTTCATGTGTCATGTTGCATGTGTCATGTTGCCAGAACGGCGAGTGTTGAGACGACGGGACGTGAAAAAGGTTTCTCGACATATTTTGTGTTTATTACTCGGGCTGCCTGTGGCAGCGCCGAGTCTTAAAATGCAAGTGGTTACTATTTATTTTTTTAATCAGTGTCAGACGGCTTCTGCGCATGCGTTAAAGGTCAAATTCGAACCAATCAGATTGCACTATGCTGGTCACGCAAACAAAGGTGAGATTTCCTCAGGCGCGCTCAGATAAGAAAATTCAAAGCTCAGACTAGGCGAGACAAGGAGATATCAATTTCAAATAGTCATTGTCAGAAATCTATTCCATCGTGGGCAATGATGCAATACAACCTAAATTTGGGTCAGGTCCATGTTTTACGACAGAATAACCAGAGTCTTTCTACTGGATTCGGAGAGCTCGAGACATTATACAAGTCTGCTAATATGGGGAAAACTGAAACAAAAAATGAACTTTGACGGCAGAAACCCTCATATTTGAGCCAAGCGGAATATTTACATGATCCGCTAAGATTTTTACAAATCTAATTAGTTAAGCAGATGTACGCAGTGTATGCCAACTGAAATGCTGTGCTCGTTTTGTGGTTACGGCTCAGTGGGGCAACTACACGTACAAGAAGCATGAACTGCCAGCAAAGAGAGAGGAATTGATCGGAGACGTTAAATTACGTTACTGTGAAGAGGATCAAAATTCAAGTTTTGTAGCTTGAGACTGTCTTCTGCCGTGACTCGTGAGAGAAATTGGAAAAGATCTAGCTGTTTCATTCAGACACTGGCAAATTTATTGAAAGCTACGGGCTTACTTTATGAGATTATTATTCATTGTGGAATGAAAGGAAACAGGTTAGCTGAAAGTTAAGTTCGAGGTAGGCTTCGACTTTCATTCCGATTCAGTGCATATGTGCACGAAGGTGTCAGTTACGTAAGTACTGTAAGGAAACTCTTTTTGATTTGAATAAATTTCCTCTCAGTTTGTCTGTTAATGTACTTTTCCTTCTAATTATCGCTTTATTTAACATCTGATTTAGAGTATGCGTACCTCAGAATAAATTATTTGAAAGGTCAACTGAATTCTTGTGTCGATAAGCGCAAATGTTTTTTTGTGAAACAGTCTGTGTATATGAGAAGCGGCTTAATAGAAGAGCTTTCTCATTTATAGGAATTACAATTGTTTTTCTTGCTATGAAATTTATGTTTCATTTCACATTTATTCATACAGTTTTAGCCGGACATTTCCCCGAGTTTTGATCTATTTTCAATCAAATTCAAAGTCTGAATATGTCATTGTATTGCATTTATACACTTGAATTTGCCAGTATTCTGTTGTTCGAATCCTGCGTTATCATAGTCATGCCATAAAAGCGATTAATAGACCAGTCTGTTTTTTTGACGTTCTCACTGGCGAATTAAAGCACGACTTGATACTAAGAGGATTTCAAATGAAAGTGTATTTCATCTTCAATCTCATGTGGCCCGAGTGAAAGCCCAGATGGGCTCTTGTTTATTTTTATTTTCAGGATGCAAAATAATAATTTCGGCCGAACTAATAATACAGAATAATTTTACGACTGCATGATTTTTCACGGAGTAATATAGTACCGTGCCGAGTAATACAGTACCGTGCCGAGTAATACAGTACCGTGCCGAGTAATACAGTACCGTTCGAAACCTGTATTCTGATTACACATTATACTGAGCATTTATTACAAAGGGCATTTCGCATTTAAGGAAATGTATTTTGCGACGTTAAAGCACGAACTACGCATTTCCGGCTGAGCGTCATGCGGCAATGACTTCCGACAGGACGCCATTTCGCCTTCGAAATCGCCTTTGTACTGCGTATGCTCACCAGGGGGAAATCAGTGTTTGGGAGATGGGGGAGATGGTGTTGTCACGGTTTTGGCACAATCCATCCATACGATTTGCATGATATATTTATTATTTTACATAATTTATGAATTTAGTTCGGCGCGTGTTAAGAACGACGTTTGCCGTAAAGTCGCACCAGAGTCGTAATTCCCGACTTGGCTACTCGAACTCATGCCGGACTCGTACCTATTGAATAGGTCGATCTCAATTGCGCCAAACGTCGTACTATCCATGAGTATATTTCAAAATTAATAGGTTCGACTGAATTAAGTCCATGGCTAGTTCGACGTCTCCGATTGGCTGTTATTTACTGCTATGTTGTATCGGACTGTAGATGTTTATCTTCCTGTGACAAGTTGGGGCAACTGGCCTATATTTGATGCCTAGCCAGTTGTCATTGATTTAAAGGCCAGTTAAAGTGGAAAATAACGGAGTCATTTCGCGTTGAGAAATATACGAAATCTACTCTTTTAACTTTTGTTCAAAACGGATTAAATATATACTTTCTTCAATTCAAGACCTTTAAAACGGTATATAGTACGTCTATGTGGCTTTAAAGTGCATATGAAGCGAAAATTAAAGTTGAGCTAATTTTAAAATGCTTTCGAAATGAGGAATAATGACATTTTTCGTTTGTCAATATCTCATCTCGTTTCAGAGATATTCAGGTTTTTGTAATATGCAAACGAGATTACCTATGACGTCATATTGTTTAATAGCAACAACATTGAATAATGCAGAAACATTGAACCATAACCGATAATGGAGAGGATACAGCAGAGGTCTTCATTGATTTTCCTATACCGTAAGTATTCTCCATAACCTGAAGTTAATATCTCATAATTCAAAACGCAAGAACATTAAGATCTCTCCATAAAATTGCAGCATTATCTGCAGGGTATTGAGTTCTCGTGGCTTGACCGGCTTGCCGCTCGTTGAACTGAACGAGGCAGTTCCACTGAACGTTCGATACTGGATGTCCCCTGCTAGCAGAGCTAGTATTCGCTAGCAGGGAATACTGGATGACGAGCGTTATATATAACATGTGCTATCGCGGTCACGAGAATTACGTACCAAAGCTGGGGTTGTGCGATTATTTACCGCTCGTTTTGTTTGCTCAATAAACTGATTCAGCCAAGTCGCTTTAAGAAAGAAGTCTACGTCTTTGTAGTAGAAGGAAGGACGACTAGTTAAATTCGGCTATTTTGCGGTTTATTTACACGTTTTGAAATCTCTTAGTGTACTGCGAAATCTCTTTCGAAAGCTGTTTGCATTCGCGAATCTTGTTCCGTACTTAAATGTTATACAGTACGTGCTGAAACGAGTTTTGTTATGCTGTATATTGTGGGTATCCGGTCGTTTCGCCAACGAGTCGATTCGCCAACGGTCAGTTCGCCAATGTCTTAAGTCGATTCGCCAACGTCTTAAGTCGATTCGCCAACGTAGTAGGTTACATTCATGTATGGTATATTTATATAATAAAGACTACAACGACTTCATATATGAGTACTGTGATTGATTCTGCACTACGAAATACCTAACTGACCCCGTAACTTATAAAACGACGTTCACAATGTTCACAACTTATCTTGACTTCTACACCACAAAATACCCCATAACTTATATCATTTCAAAGCTTATAATGTATACTATCCCTTTAAAGCATTTTAGCGATGCGATTTCAATAGAGAGTCCAAAACTAGAGAAATTATAGGATCATTTTGAAATGCCTAGAAACGCGTGATGAAACTGTCATTGGCACTCTATATCCCTTTAAAACTATATAAGAGTAAGAAGCGTACAACAATTCTTGTGTTAAATAAACCGTTGGCGAATCGACTTAAGACGTTGGCGAATCGACTTAAGACGTTGGCGAACTGACCGTTGGCGAATCGACTCGTTGGCGAAACGACCGCAATCCATATTGTGTATGACGAAATGCAAATAATACACATGAATACACACAGGCTTATATCGCTGAACTCATCGATCACTAGAGTGATATCCATACCACTATTATCTAACTTCTTAACTTGGCTCTGACACCCGTCATATAATTTAAAATGAACGTCTGGTTAGGGTTGGTTTAATCCATGCCATACGGTGAATTTACGGTGCATGACGGAGTTTCATAAGTAACATTTCTTGTAAACCAAAACATCATGCATGGTTGGCTTATGAAATGTTTTCTTCATGATTGAACAATAGAATTGCCTTGAACGTTAACATCTTACTCTAAATAAAAACATTTTTTTTTAAAGATTAAAACCAAGTATTTTGAATGCTGAGTTTTAGGATGAAAAACGTGTTTTGGTAGCCAGAATTTCAGCCGTCTCCTCTGGGAGGAAGGAAACGGCTGAAATTCAGGCTAGTGTTTTGGTGGTCAGTCGCCAATGTCAACATTAAATGTTTTAAAATTTATTACATACGCTTGTTGATCATGCAACCAATTTAACTTCAGGTTGTTGCAATGCCCGGCATTGATAAACTCAACGCATTCCATTTAATATTTGATGATGTACTTGATTCACATGCGCCCATTAAAGAAGTTAAGATACGGAGTCGGCCGAATCCTTGTGTTACTGAGGAAATTCGCGCATTAATGAAGACGAGAGACCACTGGCGGAAGCTGGCGAGGAAAACAAACGACCCGTTAGCATGGGCTGGCTATAAAAACTTTAAAAGGGAAGTCAAACGCGAATTAAGATTTGCAGAACAAGAATATGCTGAAACCCAAATCAGGAACAATTCCAACAATATGGGCTGCATTTGGAAAACTATACGATCATTTATTCCTAAAAAATCAGTTAATCGTAAGACTTACAGCAAAGAGGACAAATTGGTCGCAAATGAGTTTAATAAATATTTTACTTCAATAGGTCAAAATACCATCCATAAAATTCAGTCACTGGCCAAAGAATGCAATTACGACCTTACGCAACCATCCTTTGTTCCAAAGTGTTATCCTCTATCAGAACAATTCACATTCAGAACAGTGGAATGCAGCGAAATTGAAAAGGTTATTAACTCAATGCCAACTGGAAAAGCCCCTGGGATTGACAAAATCTCACTACGTGTAATTAAGAACTGCCTTCCTGCTATTCTTCCAACTCTTACGTCCATCATAAGTGATTCACTCGCAAGTGGTGTATTTCCATCTGTTTGGAAGACTGCAGAAGTGACTCCCATCCAAAAACAAGGCGATCACGAAAAACCTGACAATAACCGACCCATATCTTTATTGCCTATCTTATCAAAGATATGTGAGAGAACTGCATTAAATCAATTCATGCCGTATTTAGTATCAAATGAACGATTGTCAACAAAACAAAGCGGCAATAAAAAGCGGCATTCAACTGAGACTTCACTGATCCACACAACAGACATGATCCTAAGTGCCATCGATCAAAAGAAAACAACAGCTGTGGTCCTGCTGGATATGAGAAGCTTTTGACAGCATCAGTCATAAAATCTTGCTTGACAAACTTCAAGATATGGGTGCCTCAAAATCTGCTCTCGACTGGTTCTTGAGCTACCTATCTAACAGAATCCAAGTTGTCCGTATCAATACTAAGATCTCTGATCCACTACCGTTGGCTAGCGAAGTCCCACAAGGTAGCATTTTGGGGCCAATGCTTTTTGGTATTTACGTAAATGATTTACCATCTACTCCAAAAAACTGTCTAACTGAGTGCTACGTCGACGACACTAAGTTATATATGTCATTTCGACCTCAGGACTCTGGAAATTCCATAGCTGCTATGAATGAAGACCTTGTCAGCATTCGTAACTGGTGCTTTGATAATGGACTGCTTTTAAACCCTGATAAGACCAAGCTAATTATATATGGAAGTAGACAGATGACAGCAAAAATCCCGGAATTTCGCCTATCACTATTGGGAAAAGACCTTGAACCCTCAGAGACTGTAAAAGATCTCGGAGTGATTTTTGACAAAAATCTCACCTTCAATGAACATACCATTAAAACTGTCTCCTCATGCATGTCCGCATTGGGACAAATAAGTCGTGTAAAACATGCATTTAGGAAAGATACACTTATTACTATGATTAATTCTTTAGTATTTAGCAAATTATACTACTGTTCTTCAGTTTGGGCAAACACCACTGACACTAATATAAAGAAGCTGCAAGGCATTCAAAATTTTGCAGCTCGTATAGTTTATAACACTAGAAAATATGATCATGTAACACCTGCTCTGAAGAGCCTTAAATGGACCCCTGTAAAATCCAACCTATATTTAAGAGACGCCGTTATGGCGTTTAAGTGCATGACTGGTCTTGCACCTAATTATTTATGTAATCAATTTATTTCTAGAGGTAGTATCAGTGGTCGAGTGACCCGTAATTCACAACAGCTGAATATACCACTTTGTAAAACAGCAACTGGCCAGAGGTCTTTTTATTATCGTATTGTCAGCTTATGGAACGCTATTTGCCCTAAAATTAAATTAAGTCCTTCCGTACTGAGTTTTAAACGTACTCTTAAATCATATCTTTTAAAACAATTTTTGTCTTGAGTTTATTTAGGCCAATTATATATATTTAAGTTTTTATTCTAGTTTTTGTATTTTATATAGTATATTTTTAATAGATTTTACATATATAATTATATAATTAATTTATTATTTATTGGATCAATTGTCACTGAAAAACCCCTATGGGGAGTTGTCAATAAAGTATTGTATTGTACTATACTTTATCTTTGGTTTATCGTATACTTGATTATAAATTGAGCATCACTTCAATGTTACTTAACGTGTTAATTTCAAATTGTCTCAGTTTTCCAAAAGCTTTTCAAGAGTGTTTTTAAATAACAATAGCAATGTGTGGGAAGCCCATTCAATATGCTCCATACACAACTGGTGGGACTGAGATCTAGAGGATATTGGATGGGTGACGTATAAAATAATGCATCGACTTTGGTTAGAAGCGAATAGATTCAAAAGCGAAAAAAAAAATTGAAATATCAAATGATGCAGTTTAAAGTTAGAATTCTGTACGTTTACTGAATTTTGGCTTCACGGTAAAAATGTTCTCCTGCGGAGGAGGCTAAAATAAATACAAAGGGTTAATTACACCGACTCATGCTAACACCTATTTTAGCTTACAAACGGCAAAAGGGAAGCCAGGGTTGAGTACAGTAGACCTTATTCAAACGACGGCCATGCATAATCCCAGGAGAATCATTAGAGGCACTTTATCATCAGCGCACCTTCCTGATTACAGGCAGCGCACCATGATTTATAGAGATACAGCTATTTAAAAAAGGAATGGATTGTGGTTGTAGCTGAAAGCCTGATGAATTCGCTTGTTGAATTCGCTGTGCTACGAGTCAAATTCCGCGTGAAAATTTACAGACAATGTATGGAAAACTGAAAACACGATTGCACGCTTCCCAGCACAGCTACAATGTACATCCCTCAAATTTCGATATGTTAATCTTTTACCTGGTATCTTAAGTTTCTATCTGAAGAATATTTCAGAAATTCGATTTTATTGGATTTATTTGTCATCGGATTCCCCTCGATTCCCATACAAACACTGTATTTCGCGCCATGTTTGCACCCCTTTCAAAATGTCGGAATTTACCGCGAACTCAGGTCTATAGAGGCCTTCCACGGTTTCTTTGAACTTTTGATATATATCTGTATATATGTATAACAGCAAAACCGTCGATACTGCTGAAAAGAGCACCTCGAAGTTAGTCAAAATCCCAAATTTGAGAGTTATATCTTGAATAGGAGCAAAGTTATAAGCCCTCAAACTCGGAAAATTTTACAGACGTTTGTATGAAAATTTTGATTAGGGGACACAAACTTGCTAAATTCGAGGTGCTCTTTTCAGCAGTATCGACGGTTTTGCTGTTATACTTAAATATCAAAAGTTCAAAGAAACCGTGGAAGGGTCTCATCATCATCATCAACAACAACAACTTTATTATATACGGTATCCCATCATTACACAGAAATAAATGCTCTTCCAGGGAGCCTGTGAAAATATGTAAGTAATATAAGATGATAATAATAAATACACTATCTGCAATTATTAATACATGTAGTTGATAAAAAATGGGCTCTATATAAATTTTTAATGTACAATGCTCGGTAAAATTACTTTACTTATTATAAAACATAATCAAATGTGCTTGCGTACAAGTCTTTTAAAAACATTAGTATTTTGTTCGTTTATTGCCTCAATAGTTAGATTGTTCCAGAGAACTGCTTCTATAATGGGGGCTGTGTTTGGCAGCTTCAGTTAGGGGTCTCGGGATAAAAAGGTTAGTAGATGATTTCCTAAGATTGTGGGAATGTATATTGGAAATTTTAGTAAATATATTTTTTAGATAGGGTGGGAGACAGCCCTGCATCACTTTGTGCATAGTAATTGCCAACTGTTGGGCTCTTCTGGTTACGAGATCAGGCCAATTTAACTCTAGAAGTAACTCCGCAGATCTTTTATCATAATGAGAAAAAGTGATTACTCTGGCAGCTTGATTTTGGAGTCTTTCGAGTTTGTCGGATAGTCCCTTGCTAAGATTACCCCATACAGTACTACAATAATCGAAATATCGTAGTATTAGCGCTCTGTACATGGAGAGTAATACTTCGAAAGGAGCCAGATACCTTACACGTTTTAAAACACCAATGTCAGCTGATACGTTCTTAGAGATAGAGTTAATGTGGTGTTCCCAAGATAGAGTTTGGTCAAATTCTAAGCCCAAGTATTTATAGGTTTCGTTTCTTAGTATATCTTGATCATTAATTTCGATTTTAAATTCGTATTGAAGGTGTGCTATGTTGTACTGACTACCTATAATCATGTATCTCGTTTTTTACGACATTTAGGCTGAGTTTATTGGCCTTGAGCCATTCCTGGACCTCATTTATATCATGGTTCATTAATTGCTCAAGGACAATGGGATCTTTCGATGCCATAGAAAGGCTAGTATCATCAGCATATAGTCTTGGTTTGGAATAAAGACTACAAGCAGAAAGATCGTTAATATAGACTATACATATTAATGGCCCTAAGATAGAAGTGAGGAACACCACATTGTATTCTTAGAGGATCAGATAAATTACCGTTAACATATGTAGATTGACTACATTCAAATAGGTATGAGGAAAACCATTTAAGTGACTTTTCGCACATGCCAAGGTATTGCAACTTTTCTAACAGGATTTTGTGTTCAATAGTGTCAAAGGCCTTTTTAAGGTCTAAAAATATTACTCCGTTTAGAAGACCTTTGTCAATATTAAAGTACCAATCATTTGTTGTATCTAAAAGAGCACTTAGTGTTGAATACAACTGGTCTAAAGCCAGACCGAGAATCGGCAAGTAGGTTATTCTCTGTCAAGTAAGCATACAATTGACAACAAGATATAGGCCTATAGTTATGTGGATCGGTTTTAGATTCGGCCTTATAAATTGGAAAAACTTTGGCATGTTTCCAATCGTTTGGAAAAACGCCAGTTTTAATAGATTGGTTTAAGATGTGCGTTAGAGATGAAACAATAACAGGGCCAGCTGCCTTTTGTAGTCTATTACAACCACAATCCATTTTGGTCCGCGAATGTCGCGTTCCGTTTGTCTGCGACAACCTTGTTTGAAATAGCTGTATATAGAGCAGTTTTCAGTTGAGTGTAGTAAAACCAAACGCAAATTACCCACAGCCAGCCAATCATAGGAGCGAGTAATCACAAGTAACTCATAAATGGCTTCCCTGTGAGCCAATGACAAACCAAAGCAAAACCAAAAGCAATTTGGGTTTGGTTTTACTTTGGATTCCGATTGGTTGGTTTACTTTCTCAGCCAATAGGAGAGCTTAGTAAACGCAAAACCAAAACACTTCCGACACTCACTTGAATTTCGCTCTATTGAGCACTGGAGTCATGTTGGAGTTGTTCAAACCTTATACAATGCAATTAAATCGTATTTCCATTTTCGTGTGCAATGGGCTTTTGCAGGAATGCCCATTACGTGGTTGTCTTTCAGGCTCTCGTCTCTCTCCCTTCGCCTTTTATTTCTTAGAGTTGCACATGTTTTCTAGCTCACTATAGAGTTGCTGCTGTTGCCGTTACTAGTACAAGAAGTTAAACTAAGGAGTTAAGTTAGACTGTTTGTTGAAGAAGGTGTAGCAGATTATGCGATGTATTGGTGGTTTTCATCGTCATGACTCGCGATCACAAACTAAAACATCTTGGTCCTTGTAGAACTACCAAAAATACACTTATAGCCCCAATTTCGTAACATTACATTATTTCCTAACGGAGCTGTGGGCCAATGAAGGTACGACAATTTTACAGTACTTTATATGCGGCCACCATCTTGGTGTCCCAATCAGGGACACAAAGATGGCTGCCATAAAACGATAATACAAATAAAGCTTAATTTCCCATCAAAATTATTGGGTTTCACTTCAAAACTCTTTGAATACAACTTTTAAAGAGTTATCGAGTTATACACAATTACATGGATTGTTATACCTTCCAGAAAATACGCTGGGTCGTTCTGTTATAAAATTTAAATTTATTTACTCCGGAACAATTCACCCTATCGACGTGAAATTTGTTGTGTAGACTTTTATTATCGATGTCTATCTAATATATACAAATAACAGCTTTGTAGGACGTATAGTTTAAATTTAATTTTTGATTTTTGATGACGTCATGTGAAAATGCAAATTGTATAATTAATAAGCCCTAAACAATGTTTTCTTTGGAATTAGACTTAAAGGGGCTATGTCACAGTAACAGGCTTCGCGTTCCGGGCTGGAATCGAAACTGTTATTTCCATCGATTTTGATATGAACTACCGAATCTCCCGGCCATGTGGGATGCTTAAAATCAAAGCAAATATGCAAAAATGACCAACAAACAGTGAACATGTATATGAACGGTCTCCAGGGAAAATATTGAAAATCCTTTCAATCAGGCATCGAAGGAGGGAAGTTTAACTGTTTCTATCCAATTAAAGCCACCAACCGAGCGATTATTCGATACATGCGCAGTACCATGACATAGCCCCTTTAAGTCGGTACTATTTTGTAGCGTCAATTTAAAAAGTTCTTAGTTAAGGAAATGTAACAGGCAAACTAAAATTCCTTTGGAAACAAGATCAATTCATCACTCAATAATTTGTAGATGAAATAATGGTGGGAAGAAAGGAAAAAACAATAAATTTTGTTAATAGCAAATTTTGAGGGAAAAAACAGCTGTTTAGCTTGTTATGTAGACGAACAATGAGCTGTACTTTAAAAAGTTAACAAGACTGAATATGATAACGTCACCCACGAGGGGCCATTTAACCCGGAGCGTCCATCCAGTGTCATATATTCGTGATGATCCCAGACCGGGTTATATTAAATATTTCATTTCGCGTTGTTTGCTTTCATGGCAGCATGTTGTCAACAAAAGATGCCTCGTTAGCTTCTCTTGTTTGACTCACGTCTGTTTCATGCTGGAAATTCAGTTCACGCACGTGCAGTTAACACTTCCAAGACTTGATTAATTCAAGCGAAGCTAATTTCTTCGCACACATTTAGCTTAGCTGATCGATATTTGATATGTGATGAATTTTGTGGCAATTACTGAAATTATGGCTTCTGAGATTCAACTCTGATGGAGCTTCCTGGAATGAAAATTGAAAGAGAACTCGATACATAACCGACATTTCGACAAAAAGTCAGTTGCTATGCAGGAACTCAATGTTTTATAGATTCTTGCAATATAGGGAATTTACACTGAACTGGCTTTGATTAAAGCGTCGCATTTTGTTTCGGAAAAAAATGTTATGTGGAGAGATTTTTTCTTCATATCTCGGGAATCAAACGACAAGGTGAGTGTTTTAATCGGAATTGTTTTTGAGTCTCTTTTGGTAAGCTTAGTACTCGCCATATTAGAAAGTTGAAGCGCCAGAATCAGGGCAATGACAAAAATAATGATAGCGCTAAATACCGGAATACACGTGAAAATGACAGAGGTAGCGCACTCATTATTTAGTTTTCTGTACCGTGGTACACTGTAAAAATCACAATTGACACACTTTATGGTAAAGACTAGCCGTTTTCGCGGTTTAAAATAATTAGGATTAAACCTGTCTACTATAATACACGACAGGAATTCATTTATAAGTCTTACCGCCATGTCATTTATGCACCGATATTCCTGTCGATAAAAGTCATTTGAATTTCCTACGCGCCGCCATATTGGATCTCATGACGTCACAGTGTTGTCGCTATGCTATTGTTTTCTGACAATAGAGGCAACGGTGTGACGTCATAATATCCAAGATGGCGACGCGCAGGAAATTCAAATGTTTTTATCGACAGGAATATCGGTGCATAAATGACATCTAGTGTACAATTTACTGGAAACAAACACAACAGCAGACATAGGCATGCACAACAAACACCTGAAAACAAACATTGTTTTTCAGCCGAGGTTCCCTTTAATGAAGGCGGTAAGACCGCATCATTACGCCAACAAAAATTACTATTTCTCGAATTTTCGAGAAATATTTCAAGAGTATTTCCATTGAGTGCCTGTCATGTATTATGGTAGACATTGTTTTACAGCCGAGATTCTCTTTAAGATAGACGCCACTATCTTTTCGGACTTTAATTTTCGTTAACGCCAGTGACCTTTTCCAAGATCTATAATTGCTGTAGGTGGCATTTACTATGATCATGCATATAGTAACGAGAGATATCAGAAGTGCGCATTCACTTTTTGTTCTGAACGGTGATTCCTTGGTGGGTTACTTTCCTATGATTTGAGCCGTCATCATAGCTTGGTCAATGGTTATCAACGCTAATATTTAAGTTGACATGCATGAACTAAGTTTCCCGATCAAGACCTCTGGACTGCAACTCATTAATTATTTGAATTGAAAATACGCAAACGCTGGTGATTGGCTAGTGGAAACCGAACTCGAGGAAACGCATTCTAAAAATAACCCGGTGTGTAAAAATGTAACACAGTCGTAGTATGGGAGATGGAGGCTCCTGGTAATGACTCGTGTCTCCGCATCGTATCAAAAAAGGAAATCCCCAAACTTTATCTCAAGATCCTGCAAATGCAAATTAAACACTAGCTTGTATTTAGATAACATGATGTCTGTTATTCTGACAGTACCAATATCAAGTGCATGTTTAATTTCAAGCCGTTGTTTTTTTGTTTTCCGTCGACAGTGTTGGCTGTCTGTGTGACATCACTCTCTGCATCATGTAAGTATAGCAGCCGTGCAAACGACAACATATTGTGGTTATGATTGTACAGCTATGCGGAACGGATAAACTACGGTCAAAATCTAAAATTGATTGGAAGGGAATAAGGGAACATTAATTCAGCTACAACCACAATCCATCTCGGTGTGGGAATGTCTTGTCGTTTGCCCGTGTATAGCATTATTAACATACACCATTAGTGATCAAGTATTTGCCGGACAGTTTTTTTGCTGGCTATCAACCAATCAGAGCACGTGCGCGTGACGTCATCAGTCCATCTGTACTTTAATAGGTCATGGCTATCAACCAATCAGAGTGCGCGTTTCGTCATGTTTATTGTAATATATATTATAGGCAAGCCTATGAGCGGAGCTTCCAATAATTAAATACGAATTTAAGAGATGCACGCACATATATGTAATGGAAATTAAATTACGAAAATAAAAAGTGCATGTGCAGTGACATTTTCTTAAATGTTGAGATTGAAGTTCAAAAGTGGAGTCACATCGGGTTGTTTACAAGGGACTGTTTGTTTATTACATCGAAAGGGGGGACTGGTGATTTTTTAAGGTTGTTTTTTTTTTGGGGGGGGGGGGGGGGGGCATTTTCACTTTCTAAAGAATTTGAGGGGGTGAAATGTTGGCTTACACATCATTCTCATTAATAGTCTTTTTCCTTTAACTTCTGCCGCAAAATACAGGATTCTGTGATTTTCTAAGTTATCTCAATGATCAGTGTAATTTTTTTGCCGTAATGCGTAAAACATTCAATTTCCAATTTTACAACAACCGCCAAATTTCTCGCAATCTGGTTGGCTTATTTTCATATGCAATATTTGGACAGACAACAAATTGTGCACCTTAAAAAATCACCAGTCCCCCCTTTCGATGTAATAAACAAACAGTCCCTTGTAAACAACCCGATGTGACTCCACTTTTGAACTTCAATCTCAAAATTTAAGAAAAAGTCAAGCTTTTAAATTTCACAGCTTTTAGTTTAGTCCATTTACCATTAATACTAGTTATCATTTTTTTTTAAAGAATTTAACAAAAACGATGTGAAGGTTACTAGTTAGAAAATGGATGTGTTGAACCAAATAATGCACTCGACATAAAAATATTCTCATAAGGTGCTTTTACATCTTTTCGCTCCAATATAGCCTGCTCGTACAGCGGTTACACGGTTAATGCAGACCGAATCCTCACTCGCTATCTCACCTCGCCATCCTACCCGTACTACCCTTCACTCCAGACATGTTACTGGAGGATATATGCCCCCTACACTGGGTACAGCGTTAAGATCATATTCACCAGTTTTACTCTACAAACCAGCATCTCCTGCGGTAACGATTACGTCGAAGTAAGGGATGGCAGTACTAGCTCCAGCACGTTTCTTGGTCGATTCTGTGGATCTAACATTCCTCCCATGATAATATCTTCTGGTCAGTATTTAATCGTGAAATTCAGAAGCGACTCGTATTCGAACCACATAGGATTCTACTTGCAGTATAAAGCAGTCTTTCCAGGTAAAACTCTATAATTACGAGGTACATGCATGTATATGCCGAGTGGCGGTCACTCTTAAGAGACTGAGGACGTACAACAGCAGAAAACAATTATGGTATTGGTCACGAGATGAGACAATTAAATTGTTGGAAACACTTTGCACGGTGTAACATGCCTTTTCATAACGGTATCAGAACGAGGCCAGGTATCCCAGTTTGTCACAGCCAGAGAAAAAGTATTCAGTCGATGGTGGAAAACTGACCGTTAATTTCTTTTATATGGAGGATTGTGCACAGGGGGGGATTATGTACAAGGGGGATTATGCATAGCTAGGAGATTATGCACAGGGGATTATGTACAAGGGGATTATGCACAGGGGAACATTGATAAAATGATTTTCTTTTCTCTACTACAGTTCGGTTAAGCACCATCTGCTCCAGTTCCAACACTTTCGCCAGGAACAACGATATCCGACTTACGGGGTATTCTGGTTCATTCTATAGCCCTAGTTACCCATTCAACTACCCGAGCAATATGCAGTGCACCTGGAAAATCACGGTCGATAGCGGTAGGACCATCAAGTTGTATTTTGAGTACAACAGTTTGGAATACGACGTGGGGTGTGACAACGATTACGTCAGAATTCGCGACGGCTCTTCCTCCACTAGCCGACTGAAGGGTGATTACTGTGGCTCTACAAAGTCTTCTGTGTACTCGTCTGGTCGATACTTTGTGGGTGAGGTTCAGATCGAACCACAACCTTCAATATAAAGGATTTAAGATGCGCTACGAAACTGTAAAATCATGTAAGTCACAAAAATCGCGTTTTCAAGTTATTTATATATCAAAAGTGACAAGAGTGTGTAAATAGCCCACGTTCGCCATATACTTCAGTGACAAGAGTGTGTAATAGCCCACGTTCGACATATACTTCAGTGACAAGAGTGTGTAAATAGCCGAGGGGGGGGGGGGGGGGGGGGGGGGGGGGGGGGGGGGGTACTTACATGAAAAATGGGTATGTATGTGAAGGCCAAGAGACTCCAACCCTGACCCTGTTTGACCCAATCCGAGCTCCAAAACCCTGATTGCCCCCTTTTGGAAAAAAAAAACCCTTATTGCACCTTCTTTAAATTGTTTTTCAAAACACGGATATATATCCCGGCCGGTATACCGCGTACCGGGATTGCATGCATGCAAAATACGGAAACATTTCAAGTCGGGACGTGGTATTGGGTAAACAAATCTACGGTGGCTTGTTAGGGCCATTAAAAAAACGATTATATTTTTCTCAAATCCCGAGTTATTTTTGAAAAAAAAAAATATTATGGCAAAAAAATAAGAAAAAGTTATTAATCCCGAGTTGCTAATCCCGAGTTCAAAATCCCGAGTTGCTAATCCCGAGTTGCTAATCCCGAGTTCTTAATCCGAGTTGCTAATCCCGAGTTGCTAATCCCGAGTTCCAAATCCCGAGTTCCAAATCCCGAGTTCCAAATCCCGAGTTCCAAATCCCGAGTCCTTAATCCCGAGTTGCTAATCCCGAGTTGCTAATCCCGAGTTCTTAATCCCGAGTTGCTAATCCCGTGTTCCAAATCCGAGTTCTAAATCCGAGTTCCTTAACTGTACACGAGGTCTTCTTGTCTGCAGCAAAGACTGTCCACGCCATCACCTACTTCATAGTTGTACTTTATTTGTACTTGGTACGCTTTAAGCCGTGTTTATCGGTTTTGCCAAGCTATATTCCAAGTATCGAAGGCGTCGCGATGACCAGCGAGAACTACTTGTTAGAGAATATTTCAATTTAGGTTTATATTACGCCGAAATTCTAGCTTTTCCTTTGCTTGTGCATGGTCTCATTTTAAGTATGCGGCAGATGAAGAGAATACTGAGGGATATGGGACTTCGAAGTGATGTGAATAGTATTATTTATTCCATCCTCAAATATCTTTTCGGGATTTCATCCTACATTATTAAAACTTTACAAAAATGTTGATTCATTGAGATGACTGTAGTCAGATTTTAACGTTAGAGATCACAGTTTGCTAATCTCGAAAATCATCACGTGTGAGTACGGTGTAGAGATAAAATCGCAACGACGAATATGGAAAAGTTGCAACCCCAGTAGTCTTTTTGTCTCTTTCCTGAAATATCGTTTAGCTTGTTCTAAAATAAACATATTTGAATTTTTGCTTTCTTAGAGCTTGAAGACTCGGCGCGCTGGATTAGGTTTGAACGAAGACTGAAGCCCATCATATCCTTTAAGAATAATCCTTCATGCTGAACTGAACGTAACGACTTTGCCGATAATTACAACGCTGTTATCGGCGGCGGTCCCAAAAAATATGGGATACCCCGGCATGGGCATCATCTACTTCATTAGCTGGCGGCAGTTTTCCCCTATGGATCCCTTAAAAAAAATGATATGGCGCCGTTACCAGGAACTGAGGAGGTAATATATTAATATTGTCGTTAAAACTGGCAATATTTGCATCTGATCGATCGGCCGCCATTCTCACTACACGTGGTAAGAAGAATGGACGAAGAGCTCGGCCTCGGAATTAGGAACTCGGGATTTGGAACTCGGGATTAAGAACTCGGGATTAAGAACTCGGGATTTGGAACTCGGGATTTGGAACTCGGGATTAGCAACTCGGGATTAGCAACTCGGGATTAGCAACTCGGGATTAGCAACTCGGGATTAGCAACTCGGGATTAGCAACTCGGGATTAGCAACTCGGGATTAGCAACTCGGGATTAGCAACTCGGGATTTGGAACTCGGGATTTGGAACTCGGGATTTGGAACTCGGGATTAAGAACTCGGAATTTGGAACTCGGGATTTGGAACTCGGGATTAGCAACTCGGGATTAGCAACTCGGGATTAATAACTTTTTCTCATTTTTTCCCCTAAAATTTTTTTTTCAAAAAATAACTCGGGATTTGAGAAAAATATAATCGTTTTTTTAATGGCCCTAACAAGCCACCGTACAAATCAGCAGATGGAGTACATAGATAAGTACTGAAGTACGAATTAGCGGCGTCACAATGTAAGGGAACCTCAGTGCTTGCATATACTTCAGTGACAAGAATATATACTTCAGTGACAAGAGTGTGTAAATAGCCCACGTTCGCCATATACTTCAGTGATAAGAGTGTGTAAATAGCCCACGCTCGACATATACTTCAGTGATAAGAGTGTGTAAATAGCCCACGCTCGACATATACTTCAGTGACAAGAGTGTGTAAATAGTCCACGTTCGCCATATACTTCAGTGACAAGAGTGTGTAAATAGCCCACGTTCGCCATATACTTCAGTGACAAGAGTGTGTAAATAGCCCACGTTCGCCATATACTTCAGTTGTCACGCATATATATATCAAAAATGGGCTTAGACCAGTTCGCGGTTAATTCCGACATTTTGAAAGGGGTGCAAACATGGCGCGAAATACAGTGTTTGTATTGAAATACGATGCCAAATAATATCCGTATGTAAATTTTCCCGCGGACTTTGACTCGTTTTAACAGACAAATGTATGGAAAACTGAAAACACGATTGCACGCATCCCAGCACAGCTACATTCCTCAAATTTCGATCAGTTAATATTTTACCTGGTATCTTAAGTTGTATCTGAAGAATATTTCCGAAATTCGACTTTACGGAAATTATTTGGCATCGCGCCATGTTTGCACCCCCTTTCAAAATGTCGGAATCAACCACAAACTGGCCTATTGAAGCGCCTATAAGCCCAAGCCAGATATTGTTGATTGACTACTTTTGGGAGATCTAATTAACAATTAGACTGCGAGTTCGAAGTTTCTATTATACAAATAATGCGTCCGTCGAGGAACTTCGACTGATAGTTTCCCGCGGAAATTTGATGTTCTTAAAACAAATATAAGAACATCAAATTTTCAAGGGAAACTATCAGCCGTTATAGTTCGGAGACAAACACTCTATTTAACGATTAGACCCGCAGCCCGAATGGGCTAGGAGTCAATAGCCCATGAGGCGCACGTAGCCCATGAGGGCGAGAGGTCTAATTGTTTTAGTACAAACTAACTAGTCGGACAGTAGGAAATAATAGAAAGAAACAAATTGAAGTTGATTTTTTTTTATTTCATGAAAATGAGTGCTGTTTTTCTCTACCATGGGCTATCACAAATAGACCTATAGTAGGGTAGCCAATCAGAATGCAGGATTTGTAATAGTCCACTAGTTGGTTTATACTAATTGTCGTTATTAATTGTTCTTCACAAAATCGTCTTCCGCTCTCGGCGGGCACTATAAATACAATACCCTATTTGTGGCGTCGAAATAGAACAGTTGAGCTGTGAGCTTTGAGGATCAGATAATGTCCAAGGACAAATATCAGGGCATATTTCGACGCCACAACGTAGGTTATTGTCGTTATCATCCTTCAAATATTTTCTTTGACGCGCGCTTATACGCTCACAGAGGACGTATTCGCTGTTATTATTCAGTTCCTCAGTATCCCGAATTCTGATTGGTTGATTTACCTGTAAATAACTGTACCTGTAAATAACTGCGCGCAAATAAGCGTTTGCCTGCTGATATCGTTGTGAGCATGCGCAGTGCTGTTCAACAACAAATCCAACATGGCCGCTCGGTTTACAGAGTGTTCAGAGGAGGAAATTGCGAGTATTGTAACAAAAACACTAGTGAATAATAAAACAATTATTGGACGAGGCTGAACAAAATATGATGAATTGTCTGTGTCTCGCTGCATCGGCAAATAACTGGTAGCTCTCCACAGACAATTCATCATATTTTGCTCAGCCTCGTCCAATAATTGCTTAATATTTCCCGCTCGCGGAGAAAATATCGGGTCACGTGACTCTTTCAACCAATCACGCGCGAGAGAAAATATTTGATGGGTTATAATATACAAATAGACTGTGTCCGTCGAGGAACTAGTCGCCAGGTGCTAGTTTTAAGAACATCAAATTTCCAAGGGAAACTATCAGCCGATAGGTGTGAGACAGACACAGTCTATTTGCGTTATTGTTCAACGCAAAATTGTCTTTCGTGCTCAGCGGGCACTATTATACAAATAGACTCCGTCGAGGAACTATCGGCTGATAGTTGCCCGCGGAAATTTGATGTTCTTAAAACAAATATAAGCCCGAGAACGCAGTTCGAGGGCTTATATGCTAGTTTTAAGAACATCAAATTTCCAAGGGAAACTATCAACCGATAGGTCGGCCGAGACAGACACAGTCTATTTGCGTTATTGTTCAACACAAAATTGTCTTTCGTACTCAGCGGGCACTATCGCCTGACAGTTTGCCTCCGCGGATGACAACTATCACGTCAGGTGATCGCTTTTAGCCAATGAGCGCGCGCCAAAATTTTGTGGTGAACTATAACGCCTGATAGTTTGCCTCAACGGATGACAACTAATGAGCGCGCGCCAAAGTTTTGTGGTGAACTAAAACACCTGATAGTTTGCCTCCGCGGACAACTATCACGTCACGTGATCGCTCTTGGCCAATGAGCGCGCGCCAAAATTTTGTGGTGAAATATAACGCCTGATAGTTTGCATCCGCTGACGACAGCTATCACGTCACGTGATCGCTTTTGGCCAATGAGCGCGCGCCAAAGTTTTGTGATGAACTATAACGCCTGATAGCTTGCATCCGCGGACGACAACTACCACGTCACGTGATCGCTTTTGGCCATGGAGAAGAGTAATCCTGTACCGCTCCAGACCTGTATTCTGATTGCACCATTATACTGTAGCTCTATTGTTATCATACTGCACGTTCTAAAGGTTAGGGTGTTTTGTATTGTTGGGAAATCCAATGCTGTGGCTCGTTTCGAGCGGTACAGATGGCCCATGGAGAAGTCTAATTGTTTTAGCATAACCAAGCCACCGTTCTATCAACTTAGCGGTCGAAAATACTGTGACAAAAACTCTCAAATAAGCATTTTTCTAAGTGATTTTTGTCTGCAGCTCACGCGCCTAACTAGCCAATCAGATGGCTAGTTTGCCAATAGATGGTGGCTGACATTGATTTCTTGTTTCCAGCTTCGTCGTCGATTGGGGTCGTGATTGGAGTGGTGATAGCGATCGTCGTCATTGTGATTATCGTCATCGTTGTTGTATGCATGATGAAGAAGAAAAAGAGCCAAGGATTTGTTCGCGCTGGCCCTGTTACTGCAACAACAATGACAACAACAGTCACAGGTGGTGCCCCACCCCCAGGGGGTGCCTACCCAGCTCAGGCACCACCCCCACCGTATAGCAATCCCCCTATGCAGCAGGCTCCTTACGGCCAGCCTCCCATGCAGCAGGGTCCTTACGGCCAGCCTCCCATGCAGCAGGCTCCATACGGCCAGCCTCCCATGCAGCACACTGCTTACCCACCTAGTCAGTACCCCGGACAACCATACCCAGGGAATGCTCAGTATCCAGTCTACCCTCCACAGGCTCAGGGTGCTCCCACTACCGTGTCAACCTAGCCAGCATTTGAAGGTGTCTATAGCTCAGTATCCAGTCTACCCTCCACAGGCTCAGGGTGCTCCCACTACCGTGTCAACCTAGCCAGCATTTGAAGGTGTCTATAGCTCAGTATCCAGTCTACCCTCCACAGGCTCAGGGTGCTCCCACTACCGTGTCAACCTAGCCAGCATTTGAAGGTGTCTATAGCGCAATCTTTGTTTACATGTTTGGCTCATTAGAATACATCAAACATCAAGCTACAAACAAACCGACTTCATGAGTTGAAAAATGTCACTTAGTATTTATCCCCCAAAAGAGAAATCTTGCCACGCAGCCATACATTCTTTGTAAATTTCGCAGTTTCGAAAAGCCGATTTCTCATACAAACAAAACATTATGTTTATTCGTGAATTATGAATAGTTTTTGATAGGTAACTTCCCTATTATTCATGTGAAAAATGTTTTTAATATTTGTTTCGACGATACAATTCAAAACGATCGAGAAGTGAGAGTCCAGGCATTTCTTTAATGTTTTCATCATAATCTGAAGGTGAAGCTGGACTTTCTTTGTTAACTAGGAAGAAGGTGAAGCTCGGACATCGCTCGGACTCGGACACCATCGAGATATGATTGGTTAGTGTTGGGATGTGATAAATTCGGGTTTTCGTAATTCGGGTAGATCCTATTGGGCATTAATGCTCAATGAGCTAAAATTATGGACACCTACTGAAAGTCCTAAAATATTTTCGGTAATTATATTTTTTTGGAGTGCACATGCAGGAAATTGAACAATTTTGTTGTAGCGTCAAACAGTACACCTTATTCACAAAGTGCGACTCTCATTTGAAATGCAGCAGTAGAAACCTGTACAGTTAACTGTTACCACGTTAAAGAGCTTGCGAACAGAAGTGTTCCCTGCTAGCAGAGGTCTCTATCTGTCTTGGTAAAATGGAAGGCGAGGGAGAGACCTCTGCCGACATCCGACGCTTGCCGTCCACATTCATGGACGAGTCAAACCAGTGTCGAAAACACGCTTTACCGGAAATAGCTGTACGCGTCAGTTTTTTTTTTACAGTTGTTTCGTGCGCTCATAAGTACACGTGAGATCGCGTCACTTGTTGCCAAGGAAACTTCACGCATGCGCGACAGAGAAAGCGTCGGATGTCGGCAGAGGTCTCTCCCTCGCCTTCCATTTTACCAAGACAGATAGAGACCTCTGCTAGCAGGGAAACAGAAGTGATTTTTACTGTTTGAATTTGATGATGTTATGGTAATTCAACAAAATTTCAATTTATAAATTGTGTAGATGATTGACAAATTATGCCCTTTGAGCCTCATTTACATAATTTGCCAAGTACTTTACCACGATTTAAAGTGCATATAAGCCCTGGCCAATTATGCTTTTTTTAAAAGCTTAGACCTTAAAAGGTAGAGAAAGAATTTTTTTAGCGACTAAACTTCCAAATGTAGAATAATTTCCGCGCACCTTCAGTGACTGGGACGAGAATACAACGTGACGTCATCAACAGAACTCGTCTCTTCGCGGCTTTAAAACGTTGGCTTATTTGCAAAATAATTGAATAGGTAACCGAGAAAGATGATAATATCGCGCTAAACGTTTCGAAGAGCTTTATTCGCCAAGGCCTTTCATGCAATAGCGCATCGAGCGTGTTCTGTTGATGACGTCAAACTAGACCCAGTGCCATTTCTAGCGCGCTTGATTTTCGTCCACAGGCAACCCAAGACACGTTTTTGGACAACTTTGAACGGCCAATACACCATGACAAATAAATCAAATCAAATCCTTTGTCTATGGCCTCTAGTGTCTTCGTAAGAAATATAATTAGCCAGGGCTTATACGCACTTCAGACTGAAGTCTCCATCTGCTTAATGTTACTCACTATTATTTGGAGTCCACAATTACTTCTGCTTGTATTTATATATATTAGTTTTACAACCAGTCAAATATAGAACGGAATACAGAATTCAAGCAAAACTACTTCAACAATACTTCAAGTAATACTTTAAAGCCAAGCGACTGTTTTAGACATGGTTCCAAGTGCCATCACAGGAAGCAGAATAGTATTCCCTGTTACCACTGTACTACGGTATGCGCGCCTCTTCCAGTGCGCCACTTAAGAAACATATCAAACTTCTGTATCTCTACCATGGTATTTATGGTGATACAGGACACATCATATGTCTTGCCTCACCACCACGTGACTGGTTGCGGCACAGGCAGCCCAGGTTGCGGTCGTTAATATTCAACAGAGGTTCCTCGTACGTATCGGCAAAGGTGATCCACTTCCATGAGCACGGCGAAGGAGACTACCATAAATAAGGCATTTTATAAAGCGAAAGTACATTCTCATAAGCATTCGAGGAAGGAAAATCGGATCGTCGCTAATTGGACCACAGGCCGCCCAAGTTCTGACTGTATAACACTGAGGTTTGTATGGGAGTTCTTCCGATAACTCAGAATAATAACATAAATCTCCTGTAATACAAGGTAAATAAAGGAAGAAGACTTACTTGAAGTTGTTTTGTCGTCCTATGTGTATTTCAGGTCGCTAGAACGGTGTTTCATGGAATTCTTGAGTCATACGCTTCGTATGAGTCTCTGCCAAATTAAAGAAGTTGTAGTTGAGTTGCTTTTGAAAATGTTTTGTTTAATGCTTGACTGAGTGCCATTGATTGAATGACTCTGGCATCCCCTGGGGACAATCATGTTTTTGAGAAGAATAACACTACAATACAATGTAATTATGCAGTTGACTCAATATTCAAAGAGCATGCAAGGATTTTAATTACGTCACGTTTATTGTCTTAAGTATCCCACATTGAAGAAGCGGGTTTGAGAAATGAAGAGAAGAATGTGCAGATTGAAATAGGTCATCCCACATAGATTACATTGAAGGTTATGAGGAGGACAGGTCAGTTGAGATTTGATTTTCTCACCTGGAAGCGCAGGGCTACTTGTGCTGAAGGGGAGCAGGAGTTGATGCTTTTGACCCTCTCATGCCCAGCCTGCATTCTCTTCAAATGTCCCTCATTACATATGCAGGGAAATTTAGAAATATGCATCGTCTCAAGACAATGCATATTATTTCTGAATATCCCTGCATGCATAATGATGGCAATTTCGAAGACAATGGCCCTGACTAAATTTCCCTGTCATTAGTGGTTTAAATGTGCCTCGGAGAACAAAAGAATCAAAGGCGACCATGGTATAACATAACATATACCACATATTCATGGATAAATAGAATTAGTGTATGCATGTACAGTAAACTTAAATTGGGAACAACTTTAGAATACCTGGCCAATAAAACTTGGGAGTCAATTAGCTACTGGCTACATACATACAATTGCATAGTGTAGAGATGGCTACATGACTACGTGGCTAAGTACTTGGCTAAGTGGCTACATGGCAGAATAATTATAGAATACCCCGCAACTTATATCATTAATAATTCATTTTCTCAAATTTTCATAGAAACCTTCTAAAACCTAACCCTGAAATATTAATAAATTCTGATTTCAAAATACCTGTCAGTTTCCAACCACAAACGCTGTGATGACTGATGTAGCCTTCGGAACTTGTTGATGCACCGCGTTCTTTACGAATTCCCTAAGATCAGGACAAAATAACTCTGAATACAGTAAACACCCGCATAAAAGAACAAGTGATTTTGGGGTTCAGGCTGATGCGTTTCTTATATATCGGGTGCTTAGTGAGAAATCAGGCTGAAGATGTTCTTAAGAGGTTCTTAAAATTGTTTCTGGAAATGAGTTACAGTGATCAAGATTACTGAGAGGTTTAATTAATATGCAATCACTGTTTTATTAAATGAAACCATAAAACTAGCCTGTACTATATAATATTAACTACTGTAACTGTATTAATTAACAAATACTGTGTGTTTGTAATGGTCCAGCACACATACTTAGATCAGCCCCACTGTTTTCTAATTTTTGATACCCTATTTTCTTTACATAAGAACATGTTTCATTTGTCAGGCTGAATTGGTTCTTATATAGATGGTGCTTTATTGACCAAATTTCAGCCTGAAGGTTCTTAATCCACTTGTTCTTTTATGCGGGTGTTTACTGTATCGAAAGGCATGGTAATGAGTCTTTGATCCAACTCCATCCATATACTCCCATGTTGTCTTCCAAGCCTTTTAAGTTTAGAGGATAACATTTTTAAAGGTGCTGCACAGATGATAAAGCCTCACATGGCAGAGAACCTTGCTGTAAAACTGCCGGATTCTTGAATAATAATCTAAATCGTTACAATATTACCTTCAGCTAGTCTCTTTGTGTCCGCGCTTGTGTACCCAGACCATTTTGTAATTTGGCCATACTCACACTTGGATTGAGCAAGGAACACATACCCTCTACCTGGCATGCTTGTGTTTTACAAGCCAAGTAGCCATCTCTACACCACACAATGGCAGGTATGTAAACTATGTACATGTAGCCAGTAGCTTCAACTCCCAAGTTTTAGTGGCCGGGTATTCTAAAATTGTACCCAAGATCTGTATTTGCATGGTTGAAACTACTAACTCATCCTAAACAGCTGTCAGCTGCTCTGTCAGACACCTTAACTTTTTCCATGGCCTTTCATGCAATTATAAATTTATGCTCAAAAATATTTAGTCCTGTAAATAAGCTTAATTATGAGTATATAAAGCTTACAGGTACATGTACGTGTTACAAAGATAGAGTAATTCAGCCAAATAATGAATATAAAGCATTAATAATAAACCCCTTCGATTTGCAGGTGTTTAGTGTACAATAATCCATTCAATTATTGCACCATGGCGGGTCGAAGAGGGAAGTCGAATGACTATGCAGGTCGACATCAGCTTTAGTACGTAACTTATGTTTTACTATACGAATACATGTAAAAATGCATACCAGCGTCTCTGCTATCTGGGAAAGAGAAGATCTTGATGCACAATTCCCGGGACAATTATATGTAGCTGCATGACTCTTTAACGGCCAGTCGAGCTCCCTCCATTACTTAGCCTGCAATGCAGACGTTTCTAGTGGTTTTCCCCGCTTTCGTGGACGTTTTCCGCTCACGAATGAATTTCAGACGAGTAGGAATGGAGCGAGGACGAAAAAGCGAGAGAAGGGGGAGGGGAAGAGGGGAAAAGAAAAGAAGAGGGGAGGGGGAGGGGAAAGAAGGAAACGCCTGCCCGCAAGGCCTGTGATTTTGAAAAACTTCGTTCGTCCACGAACGAAGGCTTCTGATTGGTGTGGTACTGACAATTTTGATTGGCACCAATCATTCGTTCGTCCATATCGCATTTCGAGGAAAACTTCAGCGTAATGAGAGAAAGGTTATAGTTCGGCGAAGCAGACTTCGAATATTTCTTTATACAGCGGGTTAATTTTCCTGCTCTAAAGCTAAATTTCTAAAGAAGGCTGGAACAGAAATAAGGTTTGCAATTGCAACAACTTGCCTTTCGGTTGGAAGAATGGCGAGGAAGTCTCGGCACCCGGATTTGGGGAAAAAGTTTGATTTTCAACTCCTTGTTCGTGTGAAGGAAACTGATGACGAAGCCGTTGTTTCCCTCTAAAATCAAGTGACTTCATTGGAATCGAAGGCTAGATTTACAACACAAACAACAATCCAAATTGCTTGACATTATACAGAAGTTATGTTTATGATTTTTATATTAGTTATGTTTATGATTTTTAACATACGTTTTCCCCGAGCATTTTCTGTCCATATTAACGTGGCGGAAGCCTAAAGGTTAACGACCAAACCATATTCAAGCGCATAAATAAAATTATTTTAAGCACTTCTATTAAAACTATGAACTTCCTGTTACATATGTAAGAACTACGATGGTGCCTGATTCTATTTTTGAATTTATTTCGAAAGTAAAGAGCTGTTTTCAGATTCTTTCGAGTTATATTCCCATCTCATGATGTGCAAACAATGCTGCATGTGAACGAGCCCAACACTGCGGTTACATCGCATCAGATTGTTTACCAAATTGAAATCTTGGTGGCGGCCAAATGGCTATAGAAAACTTGTTATAAATCGCTTGATATCATTGAAGTTACGTTGATGATTTAGAGGTTGATAACCCGGTTAATTTTGGAGGCAATGTACATTTTCTGAGGCCTACAATCAGCGAGGAAAATTGCACTGGTAATTTTTGACAGATCATACATGCATAACTAATTAGGAGGCGTTTTTCAAAATCACAGGCGTTGCGGGCAGGCGTTCCCTTCCCTTCTCCTCCCCTCGCCCCTACTTCCTTTTTGTCCTCGCGCCATTCTTCCCTCGACCAAATATATTTCGGTTTCCCAAATAAAACGCCTGCATTGCAGGCTATCCATTACTCGACGAACGGAACGCATCCGATATTGTGCCAGCTTCTTCCGATGGTATACCCTGTTTCGCAGTCTTTCGAGGACTTGGTTGACTGAAATCAGTCTTTGGCCAAGCTTCGAATTACGGCTTCGAATACCTTTTCGAGGCATTTAGTCTTTTACTTTTAGTGAGCACCAACGCGGCGTGATTTCACACTGCACGAACACAGTTATTTCGCAATCGCTTATGAATAACCGATCACGTGATGGTGAGGCAAGACAAATGATGTGTCCTGTATCACCATAAATACCATGGTACAGATACAGAAGTTTGACAGCTATTATACCTCGCGAGGCACGAAGTGCCGAGAGCGCGCGAGAGCCGCGCATACCGCAGTACAGCGGTAATACTTCAACAAAACAAGATGGCGGCGATACAAAGGAGAGCAAGTACGTAAAACTACTCTGCTCCCTGTGGTACCATGAACAATGTCGAGGGCGCACATTGTTTATGGCACGAGGATCCAGAAACCACGTCTAAAATAATTACATTCTCACACATCATTACATATTCATGACACAGAGGACAATGATATAAAAATAACACAACTAATTAAACTATATAAACGTAAACAGAGGGAAAATTCGAAAGTGAGAATTCCAACGGATTTGTCATATTCAAATTTGAGTTCGCCTGATGCTGACGAATAATCAAATCACAGTTCAGTGAGATTGGGAAGGCTTCGAAATGGCTGGTGAAGAGACTAGTGAAAGCGCAAACCATTTAGAGAGCCCTAAATGGACGAAGACTGAACCCGTTTGACTGTCATGTGAACTGTGCCAAAGATTACAGAGTATTAGAATCGCTTGGGCGTGTGGAAATTGGAAGAATGAAAGTTTGGACGGAAATGATATTGGTGAGGAGAAACGTTTGGAGATTCGCATAATGGATATGACGCCGGCAGAAAGCTAGCTTATCATTTCTGGCTTATGAAATTTTATACAAGCATTTCTAGACAATGTAAGTACACTTCTAGAGGCGTTCTTCATACTTTTCATGTAGTTATTGGCGGAGTTTTTCGAACTGAACTAATTTGAATATTTCCTGTATTTGGATCCGTTTTCAAACTGCAACAAATTGCTCTTGTTTTAACGAATTTGCATATTTGCCGTAGTTTGAAATCGTTTCCAAATACAGCAAATATGCAAATTCGTCGTACTATCCCTGGTTTTCATGCAATAACACGTGACCTGAAACGAGACTCCTCATTGGTTATGTAATGATGTCGGTGAGAAATGTACATCAAACAATCCAAGCAAAAAAATATATAGAAAAAGCAACGACGAAATACAAACTCTCCAAAGAGAAAATACTAAGCACATTGTTGTAGGAATTTTCTTTCACGTGATATGTTATTAGTCAATTCTTCGTTTGTAACTGACGTCATGGCGGCCATGTTGGATGGCCATAACAAAAGATTCGGCCGAATAGATTCTTTTGTTATTGTCATCCAACATGGCCGGCACGTCTTTGTCTCTTAAATCTCCGGTGAGTGGTTGCAAACCAAGAATAGGCTACCTTTTCGGCAAATAATTTATACAACCATGAATATTTATATACATTATGCCAGTGAGGGCATGGCTTGTATGCGCATTCATGGTCTGTTGTATTTTGTTTCCGATCGCAGCGACACGTTTCTTGAAATCATTTGTAAAGTGTAAATATGGGTCGGCCTTCACCTCCTCGGAACCTGGAATAGTACTGACTATCCAAACAATGCCTAACCCTGAAACAATACAAACCCTAATCAGTCTAAAACAATGACATTCTTTGTCAAGAAGGCCTCCTGGTAAATACTTCCGGGTTTTTTCCTTCGCGTTATTGCATGAATTATAGTGTGAAAAGTTTCGATAAAAGCCAAAAGCTTAAACACGATAATGTGAAAAACATAGGGGAACATCGCGATGACTTCTGCATTACGTGAGCATTACGGAAGAATTCCACCCGCTAAACGGCCAATCAGCGCGCGCCATTTCACTGGAAGTAGCTCCTGCCATATAATAATATGTATCTGCCATGTTTTCACAAAAGGAGCCTTAGAACCTATTAAGACCCCCTTTTGTGAAAACATGGTAGATCTTGTGTGCCTTTAAGCTTTAAAAGCCAGTAACTCGTGTTTTTGCCGTTTTCTTGAAAGGGCAAATGACAGTTTAAAGACTTTTCTCGCCTTTCTATCCCATAATTTACTTGTGTTAGATCTATCCCATAATTTCTTTATTTGAGAGCTAGAGGTTAGGCTTAGGTTAGAAAAAGGCCATTTTCTGGTATTTTTACTCAAAATACAGCAAAATTCCATCGATTAAACGCAATCTACATTAAGAGAACGTTGTATTGCCGTATAGTGCATCGAACAAGAGTAACTGGCTTTTAAAGCTAAAGGCACACAAGATCTGCCATGTTTTCACAAAAGGAGCCTTAGAACCTAAGACCCCCTTTTGTGAAAACATGGTAGATATATATATTTTTGCGATACTTATAATAGCACGCGGACTTGACTAAACAGACACGTACATAATAATTAGTGCATTTCTCTCTTGGGACGCGCAATAATACAACATACAACATCATCAATGCAACTATTTTTGAAATAGCTATAAAAATATGGCTTGATGAATAAAATTGGGGAAATATAACATCGCAGCTAGCCGCTTCTTCCACAGAGATGCGGCTGCTTTCAGTGGTATGTATAGGGAGATTTCAGTTGGGATACCCTGTAACACCGCTCGCAAGGAAAGATCAGTGCTGTAGATCATCTAACAAGGAATTCTGCTATAGTTTTTTACAAGAAACAATACCCACACAAAAATAGTTATGCATTTTTTTATTTATCAAAATTTATTTTGATTTCTATATTCTGTGAAAGGACTAGGAAAATACAGATTTACTTTATTATTTTTATTTATCAAATTATGAATATTCTTCTAAAATACTTAATTCATTACGATGATCGATGTGCAATATGTGGTTCTTCGAGTGGTTTGCTTGAATGTGAAACAATTTATTTTTCTTGATTGGTCAACAGAAAACAGTCTGTTTCTCAGATTTCACGGATTTTAAGCCGGAGCACCAGACATTGTTTAGCACCCAATATTACACGAAATGTTTGATCGAAAACACAATTCCAACCAACAAAATGTTGGCCCAACATCGACTAATGCAACATGGGGTGCTAAACACTATTGCACAATATTCCAACGTTTAGCCCGCCCTAAAAAATCGCAGCAACCGAGGAAGAAAATATTAATCTTGGATTATTTGCTTTGCGGAACGGATTATTATATTTTGATTTGATTTTCCCATTCTCATAATGTATATGGTATTGGTTGTACACACATCCTTTCAGAAGGTTTTTCCATATTATTTCGATGAAACTGAATGATAATTAACACTTCAACAACAGTTCCCACGATTGGTCAAGTAAAATTGTCTACATTCAATACGAAGCCTATATACCCAAATAGTGCATATCATTGCTATAATCTATACATGCGCAATATTTTATACTATATTCGTAGGAAATCCACTACAAAATGCAACTATTTTTTTGCAAATTGCACAGAATGACTACAGTTATACCTACTTTACCGTCAAGTGATCGTTAGTGCGAGTTCAATTTCGTGAATTCAAAATTCCCATAAAGTTCATTGAAAAATATACATATTCTGTCATTGTGGTGCCACGAACTTGCTTCAAGTCGTGTGGCGGTATCTTAGTCGTGTTCAGCAAGACAAGGTTGAACTGTGCAAGTGATTTAGTAAGCTTTCCCAACATTCTTATAGCTATTTTGGAAGGATGCCTGGCGCTTTCTCAGTGTAAGGATGGCCTCAATAAACCACGGATAACGGTGTTCACTTATACGGAGTTATAGTTCACAGGTAAACATGCACGAGGGCATGTAAAGTAAAGTCATAAGTATATGATCAACTGCGCTTCACAAGGGAGGTCTGGAGTTATTACGGCTGCTGAGTGGGCGCATACAAGTACCTCCAGAATACATGGTGAAGTGCCACGAGACATGCAGTCCTCCTTCTCTTTTCACAACGTAGCAAAGCAGGTTCTTTACACTGAGAAAGTGCCGGAAACCACAATTGAAAAGGTTCGTTAGTAAGGATTTTCATAAATTTCTACATTCACTGCAATGCTTGTTAATGGTAAATTATCATTTTTCTGCACGCCGCAATCTTCGGAATGATGCTGCTGACGTAATACAGGCCACAAAGTGCGCATTCTTTTGGGACCGACTAGACTGACTAAAGAGCTGCGCAAGCTGTCGCGTAAATCGGCGGTAATTTATTAACACTATCTTGAGGGAGTCAATGTTTGTAGGCAATTTTATCCCAGTGTATTCTAAACACCTTTTTCCTTTCGGTTGCTGAAGGAAATAGTATGAGTATTTGAAGCTTATCCTTACCAAAACTCTTATTCTTCGCAGAAAACATGAAGGTACTCGTTACATTTGTAAATCTCCGCCATTTTTGTATACGCTGCAGTCGTTCCTAGTCCTCGCGCTATTCAGTAAATGGGGTCTGGGTACGAGATTAGTTATTCAGCTCTGTCATTGCAATATGGGAATAATTCCGAAAATGGAATTATCTTGATGGAGGTGACCTGAGAACTAGGAAATAAGGTTTTCTTCCGGCCAAACGCGCGCTCGCCACATATTTCCCGCCAAAATTCTGAAAGAACTCCTTTTCGTTTCTTTCGAGAAAACCGCTGTCCTGTTCATTCTTGCTTATCGGAAGCAGGATGAACAGAATGCTATTCTATTGATTCTGAAAACGGAACAGATCCCAAAAGAATACGATTAACGTCAATAGAGGTAATCGGCCAACGCTGTTGCCACCCAATTCTGATCGTGTGACGTAAACAGACGGCACTCAGGAGAATTGACTCTCTGACACTTAATTTTATTCAGATAGGCATGGCTACATTACGATTAGAATGAAAAAGGAACAATTCCCCAGAGTAGCAATGTTTACGTCACGTTATCTCATTTGGGTGGCAACAGCGTTAGCCGATTACGTCTATTCTGGGGATTCTTACTCCGAAATGGTCCCAAAAGAACGCGCCCAATGCCAGCAATAGATTTCACGAAGACCATTTGAGGGTGAACGTTGCTTTTCAGCGCAAGTTTCCTTTGATGTTACTAGTATTGTTTTCAAGTGAATGTAGTTCAGTTACATATATTTTACAGTGCTGTGTTTCAAGACGGCTGCAGTGGTTTGGCAAACAGAAATTGTGATAATTGAATTTAGCAAATTTGGATGCAATAGCTCAGCTCTTCAGTTACTCGACCTTCGCATCATTATTCTGAAGTCTCGTCGTAGTCCTCACCAATGAGATCTGAAAACCATCTGTCAACCATTACAAATGTTGGCCGAGATTCTGGTTCCTGAGGAGTGAAATATGTCGACCATCAGAAGTATAGGGGGGAGGGGGGGTTTGGTTTCCGACGTGGAAGCCGGGGATAACATTCTGAGTGAAGGAGTCTTTACTTTTTATTTACGAAGAGCGGAAAATGATGGGGAAACATTTGTCTCCGAACAATAAGAAAAACTCAGGGCTTCGCCGAGGCAGCATCCACTCACCTCTAGCCAGCATTCTCGTACAACACTGTAAGCTTGCTCTGGACAGCGTTGAGGCTTTTCTAGACGATATCCATTGATGACCTACGACACAGGGCACAATAAACAGCATTAAAGCCCAGTTCAATCGTCGACTTTTCATTTGTCGAGCTCCCTGCTATAATAACAGCTATAATAACAGCTATAATAACAGCTTTAGCTCATTAGCATTGAATTCTTACACCTTGGTATAAGACACGAAAATAAAGTAGTTTTATTTTATATTATAATTGGCTGTAAAAGTGTAAAAGGGGGGGTGTTCTCGTGAATTATGCATTGTTGTGTTTTTTAACTCGTTTTTAATCGATCTCCTCATGTGATGTTCCATTTTTCAATCGATATTTTCCACATGCCTAAAATACTCATGCTACCGTTCGCATATATATTGGTTATGCGCACATCCGTCTAACCCATGTGGGAGACGTCTGTGTTTGAATAGCTTATCTTTCATTTTAAGACCACTCTTTGTCAAACTAAATGTTCTCTCGTAGCCTACCTTTTGTACAACTTCTGGATTACCAATAGCAGGGTAAGGTTGCTTTCCCCCAGTGTATATTTCCCATGCTAAGATACCTGAGAACATCAAAATGACGGAAGAAAAGGATTGTGAGCGGAACATCCTAGATATAGGAGACAGCAAAAATTCCCTGATTCATGCTGCCTGAAAAGTACTACAACTTCTCTATTTTCGAATCACGTGACTAATGAGAGCCATATACTGACTATCTTATCCTATCCCGATTGCTCGTGCAGCCTGCTTGTGTACACGGGAGTTCCGCTTTTAGGCTTGCCTACATGTATACAGCTCTTTCAAAAAAGGCTGTCCCGCACAACCTAACCCTAACGGCAAACGCCATTCCCAGATCGAAATGGTTTGTGGTTGTAGCTGAAAGTCTGGTGAATTGGTTTGTTTTTGGGTCAAAAACATTAAGACTAATATTAATGGTCTCCTGTGAATCGATTTTCTAATCAAACTGTAGTTTGTCCATTTCGTACAGCTGCACAGTTAGAACCACAATCCATTTCGGGCTGGGAATGTCGCTTGTTGTTTGTCCGGGACAACGTTTTTGAAATAGCTGTATATTGGATTACCAAACGATTAACGATTTTATAGGGAAAACAAAATTATAGTAGAGCGCCACCAATTGTATCCACCGTACCGAAAAGATGGCGCCTGTATATTTGACCAGAATCCCTTGCGAACCTAACACGGTCAAAATAACACGTAGAAATCATCTATTCTCTTCAATAACAGCCAGGTGATCTCGGAAAGCGCGCAATGCATGATTTCCGTGACCGAAAAAAGAATCAATCCCTAACATGACTGCGCGCTTAAAAGCATGAAAATCTGGCGGCCATTATGAAAGGGGTTCGACTTTAGATGCCTTTTTAGAGCTATTTCTTGAAGTAGAAAGTGCATTTCTTTAAAAGGAAAGACACGTGTAAAGATATATTCTGTATAATTATAGCGTTTGGTATATATATACACTGTGACTTGGCAAAATCGACGAATTCTCCCGAGTGTTGTGATTTGGCTCAGGCTCGGAGATGGAACAACATTCAACAGCATGGCATTTTGCAACCGAATCGGAGTTGTTTTGTACCAAATAACCGGACACATTCTTCATTGAGGTTTGAACAATAATCAACTTTATATGTCTTGATGTTTATGGTAATAAATCAGCTTATTTTATTACTTGTGTCGATTTTTATGTTTTGGCGGGAACTTTGTTATGTTGACCCGGCCTAGCTGTCAATATTTACATCTAGCTAAGCTTTGCCTAGGGCCGGGTATTTAAAAATCATGGAGCCGGCAATTTGATGTAGTTCAGTTGATATGGCAGATAATATAACTGGGTGCGTGCAGCGTTTGCCGTGTGAATACTCTACTTGTTGCCATTCTTCAAACAGCTACAGTAATCTTCTTCGTCATTATCGTGAAATTCCTTCACATAAGCCCGAAAATGTGAAAATAAGACCCCGGGGAAGACCGAGAGAGATCGAGTGCTTCGGAGGTGATTTCTGCATGTTTTCATGAAAAACTTGCCCCTAGTAGCCGTTCATCCAGGGCTAAAGCATTTATTGCCGAGTTATCTGCTGAAGAACTTAAGAAACATTGTTTGCCTCGTTTGAGTAAATTAGTCAAACCATGGGAGTTTTTGCTTGAAAGTGCTAACACTTCAAGAGGGCTACAGGTTCGCCACATTGCTTCTTGTTTTGAGGAAACAAGGGATGCATTATTGCATAAGTATCCCGAACTAGCAGTCCCTTTTTTTAACGAACGACCAACCAGTAAGCCATCTTCATGCAACTGTCATAGTGGTGATAACAAGCAAGTGAT
Organism: Actinernus sp. WN-2022; assembly: GCA_030867875.1. NCBI lineage: Eukaryota > Metazoa > Cnidaria > Anthozoa > Actiniaria > Actinernidae > Actinernus > Actinernus sp. WN-2022. The sequence continues at coordinate 34,070,473 of JAOWCC010001751.1, read as the reverse complement.
GGCTTTTGTGCAAAAAAACAAGCATCTCCTGTGTGAATCTATCTTAAAAGGAGAGAATGAACAGTTACTTTTTAAGGACATTCTTATGCCAATGGTGTATGAAAAACACAGGAAGATTTTTAGATTTTGCCTGTGGGCTTGTGGGGTCACTGTGTATCAGCCAAAGGGATACACAAGACATTTTATGAAATACATGGGGGAAAAAGATTTCTGAAGTGTTGGGGATTAATATCTTCCCCCAAAAAGATGTCATTGTGAAATGTCTAAATGCAAAGAAGGAAGAATTGAGTACACAGGTAGGCCTTACATACGAGGAAAAAAGTAATGGGATTGTTGTAGCTACTGTTAATGTGGCCAAATATTTAGACTACTTGCTTTCCAGGTCAGGAATGCAGAATGCCATTACTTTTCCAAAGGGAGCATTGATAGTATACCAGTTCACTGACTTTGCCCCATGGTTGAAATTGTCTCGTTTTTCCACTGGCATCACAACATCCAGACTAAAAGTTGTGGAACCATTCAACTTGCAAAGTCTTATTGTAACATATGGGGCTTATCTGGGACAGGATGACTATGATACACTAAGTATGTGTTTCAAGGGTGTGTACGAACAGATTGAAAACCTTGATGCAGTCAAACCCCCAAATCAGATAGAGCCCATCAAGATCTATACAAGATGCAGTGCAGATGGAAAGCAAAGAAGGCTTGACACTGGTAACAGTTCTGCAACGTTAACATAATTTATCCAATCTGTGATGCCCCAGAGCACAGTAACCAGTTAGGGGACGCATGACTCTTGTTAGTACTGGCCCTGTATGGACGGTTCAAGATGCTTAGGAACTGGCTGATAAATATGGGGCTTGGTTAAGTGGGAGGGTTGACAATGTTCAGAACAGGCGTGAATTTGCAAAGTCACACCTTGGCAATCCTGTTCATGAAAATTTGGTTGGTGCTAATCTGGTTGACTACTTTCCTGGAGCAGCACATCTTGCTTTTTGGTCAGCAGAATCAATAATTATTACTGGACGCATTGGTCAATGTGCAACTGGTAAGTCAGTTTTAATATTACGAATACAGTAAGGTAACAAGTTTTACCAATAATTAAATCCAGGGGTAAATTCAATAAACATTTACAGTTGTACTTTACAAATCTGGCTATTGTTTTCATGCCAGAAAACAATACTAGCCAGAATCGTTATTAAAACTACGTATACAAGACTGTAAATGTTTCATTGAATTGGCTACAGGATAAAATTATGCAAAATTATGCTCTCGAGGTGAGAATATTTGGTTACATGGAGAATAGCTTAAAGAGTAGACCTTTCATTAAAACATCCAAAAATTGTTTATGTCAAGAGTGCCTATAAAACCCTGAGCCCAGTTTTTTGAAGCAAGGGTGAGCATTACCCCAGAGATAAATTGCTAACCCAAGGTTAAAATGTACAGCTAAATAATTATTACATACATGTATTTAAGGTTGTCCTCGGAATAAAGTTAACCTTTCCTGAAACAACTGGACTCGGGTTGAAAAAAATCTACCCATGGATCTGTTTAATGTTTATCCTAGATTTAAGGAAGGAATAGGTTGGTTGTAAAATGATAAAGGTTCTATACTTTTCACTAAGGGCTTCTAGACTCCTCTAAACCATTCTACAATGCACTGTCGACACTTGCTAGAACTGATAACAAAGAAGACTGTTCCATAAAATTTGATGAAATTTGAGTTTTGGCTTTTGGAGAGAAGATGCCTGTTATTCTTGCTGAAGCTGGGTTCACTGGACTTGTTCTTGACATTTTAAGAAACTTCACTAGTGGCATTAGTTCTATCTATCATACTTTACTCGACACATCTTCCTGGCTTACTGGCTGCCAATTTGAATGCACTGCTCGACTACTTCTTAGCTTTCAATTTGTTGTAATTTTTGGTACAAGCTGTGTCACCCCATCGATTAAGCAGATTGTTGTCTACACCTCATACTACATTGACAAGGCGAGGAAAGATGGTGATGAATGACCAAGATGATGATGAGAATTATGCTAAGCGACTGAAGAAAAAAATCGGTAGGTGTTTTCAAATGAACTGACTTATTATTCGTTAAACCTGAACTTATGTTTACGTGTTTGTAATAGAATATCAAGTTTGTACTTAGATGGTTATACTCCCTGGGATAGTTTTCACTAATACTGGGAGTTTAAATAATATATAAATTAGAATAATAATAATAAACTAAGTAACATAATAGTAATGATAATAATAATACTACTACTACTACTACTACTAATAATACTACTACTACTACTACTACTAATAATAAACTACGCGATTTAAATCGTGACACATACCAAAATATTAAGTAAATATTAAATAGATAAGAATAATAACTAAACATATATACGAGCGATCTATAGCCTGCGCAGGTGGCTAGGCACCTGCATAGATCGAATGGCTGACTTGAAATAGAATATCAAGAAGTTAATTCTCTCCCAGCTTTTTCATAATGAGTTATGTCGAATAGCTGACAGAGAAGACAGCATGATGAGGTCATATAATAGAATATCAAGCCGTTAACTCATCAGAACGTCGCCGAATGCGACTCTTTTTCAACCATGTGATGGGGATGAGCATTTCCAATAAATCTCTCTGCTGATGTTTGTAATCTCCCACAGTTTGAACGAAAAGTCAAGGTAAGAACAGAAGGCAACCGCGAGAAAGTTTTAAGTGTTTCCGAACAAGTGGGATTCCGAGACCAGCTGGCTTTCACAATCAGGTTCAACCCCAAACAACAGAATTGTGATCACTTTGTTGAAACTACTGGGAAAACTGTCCAATGTCAAAGTACTGGCATGTGCTCTGCAAACCTCTTTGTTGGACAACTATCCAAGATAGTCGGGAAGATATTTCGTTTGTGGTCAAAATGTTTCAAGGGATCGAGAGACGAGAGGGCTTTTCGTAGCAAGCTTCGTAAACGTTTGGGCCATGCTTCTTCCGCCGATACTGATAGTCACGAAGAATAAACTTCTGTAACAAGGTAGAATCCATGATAGATAAATTTCATTTCTGTTTGACTGGTAATGTCTTCCAAAGTACATAAAATTAATGAGCTATTAAAGTTGACACACGCACGTGCTAAGGCCGCCATGTTTTTTTTTATCAAACAAACAAGAAAACTAAGCACGCAGGGTTGTATGGGATTGATTCTTTTCTTGGAAACGCGATTCGCAATTTCATTGGCTAACGGGAATTCGCGAGATCACCTGGAGTGGATTGGCAACAGCATTCATACTTGCTTGTTTTTTAAGATTTAAAACCTCTCTACCGCGATTTTATAACGGATTTAAAGTATTTTCACGCAAAGGATTGTGGGTAAAAGTACAAGCCCGCCATCTTTTTCGGTGCGGTGGTTTGTGGGTGGTAACACATGTACATACCAAAAGCCCAGATGTCCGACTTGCTACTAAATTTGCTGAACAGTATGACCTCGGGTGAGGCCCATTTGATGGGGAATTTAGTTCCTTCAGATGCCGTGTACTCGTCGTCCATCACGTACCTACAATACGAAGACAAACGTGGAGGGCGGTGTCACAGTGCTGAGTGTACCCCCGATCACTGGGCACTGGGCACTAGTGTAGCGTGTAGCCCCTCCCCTCCCCATCACTTCATATCATTCAAGAGCTTCACTCGACCACTGCTTGTGATGTTTGCTTTCAAGAATGGTACGGTTGGTATGTTAATCTTTCACGCCATACTAACTGAATCAAGAAACCTACCTTGCCAGGCCAAAATCAGCCACTTTAACCATTTTGTTATGTCCAATGAGGCAGTTCCTCGCAGCCTGTGATAAACAATAGAAGTGTGATTCTTGTTGTGTTAAGTAAAAGAAGTCAGAAACGGGAATTCCGTAGCAACACAAGGAAGAAATCGGATTCGTTTGGCAAAGAAGATTTGAACGGATATCCTATTGACCTTCCCACATGGCAGCCTAGCCTCCTCCGCAGGCATCTCTTATTTTTTGAGGAAATCAGATTATGGGCTCCCTGTGGCAGGTAACCCAATTCACGATTTTTAAAATCTGATAGAGATGCCTGCGGAGGAGGCTAATGGCAGCCATGTTGGCTAGAAACACTAGGTTTTGCAAGGCCAGCCTCGAACTGAGCAGTTTCAGAACGAGTTTAGACTAGTAAAAACAAAGGTTGTTATCCTCCTGGGATCATCTTTGAGAGTCAATAGCAAAGATTGAACAAAATTAATAGGCCTTTTGCAGGAAACAGTCACGTGTTGATAACTTATCTCTTCAATAATCCAATGAATTGAGCACATTATAAATTCACGAGAAAGGCGTTACTGGACGGCAAACAATCTTCAAACCACTGTTTCACAAAGATCGACAATCGATTGGAGGTAGAAAATAGCATTTACAAACGGGTTTTGCTAATAACACTACTGATCTCGTGCAAGTGCATACATTTAAATACATGAAGTCAGATATGTTGTGCTCTCCAGTACAACCAGGAAGGGACCTTTTGCAGTATATCATCACGACAGGAATCTTATTTATATCCCTTCATCGCAACTGGTAAAAGAAAAACAATGGATGTCTCCCGTTCTAATCTCTTGTTCGTGCTTAGCTTAGGTTTTTATTTTCCTCATCATTTTCTCGCTTTTCACATATGCTTTACAATGGGTATCGAACTCTTAGTAGCCAAGCCTCGCATGGTGGATGGAGTTGACCCTGTACTGATACAAATCCTCTTTCTATGAATATGGATAGATTTTGATTATCACGCTAACTAGATACAAGTCTCTAATTGAGCTGTCTCAACCCCAGCCTCGATATCACGAAAGGCTTGGTTACCTTTCAAAATGCCGGTCAAGAACTACGATTTGGACTATTCATAGTAGTTTCTACTTCTTTACTCACCAGATCTCTATGGATAAAATTCTTAGCTTCCAGATATTTCATGGCGGACGCCACTTGTCTAGCAATATCGCTCATTTCGAGAGACTGTAGCTTGAACTGGTTTTTCCGTAGATAATGAAGAAGGCATCCTTCGTAGAAAACAAGCAACAGTATTAGTCCTCCGCCATAGCTAACTTTACTATGCACTAAACTGTTCAGGAGGGGTTACCTGTGGCAAGGAGGAGAGACACTGTTTTGCTCTCCTCCTCTTATGTAACAGCATAGAGACTGTCCAGAAACGTGCAATGAGGATTAGCTATACCCAGATTTGCATTATAACATGGCTATCAAGGTAGCCAAGCTGGATTCACTGTCTGATAGAAGAGTGAATATTTGTAAACAATTTATAAGATAAATTCAAAAAGAAATCTCTCCTTTCAGCTAACCACCATACGGTAAATCACGGCTATAACCTTATTAGGCCTGGTGATAAATCTCAACATTTATATACTGTAAGGACTTCAAGAATGACACATTTTGTTACTTATAAGTATATTTTGTAGAATATTGTACATACGATGTTTTATTGCGTTCATTGTGTAGGCTTGCATATATATTTAGTGTAAAGTTCCTGTAATTCAGTTACTCTGCCAAGGGATTTAATAAACATTACATTACAATGATATACTGTACATGTCTGTAATTAATTGATTTTCCCGCAGCATGATTGGCTCATTACAATGTACTGAAGGAAGATCGAATCTATTGTGGGGAGCCGGGGTGGTGCAGTAGTTAAGCGCTTCGCCTCTCACCTCTGTGGCCCAGGTTCGATCCCCGGACGCGGCGCCAAATGTGAGTGGAGTTTGTTGGTATCTCGCCCTTGCTCGGAGCAGTTTTCTCCGGGTCCTCCGGTTTTCCTCCCTCCACAAAAACCAACACGCTAAATTCCAATATGATCTGTGGATTAGCCGGGACCTGGCTTTGATCAGCCCCTATGGTTGTTTCAGGTTCCGTTAGAAAATCAGAGTGTTTTTTCATTCTCGGCCAAGATCAACACTAGTACTGTTTCCCATTTTGCTTGGAAACGATAGAAGCAGTGCAATGATGCACATCATTATCACTTGCGATATGAAATACATCTGTGTATGACTACTGTTATTACTCTATAGATGTTGATGACAATGATAATAACGATAATGATGACGATGATGACAATAATGAAAATGATAAGAATAAGGATGATAATACAATGATAACACTGATGACAATAATAATGGATCTGCTTAATGAGAAAAGGTAGTAGAAATGCTAGCAAATGTGTGGCCCTCGGAGTAAAATGGACATTAACTCGTACCTTCTGTCATGAGTTCTGCAATGATGTAGATCGGCTTCTCACTACATACTCCATACAGCTGTACAAGGTTAGCGTGCTGGAATTGCCTAAAATATAATAACAAACCATCAGGTATCGTGGAAAATATAACGTTCACTTGGCGAGTAAAATACGGGCTTGTATAACTTGCGCACCGCGGCAGGTATATATAATACAGAAGAAATATCACGATTTACACGTCTTACAAAAAGGTTATTATACAACTTACTTCATCACTTTGGCTTCATCGATAAAGTCGTCCTCTGACATGGCACCATCCTTCATCATCTTGACTGCCACTGGTATTTTGCCATGCCACATACCTTCGCGAACACACTGTTAAAGTTAAAAGTCATCAGTTCATTTACATAACAAGTCACTACGAGTTCTAATGGTATATGTATAATCAAATGCACTTCACAGGGGAGGTCTTGATATATGGACTGTAATTGTGGCATATTCTGCTATAGCCTGAGAAGACAGCCGACTCTTATCTCTTCCCACTGCGTCCCGCGATGGGATTCCGGTTCCGAGCGGAAATTGCGGCTGTCTTTGCGACCATGCATGCAGTTTACAATCATAAGTGTTTGTTAGTACCTCAAAATTACTGGCTGATGTGCCAGAAGACAACAAATTCTGACAAACGTTATACTCTATGTACCTACCCCAAACTGCCCCGCTCCTAATTCTCGGCCAAGAGTGATTTCTGAACGGTCTATTTCCCATTTATCTGCAAACGAAAAAGAGAGCTAATGTTAAATTCATTCTCCTGCTCCGATGTACATTGAGAACTATGGCAAACATTTCAATGATTTCTTGTTTGTTGGGATTGAAAAGATAATGTCCAACGACAAATACCAGGGCATATTTGGAGCCACAATGTAGGTTATTGTTGTTATCATCCTTCAAATATTTTCTTTGACGCGCGCATATACGCTCACAGGGGTGTATTCCCTGATATTTCCCGCTCGCGGAGAGAAAATATCAGGTCACGTGACGCATTCAACCAATCAAGCGCGAGTGAAAATATTTAAAGTGCTATGAGAACCGATATTTTTCCCGTTTTATTCGCGGGCGAGGATCCATAACTTACAGTTCAGACGACTGAGCAAAGAGTTTAATAAGATATAAATTTTATTAATTGGCCTATTCTATTTCAAAACCAGCCAATGTTGCGGTCCGTAGGGGAAGCAAGCTTACGCGACCTAGCCATTTAGTACATGTGCATGGTTACTAGACAAACAAACAGGGAGTACCATGTCCAAAGCCCGCAGTGGAAGGCTTCTGCCCAAACAAAGGAGGTTGTCGTAATCTGGTCACCAGTCCTCCGCTGTTATGCTTGTGGTAGTGGACGAGTTTTGAGACCGACTCAAACCTGTGTCTGTCCGAGATGTAATGTTGATTGTCCTGGTCTACCTTGATGTGATAGTGGCGTACATTGTCACCATGTCTAATAATGAGAAAGACAAACCGCCTGTGTTACAAAAGTACCCAACCATTTGCTTTGCAAAATGGCCAATGCTCGAAATGCTAACTTCATCTCGCCGATTAGCATACTCCTGTAATTATTTTGTTGATAAAATACAGCATGCAAATTATCTGGTTGCCGCAAACCATTGAAGTTACACACATAATTACACACACACATTAAACTAACACACGGAACACGATGAACGCGTGCGTTCAACAGATGTTTTCATGATCTCTAGTACTTTTGACGATGAAGCCATGTGTATAAAAACAGATGATACAAACCCTTCTATCTTTAGTTACATGTTTGTAGATCTATGGCGAAACGAATCTGCTTAGGTTTGCTTAAAGTCTGCAATGCAGCCGTTTCGAGGTTATTCGACAGTGATAAAATATGCCTTGCAGGCGAGTAAAAATCATTGAATGAGAGAAAAAGGTTTCTTCTACATCCTCGCCCGTTTATCACATGCTCTCGCTATCCCATAACACACCGCGGCAAAACGTTACGCTCCGCTGGCCGATAAGAACGAAGGCTCTGGAGTTAAATACAAGTTCCAAGGGCTTTTTAGTAAATATTTTTTATAACTTAGCAGTGCTCGACCTTAACTTTTTAAATCACTGGTCCTGGGACTAGTAGAGCTGAAAATTTACTAGTCCAGAGAAAATCCCTGGTAGTCCCGACTCCGGCATGCCAATATTTGCTAATCTCAAGCCTTTCATGATACACGCACGAGTGAACAAGTCAAAACAAAGATGGCGGCGATAGCGGCCTTCCCGGTCATGGGAGCTCCTGGGGCTGACTAGTACCCAGTCCTCGCCTCAGCCTTGTTCAGTCTTCTCGGCCTTTTCGCGATTGTTTTCGGAACGTTTGCGAAGAAACGCGTTCAAACAACAATCACAGGACAACATGTTTTTGTTTTTGTTTTTGTTTTTATCTTTTTTATTAAACATTATAGAATAGTTACTATTCCTGTGACTAGTGGCCTTATTTTTTGCTAGTCCAGAAGCATTTCTTACTAGTCCAGGACTAGTGGACTACCGGTAAGGTCGAGCACTGCTTAGTAAACTCACAGTGAATTACAAATTAAGAAAACTTAAACCTGTTAAAGGTTAGGTTTAGCTTTAAAGTAGTTTTGTTGTTTTTGACGAAACATTTCATGCCGTCTTTATTTTCTTTCAGTTTGGGCGGGAAACTGGGCTCATCTACAGCGCATGCGCGTTTGGCAGCGGTGTGGCCCTGTAGGCTCGTTTACTTACAATACTGATAACGTGTACATTCCCTCTCTACTGGACTTTCGTACCACAAAGCAACCTTCCTTGGCCTGGAGAGGAAAATGTTATAATCTTATTTCAAGTAAACGGCAGAACAGAGCGCTAAGACATTGCACCAACCTCCTTCCTAAGGGCGTCCTCCGTCATCTGTCTGGACATTTCTGGATGAAACCAGCTGTGAGAAAAGGAAAACAGCAATTGTACGTTAGAATGGATTTCGCACGAGTGGGAAAGTTGCGACAATTTCGGGCAACGATCAGCCGTTATAGTTCACCACAACGTTTTCCCGCGCGCTCATTGGTTCGCCACTTGGCACCATCAGGCGTTATAGTTCACCACAAAATTGTGGCGCGCGCTCATTGGTCAAAAGCGATCACGTGACGTGATAGTTGTCGTTCGCGGATGCAAACTATCAGGCGATAGTGCCCGCTGAGAGCTGAAGACAATTTTGTGATGAACAATAACGACAAATAGACTGTGTTTGTCTCGGAACTATCAGCTGATAGTTTCCCTTGGAAATTTGATGTTCTTAAAACTAGCATATAAGCCCTCGAACTGCGTTCTCGGGCTTATATTTGTTTTAAGAACATCAAATTTAATTTCCGCGGGCAACTATCAGCCGATAGTTCCTCGACGGACAGTCTATTTGTATAATAGTGCCCGCTGAGAGCGGAAGACAATTTTGTGATGAACAATAACGACAAATAGAGTGTGTCTGTCTCGGCACTATTATACAAATAGAGTGTGGCTGATAGTTGCCCGCGGAAATTTGATGTTCTTAAAACAAATATAAGCTTATATGCTAGTTTTAAGAACATCAAATTTCCAAGGGAAACTATCAGTTGTATAGAAGGTAGTCTCCTTTGCAACCGTTCTTAGTGTCGGTCCACACTCCCTCCCCACACTAATAACGGCCGCAAAAGAGACTATAGAAAAGGCTTCCCTCGGCATTACTGTTCCAAGTACCTTTCGCTTTCCAGACCTTGTTTTCGGACGTAGTTGCTTGGAATGTACCCTTGTTGCCTAAAGTATAACAAAATGATGCATTGTACTTTAAAATGACGTCACTTCCGCTGAAAATTAGCTCTGTACAGGAACGGGTTCGGGTAATGGCGGACATAAAATCCCACAAAATAAGACTTACCATCGTCAGGTCGAAAAATGGTTTGGACAGGAAAAATATAGCAACTTTACTTTACAAATAAGCACAAATATCAATCTCAAAATATGATCGTAGTGCACTTTAAATATAAAACCCAAAGCCTCAAGTGAGGAAGGTGGTGTCTTCACGAAACAGAATACTTCAAATGTATGGTTCTTGCCGCTCACCCTTTCGTGTTCTTGGCCAGCCACCAGTGGTCTCCAGACTTGTCAAGCACAGCAAACAATTCTCCCTAGTGTTAACAACAACAAAACGAGAAGATTGAGAGGTCTTGTAACACCTTAAAGGTCGCTACACGACTTGACCCCTCGTCTGAACTAGGAAAAATATTGTCAATTTTGTCCCCGGGACTCGTCCCTTCAAATCAAACTGGTTTGAATTGAGGGGACAAGTACCGGAGACAAAATGACAAGGTTTTTCCTAGTTCACACGAGGGGACTTGTCCCTTCGTGTGTATGCAACAAGGAATTTGTCCCCGGGACTTGTCCCTTCATGTGTGCCGACCTTAAAAGGAGCTATTACACTGCATACTTTTCAACCGTCCCCGCCTTGCGGGACAGTCCCGGATTTTAGTCATTTGTCCCGTGTCCCGCGCATAGCCGTAAAAGGGTTCCGAATTTTCGTTTCTGCGTTACCATCCCGCATTTTGTATATTAACAGATTTGTTTTTATCCCGCATTTCTCTTTTCACAATCGTTTTTTTGGCAAAGATCATTGAAATTCCCTCTGGGTAGCCTTGTCTGTCAAATCCCCCTCCCCCTCGGGCGGCTTAACATTGATAAGTGTATAACGACAACGTCTGTGGCTGCTAGCACCAAAGTGAGCCCAAGCTCGATATTTGTATATGTTTTCAAGCAGAAATTCAGTGTTGACAGTGTAAATCATAGGCGAAGAAATTTTGGTCACTATATATACGACCACTTGGGATGTGAATTAAAAACTGTTAAAAAAATTTGCACCAGCGACGCTCAAACTTCGTCCCAATGACAAAAACCAATCAACAACAGCCCGTGTAAGAAATAGACTTTAGATTTTGGTTATGATTTAGTTCACCACATAGTCTGCTTGAAAGAATGCACAGATATTGAGCTTGGGCTCCCTGCGCTTGCACATCATGTTTAACTGCATCTTGCAATGCTTCAAGCATCTCATCTCGCAATACCATTAGATTCTGACTAATTATTTCAAGTAGCTGTTATACATATACATAGATGAGGTTCTTACAAATCAATATTTGAAAACAAAATGGGTCTTTTGCAGGAAAGTAAAGTGGTTGTACTGGATGGCAAAATAAATCTGACTTCATTTATTTGAAGGATGCACTTGTACGAGATCGGTAGTGTTATTAGCAAAACCTGTTTGTAAATGTTATTTTCCACCACCAATCGATTGTCGATCTTTCTAAAACAGCATATGGAAGATTATTTGCCATCCAGTACCATGGAATCATGCACGAGCGCAATTCGTTGGTTATTGAAGTGATGCATCAGCATGTGACTGCAAAAGGCATATTGGCAATGACTTCACTAGTGTACATGTACATCCTAATCACAGTAGATGCTAGAGCAAATTGCGTATGAGTGGGACAAACTACAGCATGTCCGTAACCGTGCTGTACCGTATTTCTGTAAATTGTAATTTGATTGGATCAGCAGGACATAAATTAGTGGGAAACCATTTCAATGTCACGGCATGCCGTACGGTAACCATGCCGTAGTTTGTCCCACTCATACGAAATCTGCTCTAATGAAGGCTGCACATACACTGGTCAGTGATAAATCGCCCGTGTCAGCACTCTGGAAGTCATACACAGCTGTTACTATCTCCTGGTAGTTCACCCCTTCAAATTGCTTTGCAGGACTCTCTGCCTGTATTGAGAACATGAATCAAAATTGACATAAAAACATGGACAGTTATGAGATCCTTTTAGGGGAGGGGTGGGGGTATGTATGTCCCCTGTCTGAGTTTCTAAACTAGTCGTGTCGCAGTCTCTGAAGGTGGGCATTTCGCTGTCTGAATTTCGTCTATTGTTTTCTTATTTCTCTCTGTCGCTCTCGCAATTTCAGACGTTCGTCGGTATTTCATTTCCTTCATGTCGCAGTTTCAACGCCGTGTCGCTTGTCGGGATTTACCCTAACAGGAACTCAGTTATTTAACAAGAGAAAATGATTGATTTCTATACCCAGTGTATATAGCAAGTATGACCACCCAAGTTTCCATTACTGTGTAATGACTACTGTAACCGGGACCACGTAGACAACGAGAACCAATCACATTGCAGTTATTTGAGCCAATCAGTGTAGAGTACATCGCCATTCCAACTTGCCTGATCGAGTGTTGATCCAGTAAAAGGCACATTTAGTGGACTAATTTTGTAGTCATCACGTGGCATAACGTTTTCCTTACGACGAAGACGAGATTCCCGAAAAGTTTGGTTTAACTTGGACCAAAAATCTTTGCACTTCGTCCTAAAGCAACTTCGGGCATCTTACATCCTGTAAACTTGTTCAATCAAGATATTGTCGTGGTTTCCGTTGCCCAAAGACCAAGTTTCAGGAAGGTTCCGCTGAAGCTATCATCGGATGCCACAAAACGTAAATGGTACGCGAAGTGGATGCGAAAATGCAACATTGTTTGGAACGGTTCAAACTGTTGTTAAATGATAGAACCAGGAGTTATTGACAAACAAATAGATCTCTCGATAGTATCCAGGCCAAAAAAGCTGTTAAATATATATATTTGATGGCTGTCCGATAATAGGTTTAGCTGTCCGCTACAGTAAAAACCCGCGTATAAGAACCTTAATTTTTCAATTTAGCCTAAACAGGTTCTTATATAAATGGTACTTAAAGCAAATTTAGGCTACCAAGGTTCTTAAAATAGGTTCTTATACTGTACTGTATTTTCATATGAATTTCACTTAAATATATTATAAATATCATCTCGTAATACATATCAAATGTACAGTAATCATTTATACCATAATGCCGAAAGGCTGTATGTCCTTAACAAAACATATGTTCAAACAAACTCATGTAGTCAGTTCTCTGAAATGCCCTTTCAAAGTTGATACCAAGAAAACTAGTTCCAAGCTGCCATTCTAAATGATTATGATTATCCCAATTCATCAGTTTCTACCTATGCACTTTTACCACAACTCCACTGATAAGAACCTAACTTAAAATTTTAGCCTTAATAGGTTCTTATGTGGAGGGTGCTTAAAATGAACATTTTAGCCTAATAGGTTCTTAAAACCCAGGTTCTTATACGCGGGTTTTTACTGTAATAGATTTCAAAATCATGACTTTTCATGTCCGTTTTTTCGGGGGGAAATCGATTTCTGAACTTGTATCACGGTACACAAATTTTAACAGAAAAAAAATAATGGTATTCATTTATATAGCGCAAATTCTATATGCAAATGCGCTTCACATGGTTATTTTTGTGATACAGACTGCTATTGTGGTGCAATGTGCTGCCGTGCAGTTTACAATCATGAGTGATTGTTAGTACCTCAGAATACCAGGCTGTTGTGTCGGGAGACAATCCCTACTCTTTCTCGAAATAACACAACATGTTCTTTCACGTCCCCCTCGTATAGATTAGAAGAGGAAGGAGACAAGGCCAACGGCTTATACGGCCCTTCCCAAGGACGCGGCCGGGATTCGAACCCGCGACCTCCCGCTTCCTCCACAGAAGAGGCTAAAGTTTATTAAGGAAGGCAAGTTTTGGCGACAGTCTACTCCGTTTTACAGTCACAAGCAGTATACAAGATAAACTGTCCGATAAGGTTGACTTACCTTAATGATAGAGCAGTTTTCGATTGATTGTCGAAAAGTAATTAGGTGATTGCCTTCGAATTTGATTGGTTAGTTGAGTTTGTTGGTTATCCGCCCTTGCTCCTAGGGTTTTTCTCCGGGTTCTCCGATTTTCCTCCCTCCGCAAAACCCAACACGCTAAATTCCAATTCGATCTGTGGATTAGCCGGGACCTGGCTTTGATCAGCCCCCATGGTTGTTTTAGGTCTCGTCAGAAATTCAGAGTTTAGTTATCCATGCCTGCGTTTACTTTGCCTCGCGACTGGTTCAAGTAAAACCAATCGTGAATTACTTCAGTTCGTGATTGGTTCATTGGGTTTTTACTTGCTCCTGTGATTGGTTCAAGTAAATCCAATCACCAATTACTTCAGTTCGTGATTGGTTCATTGATGTTTTTACTTGCTCGTGATTGGCTCATTGATGTTTTTACTTGCTCCTGTGATTGGCTCAGGTTTTGGTTTTACGACACTCAATTGCCCTATATCATTATGACATCAAATCAAAACAATCTATTGTTTAAACGCTAAGGATCACGGTCGTGGGAGGGGGACAAAACAGCAACAACACAAAGGAAATCGCTATCAAATGCATTTTGTAGAACGTAGAATAGCGGTAACAGCCACCAAATACGGTAAACATTGTGGGGTAAACATTGATACAGCTGATATCTGGAAACCAGACAATTCGAAGTGACATTTTCCTCAGCAGAGCAGATTTAGTTCAAAATTCTATTGTTCATGTCGATTCTGTCCCCCTCGTAAACAAGCCGTGACGTCATAACGATATAGGTCAATTGAAACCAGCTCTAGTGACAATAAATGTTTTTTCCTGTTATGATCCAATGTATAGCAAGCATTCTACATATTTCTTGTTTACGTTATTACCGTTTTCGTTAAAGTGCAACCCTGAAAGTTTCAAGTCTCGTTTGGAAAATTGCATTTAGCCGAGCGTCAATCAACATTTAACTAAGTCCAGGGACTAGACTCCGCGTTTGATTTAACTAAGTCCAGGGACTAGACTCCGCGTTTGATTTAACTAAGTCCCGGGACTAGACTCCGCGTTTGATTTAACTAAGTCCAGGGACTAGACTCCGCGTTTGATTTAACTAAGTCCAGGGACTAGACTCCGCGTTTGATTTAACTAAGACCAGGGACTAGACTCCGCGTTTGATTGACAGTCAATTTTCCGAGACTTTAAACTTTCGGGTCGCCCTTCAACGAAAACGATCAATAAATCAGATATAACTTACAGTTGATTCATTTGGAACTGGAGGCAATGGCTGGTTGGCAATGAAGGCCCTCTCCTTTTGCACATTTTCTCTTGCTGCAAAATGTGGAGGAAATCTTAATTCACTGATGTCAATTAATATAAAAATGCAGCTAAACTAAAGAAAAGCAAGTTAACTATTTCATTGGTTCCCTTAACTCATCCCGAACTCGCATTGATACATGCCTTTCCATCTACTGTCACAGTTATGGATATCGCCACGATTTGGGGGTAAGCTATGTCATGCACAATCAGAAATGGGACCTAAATGGGGGGAAATATTTGGTCAGGTAAACTCTGAAAACAAATGGGGGAAAATTTGTTTGAGATTCCGAGGGCGAGTTGAATTTATAATTGAAGAGGTGAGCACAAGAAAGAGTTAAGTGATGACAGATCAAATTCTCCTTTCTCTTCTTTGTTTTGTAAGGAAGAATTGAGAACTTGATCTGTCCAGTGAGTGACATCCAGTGGCTAAATGTAATCAGTCCTGACTTGATATGAGGCTGAGGGTAAGGGGAGTGAGGCAGTCTGGTGGGGGGATGGGGGTAGTTCCTTGGGGAAGGAGGCACAATGGCCCCATGCCCCCCTCCTCTGGCAACAACCCCGACAGTTTAGAAATCAAAGTTATTACACTTTTGAGACCTATGACATCAGATGTGTTATATAGTACTTCACTTATTAATTGCAGGGAAAAAAGAGACTATTAAGACTGCTTGCATGCAGGCTTTTCAAGTTGAGAAATTATACATGTATAACTAATCAACCCTGATCATTTGAGTTATTAAAATAAACTTTTAGCATCACTACAGTGTGAATCAATGCCAAGCTTAAAGGGGCTATGTCATGGTACTGCGCAAGTATTGAGTAATTGCTCGGTTGGTGGCTGCTAATGTTCCCCTGGAGACTGTTTAGATACACTGTTTGTTAGTCATTTTTGCTTTCATTTTAAGCATCCCACATGGCCGAGAGGTTCGTTAGTACATATCAAAATCGGTGGAAATAGCTGTTTCCGGCCCGGAACGCGAATGTAAAGTCTATTACCGTGACAAAGCGCCTTAATACACATTACACTAATGATTTTCAAATATATTTTAATTACTGCTTCTTTGACAATACTACTTAGCAGATTTCCTCTGGTTTACCAATAGAGGATGGCAAAGATTAAAGTGGATTGCAAAAGCTTTTCTGTTAACGTGTTTTCGATTCACAGTGAACCAATTTCAAGTTGCTCTAGATACTGAAAATTCTGTTAAAAGCCAATTATTTTCATGCCCTCGAATCTTTGCCATCCTTAATCAAAATTGTCTCAAATTTTATCCAGTACACCAGGTAAGCATACTCTACTAATCTGTCCGAGTACCATAGTTAGTTGTCTTTCCTCAAGAGAAAGTTTACCATTTGGGGGTTGAAAATTTTAGCAAGGGTCTAAGTGACAAACTACAAGTGTTCTTTTAAACGCTTCATATGACTCCAATGCTGAACGATTATTCAAAACGTTGGGCTGGAAGAATCTGAAGACTTGTTCATTTATCGATAATGGTCTTCAAATGTCTAATCTAGCTCCCGAATATCTTTGCTCTAAATTCATAGCACGAAATGAGATTACTAATTGTTCTTAGAGATTCTTCCTTAAAACATGCTATTCCATACCCACGCACACATTATTGCAAGCGCAGCTTCAGCTGTCGTGGAGCAACCCTTAGCTATGGAACAGCCTACCAAGTGATATACTGGAGGAAAAATCTCTAATATCTTTCAAGAATAAAATTAACTGCTACGATTTCACAAATACTCCATTGTAGTTAATTTAGATCACACGGCGCTCATGTAAAACAGGAATTAGTATAAGTAGGATTATACCATGGTAGCCTCGGATTCTTTTGTTCTCCGAGGCACATTTAAAGCACTAATTTTCCCTGATGGCAGGGATATTTAGAAATATGCATTGTTTCTAAATTTCCCCTGCATGTGTAATGAGCGAAAATTAGGGTCGTTTAATCAATGGCGCTCAGTCAAGCATTAAACAAAACGTTTTCTAAAGCAACTCGACTGCGACGTCTTTAGTTTCGGCAGAGAAAACTAAACTTCTCAGAGATTTGTTCCGTTCCTCGGCGATCATGGTATAACAAACTTATACCATGGCATTTCGGGATAAGCGGCCTCGGGACTTTTACAAATCTTCCCTCGGCTCTCGGGGCAATTTAAATCACTAATACCCCTCATGCCATGGTATAACTTATAATTATAGAGTTGTAGAGTAGAATTATAATTCTTTTATATAGTAGTATTTTTAGCATACCAATATTAGTAGTGTTTTAGTAGTAATAATTATTTGAGTTTTCCAATATTATTAGTTCCATAATGTTAGTAGTAGTTTATATCACTATAATTAATATAATTATTATATATTTGTCTGTTTAACTTTTACTCCAAATGTTATTACCTGATGAGCCACACCGTGTCTAAATAAAGATTGATTGATTAATCGATCGACAGTGCCCCATTACGATTACATATATGATAGCTGCTATACAATCAATGGCCTAGTGTTTGAGTTAGAGTAAAACTCTGGGTAATGAATTGGGCACTCAACTGTGGGATGCAGTTGTCTGGGGGGGGGGAGGGGGGAGGGGGAAGAAGACCTCCAGGAATTTTGGGTGCGAGTGTGCTGCCTGGGTCTCAAAACTCTGACCCTATTTCAGACCAAAATATAAGATTTTCCATACCTTTTTCAGACCTATACTCTATTGCATAACAAGAGAAATATACGAAAATATGCGGTCTTGTACTTCCCGGTCGACATCATACCCTATCTCAGACTAAAAATGCGATGTTTATGACCCTATTTCAGACTAAAACAGCCCGAAAATCTACCCTTTGGGGCTGCACATACCCGTAGCTTATAATTATATTCTATATGGGAGTTAATCCCCCTTCGGGCACTGCATACAGTTACTGATCACTACAGACAAGTTTATTTTTAAAATCACAAAGGGTACAAGTGCAGGGATCTTCTTTTTAGCTGTCGACCATATTATATCGATAATTCTACTCAAACAACACATCATTCTACTATCAGTTCTTTAAGAAATGGAAAGCCCTGTATTACTGACCTAGCTAGCATCAAATTTAAATGTAAGCAAATAGAAAGGTTTAAAGGAGATAAAAAGCTAAAATGAAGTACTAAAATCCCCTATAGATGCATTGTAAACCAAAAACAATAGAATGAGCACTGAGTTACAACTCAAGAATCGGTTTTACTACAATTCAAATTACACACTACTATATACATTTTGTACTCAGTATAAAATTATGGGAATATATAGTATCTAGAGTATTTTCACCAGGATTTTTAACAGCACATGATTGGTGGTAGCACCAATTGCATTGAGAAAATACCGGTTAAGGAAATGATGCAATAATGACTTTAAAAAGGGAAAAATTAAGCCAAGAATAGGCCTGCAATGACACACTTTTCAATGATACAATACATATGTATCCTGATACACTTGTCACAATACAATACATGTATATGATACATGTCTTGTTCGACTGGAGGGCTCAAAAGTCTGTACATCTGACATGCCAACACATTGTACAATGTAGTTAGAATGCGCCATACATTATTTTGTTGTCTGCCATCTTGAATACAAATTTGGTGCAAAACACTGCTTAGCAGTGCTTTTTCTTGTCCATTTGTTCTCAAAATTACCATGGATTAAAGGACTAAAAATTGGGAAGACTGATTTCCCACATTTGTTTATGCATACAAATTATGTAATTGTATCGTAAATATTGTGACAGTGCATTGTTGCAGGCCTAGCTAGCTGAGAACATGAGAGACTGATGTGATTGCATCAGTTCTCTTCCTACAAAATAATACTATAATATTTTCTCACACATTAACACACAAAAACAAGGACTCTAAATTTCTGGTTACATGAAAGACTGTTGTGCAATCGAGAAGAAAAACAATGCAGTACATTAATTAAAATGTGTTAACCCTTAGCTTGTCAACACATTGACTTTGTTTACGGTGCACCATATTTTTGTTTCAATGCAATGTTTTTGTCTGGTAAAAACACTTGAGTATCCATAGGGAGGTAGAGTGTCATATGGTCTATAAAAATATGTTAAATACTGTATACAAAATGTTATAAAGTACATGTATATGTTTTGTCTAGTACCTTATTAGTATAAAAATAGGCATAAAAAAGAAAAAGCCATCCTAAACATCCTAAGATACTATAATATACAAAAATATTGTTCTACAGTTTTAAATACCAATACCTACAGTATTACATACAATCACATATTTTACTTTATCAATAATTATTATTAATTAAACCAAGCATTTTAAGATACATTACCAGTAATTATTTATTTTACAAAATGTATATATATATATGTTCTCATTTTTAATTAAGCATTTAATATCAATTTGAAAAATGTTATATTATTCTACAAAAACATCTCTTATTCAGACAGTAATTTTTGTCTTGTACACATGTTTTATGAACATTTTAAGCCATTACTTTTTCAATCAAAGTGCCTGATAGCCTGATTTTCAGATGGTCGAGGTCGTCCGCTCACTTCCTCCCACCTCCCCGTCTGATGGACTTTGACAGAAACCGTGTTCCTGACGTCATTTCATTTCGACCAATCAGAGCGAAGGTTTTATTTTTAGAGAACTGAAGTATGCATGGAATGTCTTGTGCAGCCTGCATGAAGGAGAAGCCAAATGGCGGACGATACAAACGGACTTCATATGGCTTTGGAGAAAGCGTGCAAAACTTTCGACATTTCTGAATTATTTCCCGAACAGAGAAAGGCATTATTATACTTTGTTTCCCAGAAGGACCTTTGCTACCACAGCTGCATCTATAAGGCGACGACCAGGTCGAGAATCGAGAGAGGAGAAATTATGTAGTCTTCTACAGATCGTCAGAATCATGGCTCTTTCATGATGCACTGCAGAATATGTTCTACAGGTTCAAACTTATAGAAACAGAACGTGGAGAAACATGTTGTCCTCAGACATGTACCGGGGAAATCTGATAGGAAGCGCTATCGATATCGCAATGTTTATGAATCTACTAGCTACAGGCTTTGGAAAATCATTAATGTTCCTCGACTGCTTTGTATGCCATATTAAAATGTAATGTCTCCTAGAATGTTGGCATTTAGAAGACCAAATATTTCATGAAATGTTATGATTTTTTTACAGCAGTGAACACACATACTGAGTATGTCATGGTAATAGTTTCACGACATTTGGACAATTATTTATGTTTGCCAAATTTTTAACACACTTTATTTTGACAATTTTGCTGTCCTAAAAGCTGAAATATCTTACCTTTTTCGCCTTAAGAAGACTAAATCTTTCATGGACTGGCATGATTTTTTTTACAGGAGTGAACACCTATAGTGAATAAAATTATGTCATGGTAAAAGTTGGATTACATTTGCCTAAATATTTATGTTATCAGAATTTTGAACAGTCTTGATTTTGACAAACTGTAAAGTACAACAAATCCGGTAATTAGATCAGTGCTTGAAATACTGTACGAAAAATCCCAATTTAAAAAGTTCCTGCTGCCCAAAAAAATAGTAGCTCAAACATGGTTAAGGTTAGTTAATTCTGAGAAATCGACAGAAGTTTGAAGCTGTAAAACATAAGAATTCTGCAGTGCAGGAAAGTGTGTGATTCTGGCTAGCTGTACCAGAAGGCTACATAATTTCTCCTCTCTCGATTCTCTACCTGATTGTCGCCTATAGATACAGCTGTGATGGCCAAGGTCCTTCCGGGAAACGAGGGGTAATATTGCCTTTCGCTGTTCGGGAAATAATTCAGAAATGCCGAAAGTTTCGCACGCTTTCTCCAAAGCCATATCAAGTCCATTTGTATCGTCCACCATTTGGGTTGAGGGAATGTCCTTCATGCAGGCTCCACTGGACATTCCACGCATACCTCAGTTCTCTAAAAATAAAACCTTCGCTCTGATTGGTTGAAATAAAATGACGTCAGGAACACGGTTTCTGCCAAAGTCCATCAGACGGGGAGGTGGGAGGAAGTGAGCGGACAACCTCGACCGTCTGAAAATCAGGCTAAGTGCCTGACTGACACGAACATGCCTTTTTACTGTACAGCATAACTTGTAATAACATTAACACTCAAAGAGCAGCCCATCATAAACCTAACACAATAAAAACATAATGTTATAAAGATACATTGCAATTGTACACATGAAGATCAAGTCTTTTTTTTTATGAAAGATATGAAGATTGAGACTCAATGCAGTTAACTTATCCACAGGCTGCCAAGTTCTGAGTATGTATTAAAAACAGTAAATATTGAAGAAGTGAATTACAAGGTTTGTATGAGAGTTCTTCTACATGTAGTAACTTGGAATAATAACATAAATTTAATTAGAAATCTTCTGGTAATACAAGGTAAATAAAGGAAGAAGGCTTGTATGAAGTTGTTTTGTTGTCCTATTTGTGTTCAGGCCACTAGGCTTTCATAAAACTCCATTCTAGCCACCTGAACACAAATACATGTAGGGCAACAAACAACTTCAAGTAAGCCTTCTTCCTTTATTTACCTTGTATTACCAAAAAAAAAAATTATTCTGAGTTATCGGAATAACTCCCACACAAACCTTGTAATTAATTCACAATATTTACTGTTTTTAATGCATACAATGTACTCAGAACTTGGATGGCATGTGACTTATGTTGGTGGAATGCACCTACAGTATCAATACATGCATACATGTACTTACCAACATTGCAGAAAGAAACAGAGCATAGCACCCCTCCCCCTCATTTGGCAACCAAATTGAACTTGCAAAATTGAACATTCCGAAAATGCAGTTCATTTTGGAAAAAATCAAAGAATCCAGAGCAAATGCAGAACATTTTGAAGGAAATTCCGAAAATGTAGGACATTTGTGGCCATGCGGAATGGCGGGATGATCAGCTAAAATGCGGGACAGTCCAACACAATCTGGATCAGTTGGCAAGTATGATACATGTAGATATAGCTAGAACCCTGGTGTTCCTAAAGGTTTATTATTACTCTACTATAATGGGAATGTAACACCCAAAACATTTTTTTTAATCCAGCAAAGAGAAAACTAATACCACGACTGGAAACAGCACCTCAAAATTAGCCAGATTATCAAGTTTTAAAGGAATCTGTTGTTCTCCCACCGTATTAGAGCATGCAAAGTTTGAATCAATTGTAGACAAATGTATGGAATTTCCAACATACATTCCACTGTAATTTTTGTGGACTTTTTGTGTGCTCGTAACTCTGTGGGAAAACAACCAATTCCTTTGAAACTTGTAAATCTGGCTAATTTTGAGGTGCTCTTTCTAGTCATGGTTATGTATTAGTTTTTCTTTTCACTGAATTTTCAAAAAAACATGTGTTGGGGTTTACAATCCATTAAAAGCACTTTTTAACTCCACTTTTCTTCTCCAAAGTGGTTCAAATGGTGCTGCAACTGGTAGCTACCACAGCCCTGGTAAATAACATAAAAGGAGCTAGTATAAGTATTGTATTTTAGATAGGGCAGATTTCGTATGAGTGGGACAAAAATATGGCATGTCTGTAGCCTTACCATAACCGTACTGTAACTTTATACTGTACAGTCTGTAACTGTAATTTGATTGGAACAGAAGCTAGGTCAAAAACAATAGGAAAGCCATTTCAATGTCACTGAGTATGCTTTAGAGTAACCATAACACAGGTCATTGCCGTAACTTGCCCATTCATGCAAAATCTGCTTAAGGTTTTGTTAGATGAGTACTTGGAGTCCAGTCAATGAGGGCATGTTGTAAAACACAGACTGGACTCAAACTAAGGTAGAGACCACAGACTTGTATGCAAATTCAATTAGCAATCATTTGGACTTGCTTTGACAGCAAAAAACAGTCGCCATTCAAATAACATTCATACATTTTGACTATTGTTGCTGACATTTGCACTTAACGGATACCTACATGTAGTATTTTCACAGTACTTCAAAGTAGTTTTATCTCCCTTTTTGAAGCAATTAAGGACGGTGCCTTAACTATTGTCAGCGTGCACGCCGTTGTGCGCATCTTCCATCCCGCGGGTCATCCCGCAAGACAGGCCATTTGCAAAAATATTTTGAAAAAGCTGTGTTAATTGTGTAATTTGACAGACAGAAAGATGAAGGATTTTAAAATATGGTCGAAAGATATGCTTGAGAAATGAAGGCGATTTGGGAAATCTTTAAATTCCACTACACGGCCACGAAAGACAATTTTCAGCTGAAATGGTATTAAAAGAGCCGACCATTTCAATGATTTATCGTGGGAAGATGGTCGAAGAATCGTAGATTTAGGAGATTTACCCGACCAATTGAATGAAGGTTGTTTGGACTGCCATGAATCGCTGCTGTCTTTTCGCCCAGCGCCTTGTGCTTTAGGCCTGTCGATGCTTTCGAGTTTCATCAGTTTCTCCAAACATGGACTTGGCCGAGTATAAACAATGTGTGAATACGGTCAAATAAGCTTTGTGAAAACGGGTAAACCTCTTGAAAATCCAAAGAAGAATGAAGAAGTAAGGACTGTATGGGGTTTGAGCACAAAGGAAGCAGCAACAGGTTTGATTTTCAATGAAGAAAGTCGAAAGACAGGACTGACTCTTTTCCCCACCGCCATCTTGTAAATCTCACAGAATGCAACAAAATAAACCAATTTTCAGACTTACTAGGGAGGGCTTGGTAAAAATTTCCATTTTTGAAAATAAAATTAGCGATAAAGAGGTCTACCATCCCCATAACTTTTTTAAAATGCGTGGATACCCCCATTTTTTCTTTTTGTAATTTATAATATAGAAGCTAAACAACGTTTACATATATTTTTTGTCTTTATAAAATTGAAACTTGTTGCCCATTTTAGCAAAAAATATGTCTGTTCATGGTCACTAATGAGGCTTACAAAGCAAAATTTGTACAAAAAATGATAATGATTGTAAGATAAATGGTTTAATTGGCATCCTTTGTGAAGAACGCTATGTCTAACATTTTTTGCCCTAATATTTTGCCCTAATATTTTGCCAGATAACCCAAAATATTAATCGAATTTAAAAATAGTTTCTCGGATAAAGAAAAATGCTGAGTCAGCACTTTTTTCGATTTTCATCCTTAATTATCTCTCTTAAATGTATGGGTACCCCATACTTTTTTTTCTGATTTCAAAAGCTCCTTAGGGGATTCAAACAATCCATATAGATTTTTAGAAAACAAATTGGTTTGCAATTACCCTATATCATTATGACGTCACGGCTTGTTTATGAGGGGGACAGAATCGACTTGAACAATAGAATTTTGAACTAAATCTGCTCTGCTGAGGAAAATTTAACTTCGAATTGTCTGGTTTCCAGATATCAATGTTTATCCCACAATATTTACCGTATTTGATGGCTGTTACCGCTATTCTACGTTCTACAAAATGCTTTTGATAGCGATTTCCTTTGTGTTGTTACTGTTTTGTCCCCCTCCCACGACCGTGATCCTTAGCGTTTAAACAATAGATTGTTTTGATATGACGTCATAATGATATAGGTCAATTAGTAGGCACCGTCCTTAAGATAGTTCAGACTACAAAGAAAGAAATATTAAACTTGATTTAGCAAACTGTAACTGAATTCATTGTGATGTTGGCGACTGTCATAAAATTGCTTTAGCATTACTTTCTATTGTGTAATGCAATCAAATAGGCAGAATGTGTGACACTCTCATAATAATGTAATAATTTAGAGTATTCCGAGTCTCGAGGGGCTTGAGGGTTGAATTAAATATTTCTGATGATATCAAAAGAAGTTAATGACTTTGGAATGCCAACTTTTTACACTTTACTCTCCTTGTTTTTAAAATCAAGGTAAATTATATTTATAGAGATATGCCTTATGGTACTTTTGGAGGTGTAAACGCACACTCATTTTATAATTTATTTTATATTTCAAAAACTCATGAATAATTAATGAAGCAAAAACAAAGGAAATCAAAGACATTTATTATCTGACAAAATTTCATCCTACATAAACTTTAAGCTTGGATTTTCTTGGCCAAAATAAGTCATATCGCCAAAATAACTGAAAAAAGGTGACTCTTTACCCTCTTTACATGTGAATGTTTTTGAAGTTGTTTAATAAACTTGCAGCTAATTTTGGGCCTTTATCAATGAATTTCTAAATAAAATTTCATCCTACTAAAAATTATTTTCTATATGTCATTCCCCTGAGATGTGCATCTTTCTTTCGTTGCATTCTTAAAGCGTTTTTGAAGCCATTCAAAACACTCACAGCACATGTTTTATCAAGTCTAAAAATTCTTGGGCTTCACCCTTGAATTTTTTAACTTGATAAAACACTGCTGTTCGTGTTTTAAACAGTACTTATATCAGCCAGGAAGTTCAAATGAAGAAAAACTTCACCAGAGGTCTTGCAGCCATTTTCAAGACTGTTGATTAAGCTAGGTATGCTAACCGCTGTGGGGAGCATCAGTAGCAGCTGACGTTTCGAGTGCTAGGCCTACGCCAGAGCAAAAGAGGGAATTGTTGGGGGGGGGGGGGGGGGGGGGGTGGTTTATATAGTGTTGAGTGCATGATTACCACTGAGGACAATATGGCCTGACCATTGCTGGGGAAAAAAGTTTTATTTTTCCTTTCGATATTTAAAATTTCATTGCTCTTTGGATGAGACTACACAAGTGCAGCAAAGTGCATGAAGAAAAAGAGAAATCAGGGCTCGAAATGAAGGGGAAAAAGGAGGCGTAATTTTACGCCCAGCTTAAAAATTTTAGCCTTAATTTTCCAAAATTTTATGCCTAAGTGGAAAACGTATTTACGCCCGTATCGGGCGCAATTTCGAGCCCTGGAAACACTCTCTGTTGTTTGTGCTTCCAAGTGCCAACCAATCAGATCTTGCTTGATTAGTTGAATACGTAATGAGCATCTTGATTATAAGGGAAAGTGTTGGAATTATTCAGTTATTGTGTTTCTGATCTCACTCAAAACAATGTCTAATGTTAGGGACGCTGGATATAAAGGAAATAAAATAGACTGGGGCTAGCTAGCTGATTGGAACCATTCCACCACATATGTGCTTGTGAGTTGATCGTAAGATTAGGAAATTTACTTCATAGTCTTTAGTCACTTCTGTCATGCTCTATGTTTGTAATACTCGAGCATACTCGTTGCTCGAAAATGACATCACAGGCAGTTTTCTGCAGTTTTCAACCCATTTTTTTAGCCTTAGTCTTGCACTTTTATTATCAAATATTGTGAAGAAATGAAGTTTTCAATACTTGGGTATATTTATAACAGAATCTATAAAAAAATCCAAAATTTTAAATTTTTAAATATTTGGATGAGCAGCAATCTGGTTAGCAGGGTCCATACTCAGAAAAAAACTGGTGTACCGATGAGTAATTGAATGGCTGTGTGCAAAAAGGGTGTAAGTGACTCACATTCACAGTCTAAATTCTCCCTTAGAAAACGAAGAAATTGAAGGAGAAATTAGAATATGATCAGGAGACACTTGACATCCTTTTTGCACGCAGCCTTTCAATTAATCACATAATTTTGATGGATACTGGACTGGATATTTACTATAATTCACCAATCGTATATATGTACTAATAACCTTTCGTATTCTTTTGTGCAACACACACCACAAAGTTTCCCATGGTCTCACTGGTGATTATGCAAATGAGCAATAACAAGATATGTCACATATTCTGCCTATTTGATTGCACGATACAATAGAAAGTAAATGCCATTTAACGACTTTATGACAGTTGCTGACATCATGGTGAATTCAGTTGCAGTTTGCTTTCAAGTTCTTTCTTTCTTTGCATTCTGAACTATCTATTGCCTCAAAAGGGGAGACAAAACTACTTTGAATTACTGCAAAAATACTAGGTATTCGTCAGGGAAAAATGTCAGCAAGTTTTTCTGCTGTCAAAAGGAGTCAAAACGATTACTAACTGAAATCTAGAGTCTGCAGACTATGAGTCCAGTCCAGTCCATATTAGTTTGAGTCCAGTCCTCATTTTACAACATGCCTTCAATGAGAAGTTAAGGTGAATGTGTTTGAGTGTAAGCATGTCTGTATATTAGTTTAATAATGATTATGGAACTTTTGGTACACCTTGTAACTCTATCAACTCTTCCATGTACATGTATATATAATTATATCATAAACTTAAAATTCCTTCCAGTTGTGTAACATACATTGTAGATATTTAAAATAGCAATTAAATTTCCAGATTAAATTTAACAGAGATTTTTTACCTCTTTACCTATTCTAGAATTTCTTACATGATATTAGAAACCTGATCATTATTATGAAAAAAAAAAAATACATTTTCTTTTATAATTATAATTAAAAAAGATAACCTCATTAATAAATACAGACACCTGATTATCAGATACTTTTTGTGGCCCCTATAAAGGTATCTATATTAATGGATTCAACAGCTATTTTAACAAATGTTGTCAGCCAATTTGACTCAAACCTACACAACCAGACTGAATTAAATGAAGTACGAGAATACAGTAGGACAGCAATTTAAATTCTAAAATCCTGATGTCAATTTAAACACAAGATTAAAGAAATGCTTTCTGATATAGTTCAGAAAGAGGATGATTATGTTGAGGTCCCTAAATATTTACTCAGATAAAAAAAAGAGAAAACAAAGGAGTCATGAATAATTTAAGGTAACTAGTTAAATCATTAGTTAATTCTTTCACCTTTAATATTTCATTCTTCTTTTTAATTTGCCTAATATTAGCCCTTATCCTGCCCTCATCTTCATACGTAGACCCTACAATTAATTTCCTTTGATTACTCTACAGATAAGTCTTGCAGGGATTAATTTATTTTTAAAGTAGGCATTAGAAGATCTACTAGAAGTTAGCAAAATGAAGCAGGTAACTTTCAGAAGAAGTAGCTCAGTGGCAGTATGAGATCAAGTGGCCACCAGAGCTCCAGCAGTAGCCAGCTTAATTCTAGAGCATATTTCATATGAGTGGGACAAAGTATGGCATGGTTACTGGCTGAGTATGGCATGCCATGACTTTGAAATGGTTTCCCATTGTTTTTGTTACACTGATTCAATCAAATTACATACACTACTGACAGAAAGTTATGAAAGCGAATTTCTTTGAAGTTTAACAGTTTCCGAAATTTCAAAGAAATTTCGATTTGCCTTTTGTCTTTAACTTCGAAATTTCGTTCCACTCTTTCGAACATTATGGCAAAATTTCGAGCGAAATTTCGATTCGAATGTTGAATCGAAATTACGATGGATCGAATTTTTGAATCGATTGTACAGCAAGATCCAATCCTCATTTGCTCATTAACGATAAAGGCAGCCTTAAATGTACATCTGATAACCAAACTTTCCGTGAGTTACATGTAAGTGAATAATACATCACGGTAACGAGCAATCGAATTCCAGCGAACTTTTCAAACTTTTCAAGCAATCGGTTCGAACGATGCACTCAATCCGTTACTCAATCAAAGCTTCTGGAGCTTTCACGAAGGACTAAAAACGTTCTAACGGTAATCTTGACATTTGTGCATTCTGTCACCAAAATACAGGATTGCGTTACGAAACAGTTCGTCCCAGCGCTGGTTTGGTGTTTTTTAGAGCATCTGATAAACTTTAGCTTCTGTAGTTTCAACTCAGATCTGTCAATCCTTCAGAATATTTGTTGAAGTAATTGTGTATGTTTTCAATTGAAGAAGCCAGCTTTTTGGAGATACAAAGATTCTCTGTTGACATGTGCTTTGAGCCGTGGAGACTGACTGTCTGGTTTTTCACACAACAAGAGTGCCGCGAACTTCGCAGGAAGTGTGATTTTATTGCATTGTAGTTTAAATCACCACAAAGCTTCTCAACTTTGCTTGCAAATTATAATGTCTACTAAACATAACATTCTGGAGTTCTTTTTATTTAATGTGGATCCGTTTTCAAAGGTAACGAGGTCCGAGTCTTGAATTCCGCGACACAGAAGTGTGACATTTTCCGCAAACTGATTTGAATAATCAATGACTCGGCTCCGCAGTGTTTGTTTTGCTTTGAGATCGCACCAAATATTCTCTACAGATTAATTTTTCTTATAGAAATCGAGATGGCTACAGAATGAAACGTTTTGAAAGTTTTTTTATTTTACTTCATTTGCGTATCTGAACAGTTTCCACCTGGTGCGAAAAATGGTTTGAGTCCACGGCACTCTAAGTTATTTTTGCGTTAGATTTTGCTTTGTTTACACGTTTACCATATCGCAACGAATTGTACATTTCCACTGAGAAATTTCGAGCAGAGCTATTCAAAATTTCAATACGAATTTTCGAACCATTCGAATTTTACTTCGAAACTTCGAAATGATGTGCGAAATTTCGAGGTAAATTCGTTTCTTGCGTATCGAAATATCTCCGAACATTCGTACGAAATTTCGAATATAACAAAGAGCGAATTTCGGCAAAATTCACTTTCATTACTTTCTGTCAGTAGTGTAGTTACAGTGCAGCACGGTTACAGCAAGGCTATGGACATACCATAGTTTATCCCACTCATACGAAATCTGCTCTAGTGAAACCCCTATCTTGTTGTTTAAGATGGTAATAGTGAACACTCACGTACCAAATTTGTTGTCAGTAGGTTGTCAGCCGACAACCTACCGACAATCTACCAACAACCTGCCAACAACCTACCAACAACCTGCCCACAGCCTACCGACAATCTACCAACATACATTGTACTACCAACAACCTAATGACCGCAAATTTGGTATGTGATTGTTCACTATTACTGTGTAAGACTCGAGTCAAATTTATTGTCAACCTTCTTAGAAATAGCTGTATGTGTATGTAGTGTCAACCCCACCCCAAAACATAATTATAGCCTTCCAATGGAGACCTTGTGGATACATATATACCGTAAACACCCGTAGATAAGCCGCACCTTTTCACCCAAAATTTTCGTTCAAAATTGGGGGTGCGGCTTATCTACGGGAACACCTAGAAAGGAGACCCAACATTAACATATATTTACATAATTTATCATGAACCTGTATGACACTTTTATTATGCGACGGTGCATATATTACAATCAGGTTCAAATCACATCCAATCGTATAATATATAGCAATTTAAGCATAATCATTGAAAAAGAAACACGCAGTTTGAAAGAATTAAAGCAAAAACTCTTCTAAGACCCACCTTCGACCTAATATATTAGAATTTCGTGAATATTTAAACGTGATTAAGCTTATTTACCTTCCAAAACACGCTGATTCTCAGCGCTTGTCAAAGCAGGCATCTAAACAACCAGGCATTCTTCGCAATTTTACATGTGGGAGATTGGCACTAGTTAATGAAAATCCAAGATGGCGGACCTCAAACCTACTCGAGCTCGTGCAACGCCAGAAAACCTTTCTTGCTCTAGCGATTAAAGGAAAGCGGTTCCTTGGAATTGTTGTTAGTTAATGGGAGAATAAAAGCGGAAGAATTCTGGAGTGATTTAAAGACTGCAGGTTAAAATATACACAAGAAATGACAAGGCAAGTTGAACCATATTTGATCGAATTAAAGTTGCGATTATGTATTTATGTCAATCTGATGAAGTTTTGCTTCAAGTACGAGCGTTTATGAACTCCAACAAAAGATTATTCTTTTTTTTGGAAGAAGTTTGGCATCAAGTACAAGCGTTTATGAACTCGAACAAAAGATTTTCAAATAATTTTTTGTATTTTTCCAAAAAAGTTTTTTTCCTAAATTCAAGCTTCAAAACTTGGGCCTGCATGTGCGGCTTATACACGGGTGTTTACAGTAATTAAGGGTAAATGCATTTTAGCAAGGGATCAATCTGGAGCTATCAGGTAGCTGGCTCCTAATATATGATAAAGTTTCTTCCTATCCACTATAAATATCCATCAGTATGTATCATTTTATAATTTGTCACTACAATGTAGATGATGGCAAAAAAGTAAAAGGTTGAAATGCGAAGACAAATGTCACAAGTGTCATCGGCTGTCAAAATATATAAAGCACTTAAAACATACTACCTACTGTACATACATTTTTCACACTGTATTAAATCTGCAATCTTTAAATGATCAGAATAATAAAATAAGCAAATCGAATTACAAGTAAAACATGACTTTATTTATATAGCCGGATCATTCCCAGGATCTTAGTTGTGCTTAATAAAACATGTTAGAGATCAAGCTAGAGTGCAAGTGACAAAACTCCCCATCACAATAACTTGCATACAAATGTACATGTCCACAAGTTAAAAACTACATTTTATTTTGTAAAGATAATCAAACAATAGATTGACTCAGTGTGCATCTTTGTTGCTTCATTTCAGATCATGTGACAGCTCTCCATGAGGAAATGAACATTTCCTCTTGGGACAAAGAAAAATGCACTAGCTACTCAAGGGTAAAGTCAGGTGATGACTGGAATGGGCCAACAAAGAGACAAGCTATTGCATTGTTTATGATTACCAGAAACCAGGGTTCTAGCTATAAACTGAATGTTACAGTATGTATTATATATACAGCTATATGTATAACCAATCTATTTTCTGTATATGCATGTATATAGGCCATTCCTATCTAAGAAATTCCTTGCTTATTTATTGTATGGTATACATGTACATATGTCTTAAAGGACTAAATTGTTATCAATGATTAATGAATATGTCTTTGTAGAGAGTGCATGTTACCTAACTTGTATCATTGATATTTATTTAATATACATTGGCATTAATATAATTATATCACATCACAAATTTTATTTTATTACTTTAGCTTTTATTAACAATAATTATTGAGTATTTTTTAGCTTAATTATTAACAATTGTAAGAAACTAAAGAAACATAATTACATACATGTACATGTATATACATTTCTGTTTGGATGTTAAAACAACTAATAAAATAATTAACCAACATTATACTCATCTGGCATTTCATACCCACTTAAAAATAATTAGAAGATTAAAAAGTAAAACAGACATGAGGAGACTATTACTGTATGAAAAGTCTTCATCTCATTTATTCTATACAATAGTCACATCTTTTAAAAAATGTCTAGTTCTTCTCTAAACAGTGTTAAATAAACTATTATTTATTTTAGTTGAAAGTTGGCACCAATAGCTGCTGGCTGGCACCTACAATGTATAGGAAGGTACATGTATGCAAAAAGGAGGCAGAGTTTTCATTGAAACCCATAAAAATGCAGTGTCATTTTTACGGCACTTCCTGGTAATTCAGAAAATGCACAGATCTATAGGGCTCAAAATTACAACCAAACATGACTAAAGCTTACCGATTAGTCAACAATTCAGCTACATTGTACTAACTTTTGCTGGCTGTTGACTAGGTTTTATTTGCTGCCAAGTTGCCAATTGGGATATTTTGATTCTATTGATAGAAATAATTAATTTCATTGGCTTTGATAGCCTGTGTTGACAGAACTTGAATAGAAATTTGATATATACAATGTAGCTTTAAATCAAGTTACGAAAAGTAATTACTCTGGAAAAGTTACTTGTAGGTTGTACATGTACAAAATGTACGCTGGTCGCTACGGACAGTACCTACCCTCACTGGCCTTTTTCTCAAGACTGATAAATGTGTCTTTGCAGCCTTTGGTAGCTTTATCCTTTTTCTCACAGCATGTCCATTTGTTGACAAAAGTCCCTGGATGGAACTCCATCAGAAGAAATTTGTTTTCTCTACATTCTGAGAATAATAATGATAATATAAATAATAGTAATATTTATTATTTATTTGTTATGTAGTGGATTTGTACTCATCATTGTTATGTAGTGGATTAATAAAATTATGGCAGTATAAAATATATATTTAATACATTTTAACATGAATTATAAACACAACTTATGCATTGTACATGTACATCAATAATAGGGACTTTAAGCAACCAGGACGGCGACGGCAATGATGACGGGATGTAGAAAAGTGCTTTCTCCTGAAATTTGGTACCTGCTATTTCCCTTGTTCGCCTTGAATTGTTTTTCACAACCAGTTTTTCGAAAAATATGATGACTACAGAGTTCCGCTCACACCAAACAAACAACAGATTGATTTACTTTCTTACCTTCACATTGTCTTTAAAATGTACAATTTGGGGTTTTCACATTGTGTTTTGCAGAGAACGGTGGAAATGTAGCCGAGTACTGCATGCATTTTCACATGCAGCTGTCGTATTTTGTAATTAAGGTTATTGTTTTATGCCATTGTTGTAGAAGTTGCCGCTGTGGTTGCTTAAAGTCCCTAATGTATAATAACTCACCATCCTGAATGGCCTCCATCCATTTTTTTCTCTCTTCTTCACTTTTTCCCACTATATACAAAGTGTATACATCATAGACTACCTACAACAGATAATAAAAGCTTTCTCAAACAACCATGGGATCAATCACGGTTTCTGGGAAACCCCCACCCCTCCCCCACACTCCAATAGACCTAATTCGCTCCCCTCAATGCTTCCCCAATACAGATCACCTGACCAAGCTATTGAGAAGTTTCTTTGGGGATGGAAAACTGCATTTAGCCGACCATCAATCAAACAGAAAGTCTACCAGTAGTCTGTCTAGTCTCATACAAAGCTTTTATCACCTACACTTAATTAAATTTTGATTGACGGTTGGCTAAATACAATTTTCCAAACACCACTTCAAAAACTAATTAATAATTCATGAAGGAAAAACAAAAGAAATGAATGTTTAATGAATGTTGTTAAATCTGAAATAGATTACGGTCCTTGTTTACAGAAACTTTTGCTTTGATTTTCATCATAAATTATTACTCCTATTTTACGAGAACTACATTGGCTACCCGTAGAGCAAAGAATAATTTTTAAGATATTATTACTTACATTTAAGGCTCTTAACAATACTGCTCCGTTATATATTACTGAACTTCTAAATCCCTATGTACCATCTCTTTCTTTGCGTTCATCATGTAAGAATCTACTTAAAGTTCCAAAACACAACCTCAAGACATACTTTGCAAGGTCCTTCTCAGTTTCTGCTCCTACCTTTTGGAACTCACTACCACAAGACATTAGGGTTGCTAAGTTAATTAACATTTTTAAGAGTAGAGTTAAAGTGCCTATCACCCTTTTGCAATTTTGATAGCTTATGAACCTCCGAAAAGTTTTGAGTACTTCTGTGAAGAAAGTTTTGGTTTAAAGTGAATACTTTTTGTTCTACGCTTGTTTGAAATCGTGTAAATGTGACCTTTCCTGACCCATGACCGCGTAAGTAAAAGCCTGGGTCGAAACCTGGGTAGACGTCATCTTGACGTCATATAATTAATTCGGCTTTGCAATCATTTGAATAAATACTTAAAGTGCCCCTACGATCAAATTTTGACATATCAATGTTTTTGCATATTCATAAAGTAGAGTTCATATATTATTACCGGTTCAAATTGTTTTTCGATACAACGACAGGAAGTCTTATTTTCTTAGCTCCGAATATTGAATCTACACGTCCGCCATTACTGGAAGCCGTGCCCTTTGTTCAGCTTTAAACAAAGGTTTATTCACCGGAAATGATGTCATACACTTAACGCTCGCCTGCAGAACACAACGCCTGGAGGCATATTTCTACTAAAAACGTCTTCACGTACATAAGAAGAAAGTTATATTTATCTTTGCGAGGTTGGCTACTTTTTTATGCACGCTATTTCGCGCCACGAGGTTGTCGTGTTAAGTGTATGACATCACTTCCGCTGAATAAACCTTTGTTTAAAGCTGAACAAAGGGCACGGCTTCCAGCAATGGCGGACAGGATTTTACCGGTAAACTCTCCTAAAATTTGTGGTTTAAGATGCCCATTTGGGAATATTTTTTACTATTTCGGATATTTCTAATACTAATTGACCTATAGACACTGAAAAAGTGGCAAATTGAAATGGTAAATTTTCGTCGTAGTGGCACTTTAAGATGTTGACTAAAATGACTTTTTTTTTTACTAACAACTCAAAAACTGTGTATATTTTCAATGCATCGATGTTGTTGTGATAAAAATGCGCCATGGGGAATAATGCATTAATGAGATTACGTCTACCCAGGTTTCGACCCAGGCTTTTACTTACGCGGTCATGGGTCAGGAAAGGTCACATTTACACGATTTCAAACAAGCGTAGAACATAAAGTATTCACTTTAAACCAAAATTTCTTCACAGAACTACTCAAAACGTTTCGGAGGTTCACAAGCTATCAAAATTGCAAAAGGGTGATAGGCACTTTAAAAACAAGCTTTTAACCTTTTATCCTAAAGTGTATTTTATATTAGTACTATAAGAATATTAATTATCGTAGATAGAGTAAGTTTTCTAGTTATTTTGAATTAGTGATGTAAAGCGCCATTGGTCATTTAGTGGAAATGGCGCTATAAAAATTGCTTATTATTTGATTTTCTCCACTGAAATAGGTCATAATTATTGCCAAAAAAACTGAATTATAAATTACTCTATACATCAAAGTGAATGTTTTTGAAGCCATTTAAAAACAAATTGCAGCAATGTTTTATCAGATCTACAAAATATCGGGCTGCATCCTCATGTTTGTAAATCTGATAAAACACTGCTGCTCATTTTTTAAACATTACTTGAAACTTCCTGGATAAATGAAATGAAAATATAATACAAACAAGTAAAACATGTACAGACATACTACCCTCTACACCATCTAATCAGGTCTCATTAGAAATTCAATTCAGTTTTTGTTCCAAGTGGACCTATAATTATATACATAGAATACATACAGCACTATGTTTGTATGTACATGTACATACATGTACATTGTATCTGACAACTCAATACCTGAAATCCATAGTTTTTTTCAAAGGCACTGTAATCTACACACTCCACTGCCTTGACTTTTGAGAGCTCTATGGTTCCTTTACATTTACCACGTTTCTGAAATGAAAATTCAAAAAGCATTCAGGTTCCTTCCAGCTATTGGAAATTTGCTTGAAGCACTTTAAACTGTATGTCAACAAACTGAAACTCAAATAACAATAACCAACTCTAGTTCAGAGTGGGTCTCAGCTTGGATGCTTTCTAGCCCTAGAAAATGAAGGTTTATTATCGAGAGTATTTGAAAACTCAACATACAATAACAATGATGTGTGCGTTAAATTTAACAAAATATTCTCTCACAATGTGCCACCATAGAAATCTGACTGATTCATGGCCTCGTACATGGGATCACAGATAATATGATGTACATGTACCAGTATATCGCACACACAATAATAATAATAATAATAAAAATAGCAAGTACTGAGATTTTTCCCTAATGAAGAGCTCTACATGTATAAAGTTTTAAAGTTAAAAATCCATGGACAAATTATGAACTGTATGGTAAATCCTAAAACTTGCCAACCACAACCAATGCAAGCCATAGCCTACAGCCCCATAATTTCTAATATAATTAAATTTTGATTTCAAAAAATTGTCCCTGCTTCGATCAGTTTTAAAGACAGTTCATCTAAAACTTGTGTTGGTCACTAATTTTGGGTCACTCCTTCCATTCCTGACATCCATGTTGAGCTACATGTACATGTAGCATCAATTATTTTGACGTCACATAGCCATGCATGCACATTGTAAAAGGTCTATTAAGAAATAATTGTACTTGTTCCTCAATTATCTGTAAATATCAAACTCTATATGTGCACATAACTAATTTGAGGCCATCAAAAGTACATGTACATGTATCTGCAGTCACTGTATTATTTTCAGTTTGTGTTTTTGAATTCCTTTATAAACCCTCATTACATATGCATAAAGGATACCCAGATCCAAACAAATATTTACCACTAAGTGGCACATCTATAGTATGTTTCAGATAGAGTTTACATGTATAATGTAATCTATTTCAAAAAGTGAGTATTAGTTGAAAATCAGGGTTTAACATGATTTTTAAGATTCTCTTTCCCTTCTTCCATGATAATCTTACCAGAATCCACTATAATTATTCCTGTCTCCTGGTACTTTATATATAGACTACAGAGTTCAGTTACATGTACTCTGTTTTAAAGCTTAACTAGTATACCTAATAGGTAGTGAATACTGCTGCTTAGTTAAGGAAATGTATTAGAAGAAAGCCTACAGTAGCTCTTTGGCAGGAAAATATAAGTAACAACAATAATTAATTTATCACAGGTAATAGAATAAAATTATTTGTTGCTAATCATGTTGATAAGAGGAGAGATCTTGCTCTATTGAAAATAGTCATTACCCCAAACTATGTGCTCACACCAAGGTTGTCAACTTAGCATAACCATCAAGTTACATAAACATATTTTGTGGGAATTAGTAAACTTCACATCAAAACATGAGACTAAGGAGCACTGAAGGAATTGTGGTAAATACATGTATACAAACAAAGACACACAATTTATTTACACTCGCTGTAGTAAACGCTCAGATTGCATTATGCATATGGTCTGCATGACTTGTATTGATTTTTTGTATCCTTGCAAATAACCACAGTGCAATGCATATAGGCAATGTGCCAAAACAATTGGCCCCATTACACAAATTAGTAGTGCTGCCTTGCTTCAGCCTCTGCATGCACTTGCTGCTGTAACCTGCCATCAGGCTCTCGTTTCCACTAAATAACTAAATAAAAGAAGGGGGAGGGAGGAAAAGGAGAGCCTGATACAAATGTTTGTTGAGTCTTTTTCTGCCCCCTCTCACAAATCATGTCACAAATTTTTCATGAGCCATCCAAGTCAATCAAACTGTACTTCAACTGTGCATGCGCATGCCAGAAGTTGCACTTTTAAATATATGAACCAATCAGAATACCGCAACTGTTTTTTGACCAATCAAAAAAAAAGACCAGAATTTTGGTCCGTTTACATGCGCTTCTGCAAGTGTTTGTATCAGGCCCTCCTTTCTCTTCACTGTGCATATGCTGATTGCAGGTTATTGTGGCAACTGAATTTAGTTCTTATTAACGTACGATTAATTTGTATAGGTAATCAAATGGGGACGAGTGAAATTAGGAATTTTTTTTACACGTTTGTCAAAAATCGAATTTCTTGAGCCGTTTTGGCGAGGAAATTACGTAGATTTTGACAAACACTAGTGAAATTTATCCCTAATTTCACGAGTCACTATACATGTATTTGAATATCCATTAATATTATGGAGGGCAAATTACGATCCAGAAAACCATTATTTTAAGCGCAGGTAGGTGGTGTTTGAAATTTCACATGTGAAATTACAAATTACGTGTAAAATTAGGGATTAATTTGTCCTCTATGGTATTAAAAAAGAAACTAACTGGGGTGCTATATACCCTTGTCATCCATCCACATTTCCATTTAAAATTTTACAGGTGCATTACATTACGTTATTTTGTAGTTAAATCACAGTAATTTAAAAACAAATTTGATGAACTTGTCACTTACAATTGGGTCCATAAAAATTTAGGTTAATTTTCAGTTTTAAAGCCATGGAATATAAACTCTATATCACGAAAAGCAACTCCCAATTAAGGGGCAAAATTTGTGTTTAAAAATAATCATTTCGAACAGTTTGCTCATCTTGAATCGCTAATGCACCTACACTGTATCAGCGGCCATCCCCTGGGCTGGGACAAACATTGTGATTTCTCCCACCCTCTTGGGGATGACAACCAGTAAAAGTTAGGAATTTCCCCTCCCCCTGGGACACAGCGATTGCAGAATACCCCGCCACTTGGTTCATTAATAATTCATTTTCTCAAATTCTCATACAAACCTTCTAAAACCCTAACCCTGAAATTCAAAAAAAACCTAACCATTTTCAACCCCAAATCATTCATAGAACGAGTCTAAATACACATGAGCTAAATGGATAATTTTGCACAATTTGCAAGGGGTTTTCAAGTGATCTTTCGAAATGGCGGGGTATGCTGCAGTCTAGCCATACATTATTCACCGAAGTGGAGGTGAATAGTGGAGGATATTTACCGAGCCGCTTCGGCGAGGTAAATATCTACCACTATTCACCGACACCAAGGTGAATAATTGTGTTAGTACATGTATATACCACACTGCAGGTGAACAGCCAGCACCATATAGTTATTTTATTTTCTCTCAAATGGACAAAAACTTCTGCGAGATGATCGCTGCTTTGCTCGGAGGTGAATATTATTTTGAGTAGCCAATCAGAGTGCACGAAAAGTGATATTCACTAGTGTGGTACATACTAATCAGGTTTATTGATAATTATTTTTTGACAACAAATCAAGAACATTGGCACAACATGTTGTTTTTAATATATGGAAGACTAATGCTTCTAGAACACACACTATAATTATCTAAAGTGCCAAAGAAGCATGAAGATAGAAATCCCCCATATTTTCCGATCCCCTGGGAAAGATCCCCATAAAGTCCCCATGATAATCATTGTCAGCCCGGGGTCCCCCAATGGCCGCTGATAGGTGCATAATGACTAATGTTCGTATAATTTTTGTATTTATAAAACGTAATGGTCATTCGCGCGTTCGAAACCACAGGCACAGTTCAATGACATGACTAAAGATCAATAAATTATTAAAAGCTAGAGAAGACCCTAACCTCCGCAGTCCCTTCGTAGTAACTCAACGACTGTGGAGTGAGGACGAAAACTCTGTCCTTCCAGTTTAGCGTAGTCAGTACTTTAGCTTTCCCTTGGGCCCGTTTGCACAGTAGCGCGCTTAAAAGTTCCCGCCGTTCGCCATGATCGAAGTACATTCTGCTCCTGTCTTTTAAAAGTCCCACAACTGTAGGTACAGGCCTGTTTTGGTGTCTACATCACGTTGGAACTCCAAAAATCCAGCCACTTCCTACCTCAAAATTTGGCTTCCTCAATCTGGCCGAAAAACGCGCGGGCTCTGGGAACGAGCTGTGACCGAAAACTGACCAAAAGGAACGCGGGCTCTGCGATTAATGGACGGCCAGTTATTGTAAAGTTAGAAAGAAAAAAAATATCAACAAATTGTAAACATCCACCCCCCCCCCCCCCCCCATTTTTTTCATCATCAGTCCCCTCTCTTCTCTCGTTTTACCACAGGAAACCCAGTCTCGATTTTTTCCGATTATATAGGAGGTGCCTGCGGAGGAGGCTATGTTCAGGTCTCGATCGGTATGATCAACCTTTAATAGACCAGTTCGCGGTTAATTCCGACATTTTGAAGGGGTGCAAATATGGCGCGAAATACAGTGTTTGTATGGGAATCCGATAATTTCCGTAAAATATAATTTCTGAACTATTCACTGTCTGCAAACTTCAGCTAAGATACCAGCTGAAAAGATTAACTGATCAAAATTTGAGTGATGTAGCTGCACTGGGAAGCGTGCAATCGTGTTTTCAGTTTTCCATACATTTGTCTGTAACACTGAACTGAGTCATAGTCCGCGAAAAAAATTACAGACAAGTGTATGGAAAACTGAAAACACGATTGCACAGCCATATCCGGCCTCAAATTTTGCTCAGTTAATATTTTACATGGTATCTTAAGTTTGCAGACAGTGAATATTTCAGAATTTATATTTCACTAAAATTATTTGGCATCGGATTCTCATACCATAAACACTGTATGTCGCGCCATGTTTGCACCCTTTTCAAAATGTCGGAATTAACCGCGAAATACAGTATTAAAATGACCCCCTAACTGGACCAGAATCTCGTTCTGTGGGCGTGGTAAGAATTTGTTTTACCCTATTGGAAACTTAACCAAGGCTAAATCAAATTGCAGATAAGTATGCTCCACCGAAAGTGTCACCTTGGATTAAACGTCCGAAGTGAAAACAACGATGCACCATAGAGACCGCCTAAAAGTCAAAGCTATCCATACTAATGATCCTCACACTTGGCCGAGTTCAGATTTGCTAGAAATGAGGTTAATAACGCGATTTAAAAAGCAAAGGCCACTTATTATCAGGAAACCATGGTTTCACACCTCAGTTATGCACTGCCGGATAATTCACGAAAAACGTTGCAAACTATATAAACGAGCTTAGCTCACGTAATATAAATAAGCATCACCCTAGTATAAATCAGATTGATTATAATGGGACAACATTTAGTAAACCAAATGACATCGCAGAAGCTTTTAATGAACATTTATCTTGTATATATAGCACAAAAGGTAAACGATGAACTGCAGGCTACGTACAATACTGAAACCCCCTTGTCTTTAGCTTTGAAGAGGTCGACTGATGCCGAGTTGTCACGTATATAAACTGATTTCGAAGTTAGACAAATAAAAATTGCAATGTCAGGCCTTGATAAAATTCCAGCAAAATTGTTGAAAGAATGTGCAGATATAATATCTGAACCACTTTCGTGGGTCGTCCATATTTAATAGATCAATAGCCACAGGTGTTTTTCCGACTGAACTGCAGAGTTCTAATATAAAGTGTCTCCGATTTATAAGAAAGGCAAGCATGCTGACCCTGACAACTATCGCCTAATTTCAGTTATCCCATTGTGGCCAAAATTTTCGAAAGCCTGGTCTGTAATCAAATGTTTGATTTTATTACTAGAAATAAGCTTCTATCTATAATCGCCAGTCTGAGTTTAGATCTTTGCATTCCACTGTAACAGCACCGCTTTTAGAAGCAACAGATGATTGGGCACTTAATATCGATCGGGGTAACTTTAACGCTGTGGTATACTCTGGACCTAAAAAAGGCCTTTGATACCGTTAACCGTGGTATTTTGTTATCAAAACTATCGTATCAAAGGAAAGGCCTACGATTGGTTTACATCCATTTAAACCAACGATCCCAGAAATGCTTCGTGAATGGCTCTTTGTCTGGAACTCGTTCGCTCAGCTATGGTATTCCCTAAGGGACTATACTGGGCCCTTTGTTGTTTCTATTATTTATTAATGATCTCCCCAACTGTTTATCGAATTCAACGTTAACACCGCGAATGTCTGCAGATGACACCAGTCTTACTTTTTCAAGTAACAGTCTTAAGTAAGGACCAAAATAATGACATGGCTATCGATCCTGCATGCATTCACGAGTGGCTTAATGCAAATTAAACAAGTTGGCACTTAATGTGGTAACTATAAAGACGGAGTTCATGCTTATTGGTTCAAGACAAAAACTAAACAGTCTCACAAACTGTTGCGCCTTTAATAAATAATGTCCAAATAAAGCAAGAAGTCACAACAACAAAATCTCTAGGGTAATCATGATATTTAGTAGCACTTGCGGTCTGCATATACACGCCGGGCACACGGCGGGTTTTATATATATTTAAAAGTTTTCGACATAGAAGAATGAATTTTGGTAGGTGTGTAAAGGAGTGTAAACAAAACATAGTCTGATAAGTTAAGCTAATATAGCCTCATTATGACGTCACCATGACGTCATATATCCTTTTCTAATAGGTTTCTTATAATTTTTTATTAAGCTCTAAAAACGTTTTATAATATCTTTTTAAAATCTCATGTTCATGAGAATGAAATAATCGAAAACCCGTTCTCGATCGATTGAAGTAAACGAAAGTTATTAAAGTTTGAGTTTTGGTAATTTCCCGCCAAAAATTGGCGGGAAATAAATAGCATAAAACCATTTATAAAAATGTCGCTTGAGTTAACTTTTACAGTTTGAAATACTGGTGCATCATATTTTGCACAATAATAGAGCTCTGTAGTAATAACGTTTTCTTTTTAGAATTTAGATTTTTTGAGGAATTGGAGCCCCATTTATTTTATACGTCACTATGACGTCATAAATATATTCGCGTACCCTCAGAAAATAGCCAGTTCAATGTTTTTGGAGTTTTACCAATGAAATGCATTTGATTAACACTCGCAAGTCATAGTATTCTCTTTAATAATATTTTTAAAGTCGGCAATCTGATTTAAGGTTGAAGTATGACGTCACTAATAATGACGTCATAAAAATAGTAAATCGTCAATAACTTTGATAATATTTATCGTAGAAAGTTCAAATTTTCGCCAAATGAATATATTTCATAAAGGCATTCTGATGACGTAATATTTTTGAAACGTGTTAATTTTCACCAAAAAAAGAGACATCCCTTATGACGTCACAACAACGTCAGAATACAGAAACAATTGTCTCGAAAAATGTAGTCTTACTTTGTTAACAACCTGCCAACATTGCGTCAAATTTAGAGTAGAAGTGAGGAAATGGCGTTAATTTTACGTTTTCTGTTACACTCAACTGACCCCGCCGTTTTTACGGTTATTCGTGCCCGGCGCGATAATTAATGTAACACGATATCACTAGTTACTTGACATATTGTAATGTGGCTAAGGAATTTAAGGCAGTCAATAAACAACCGCTTGTCTCTCGAACACGTAGTTCTCTCTCTCCGTGATTTTCACTAAATACGTATACGCGAAATACTACATGGTGTCAGAAGAAACCCATTCAAGCTCAGTGAATAGCAACAGTTGAAAACAACAAGAAATACAACAAATCGGCCAACCGAAATATAACCGGCACGATGAACCATATATCAAAGGTCCGGGTGAGATGGATTTCAAAAACCCGCAAAACGTGTCAGAAACTTGGAGGCGTTGGAAAAGAGGAATGCATTACTATCTCACTGCAACATGCAAGAAAAGAAGCAAGGAAGAGAAAGTTGCAATATTTATCTGCATGATTGGCAAAGACGGCCAGGAAATCAAAGACACATTTGATTTTCAAACCGATGAAGAGAGGCAAGAGGTGATCACAACGGACATTCGAGGCGC
Source organism: Actinernus sp. WN-2022 (assembly GCA_030867875.1). Lineage (NCBI taxonomy): Eukaryota > Metazoa > Cnidaria > Anthozoa > Actiniaria > Actinernidae > Actinernus > Actinernus sp. WN-2022. Next base: position 34,026,405 of record JAOWCC010001751.1, on the reverse strand, counting down.
ACTGCAAACCAAAGAAAAACCTTGTAGTGGACATACACCATTTCCTTACGAGAGACCAGGCTTCTGGTGAGTCGATCGACCAGTACGTACGTAACCAATCTTAGAACTCTCGCTGCATCGTGCGAATGGGGCGACCTCATTTGTAGCCGTATCGTAAGCGGGATCTCATCGAGAAAGGTACGCGAAAGATTACTGCGCGAATCAGAACACTCCCTGAAGCGAGCAGTCAAGATATGCCGAGTCGACGAAATGTCAAAACAACAAATGAAGTTGTTCTCTAGTCAAAGTGAAAGCAATGTGAACGAAGTGAAGCAACAGCCCAGAACAGTGCACAGGCCTCAAATTAACCATAAACCAGAACAACTCCGCCACAGCTCAACCGGAAACGAGAAGCATTCCACAGGGTCAAGCAGAGTACACGCGTGACTGTGGAAATTGCGGAGGCAAGCATACAAGGGGACAATGCCCAGCCTATGGCCGCCAGTGTAATAAGTGCAAGAAAGCATTTACCATTATGCGAAGATGTGCCGGTCAGAGAAGAAACAAGTTCATTCATGTCATTCGTGGCAGCACGACGATAACCATTTCTACCTTGACACTGTCAGCGTGACGGATCCGGAAATCCGAAACGGAATACGAAATGAATCCGAAATGGCATCCGAAATGGAATCCGAAACGGATACCGGAGCAGAAGTTAGGAGAAAGGTCTACAGTTCAGCTCAGGCCGCCCAGAGCTCGCCTCAGTGCCTATAACGGCGAGGACATCCCAGTGAAAGCTGTGTGCACACTGGAGTGCAAGCACAATGACGAGCTGCATAATCTAGAGTTTTACGTTACGGATATACAGAGCGAACCGGTACTCAGTATCGGAGCGTGCAAATAATTGGGACTTGTACATTTCATGATCAGCGCCGTAAACAATGAAGATCTTGAAACGTTCATAGCCAGGATAAAGACTAAGTACGCGGACGTTTTCTCTGGACTTCGGTGCCTTGAACACCCGTATCACATCGAGCTAGATCCGACGTATACGGTCCAACCAGTGATAAATCCCTCGAGGCGAATCCCATACGGCATACAAGAACTCTCGACGACACGTGCAGTCAAGTCGTCATTGTTCCAGTTGATGAGCCCACGGACTGGGTTAACTCGATGGTCGCTGTAGAAAAGAAAGGCAGCGACAAACTTCGAATTTGCATTGATCCCCGTCCACTAAACAAGGCCATCAAGAGGGAACACTGTCACCTTCCGACGATAGAGGAAATAACAACGAGGTTAAGAGGTGCGAAATATCTGTCAACGTTGGACACAAGATCGGGTTTTTGGCAGATAAAACGCTGGACGAGGAAAGTTCAATTTTCACAACGTTCGCAACGCCGTTTGGCAGATATCGTTTCACTCGAATGCCCTTCGGCATTAACAGCGCCCAAGAAGTATTCCACAAGAGACTGTATGAACTGCTTTATGATATCGAAGGAGTCGAGACAGACATGTACATTGACGATATTCTTGTTTGGGGCAAGACCCAAGAGGAACACGATGAGAGACTTGAGAGAACACTGCAAAGGGCAAGACAATGCACCCTGAGGCTTAACCCCGACAAATGCAATCTCAGAGGTCCTGAAGTTTTGTACATTGGCCATATACTCTCAAGCGATAGAGTCAGGCCAGACGCATCCAAACTGGAAGCCATAACCAGTATGCCAGCGCCAGAAGACAAGCACGATATACAACGGCTACTCGGCATGGTCAACTACGTGGCCAAGTTCGCCTCCAATGTCTCAGAAGTTACAGCGCCCCTGCGTGAGCTCCTCAGAAAGGACATCGCGTGGCACTTGACAGAGCGCCACGAGCAATCACCACGAGCAATCACTTGACAGAGCGCCACGAGCAATCAAGAAGCTCTTCTCGAGCCCAGGAATCCTGAAGTACTACGACCCAGCGCAGCCCGTGCAGTTGCAGGTAGACGCGTGCAAGTCAGGTCTCGGTGCAGTGCTGCTACAGGATGGCTCACCCGTCGCGCAGATCGAGAAGGAACTTCAAGCGGTAGTGTTTAGTTTTGAACGTTTCCACCAGTATGTCTACGCTAAGCAGGTAGCGGTCGAGACCGATAACAAACCGCTAGTCTTGATAATACGAAAACTGCTACACAAAAGCGCCCGCGAGACTTCAACGGATGCTTCTTCGTTTACAGAGGTACGACATAGACCTCAAGTACAAGCCGGGGAAGGAGCTCTATGCTGCAGATACACTCTCAAAAGCACACCTTCCATCCACCGACAAGGAGAACGAAGAGCTAGTGACTTGTGTACATTCAGTCATAGCACATCTTCCCGTTAGCGACCAAAAGCTAGCCGAACTTCAGCATGAAACATCGACTGACCCATGTAACGATGATGAAGTTAACAGAAATAATCTACAGAGGTTGGCCGAACCACAAACAACTCGTCCCAGTAGGAATACGTGAATACTGGTCCAGCAGAGACGAACTCTCAGTCCATGATGTCCTCGTCTTCAAAGGCTATCGAGACTATCGAGACTATCGTAGTGCCTCGAGCGATGAGAAGTGAGGTCCTGAAGAAGATACACGAAGGGCACTTAGGCATCGAACGCAGCAAACTTCGCGCCAGAGAGTTGGTTTATTGGCCTGGCATTAGCAAACAGATAGAGGAACTTGTTTCTCAGTGCTCAGTCTGCCAGGAACTAAGAAACAGCAACACAAAAGAGCCCGGCTATGATCCCGGCTATGATCCCACACGAGATCCCCGAGTATCCCTGGCAGATCGTGGCCGCAGACCTATTCTCATCTTGGAACAACGACAATTACCTGGTAGTAGTCGACTACTACAGCCGTTTTGGGGAGATCGCATCTCTGCACAGTACAACTACAGCAAGTGTACATGTAGTCCGGAAATTAAATCCGATATTCGCAAGGCATGGGATATCGGAAATACTCAAGTCCGACAACGGGCCTCAATACGGTTCCAGTGAATTTGAAAAGTTTACTGCAGATTGGAATTTCAAGCACACAACAGCGAGCCCCAAGTATCCGCAGTCCAACGGTCTAGCCGAAAAGACCGTCCAGACAGCCAAACGAATGCTCGGAAAGGCCAAGCGTGATGGCAAAGATCCTTATCTTGCTATTCTAGAGCATCGCAACACACCAGTTGACAATTACAAGTCTCCTGCACAGTTATCCATGGGTATAGACGTCTGCGAGCACTTACTCCCTGCACCCCTGCTTCCTGAGAGTCCTAGTCACCAGGAAACGCAAGCTCGAATCAAGGAAAAGCAGAACATCCAAAAGGCATACTACGACAGGTCGGCCGTTCCGTTGGAGCCCGTGCTGACAGGTGAAACGGCCCGAGTTAAACGGGAAGGGGAATGGAAACCTGCAAAAGTTGTTGAGCCAGCACAAACACCCAGAAGTTACATCGTGGAGACTGAAGATGGAGCAGTCTATCGCCGAGTACTGCAGACACCTTCTGCAAGACAAAGAGGACAACAGACCAGACAGCCACTCACTCACACCCACATTACTACACGTGTGACTGAGGATAAGAGCATGCAGCCACCAAGCACTGTAGCACAGTCAAGCACTAGTGATGAGTATCGCACACGTTCGGGGAGACTAGTGAAACAGCCAGACAAACTGGACATTTAATGGACACTTGAACTCAGAAGTTTCTTTTTAATTTTTAAAATTTGTTTTGTTCATGTTGAAAGTTCGTCACTCTTCTTTAAGGGGAAGTTGTAGTATATTTAGTAGCACTTCCGGTCTGCATAATTAATGTTAACGATATCACTAGTTACTTGATATATTGTAATGTGGCAAAGGAATTAAGGCAGTCAATAAACAACCGTTCGACTCTCGAACACGTACTTCTCTCTATCCGTGATTTTCACTAAATACGTATACCAGAAATACTACAATGAAAACCTAACATGGGCAAAGCATATTGAAGTCACATCTAAGAAAATTGTTTCCGGTATTGGAGCTTGGAAACCGTAACGTATCAGACCATACGTCCCCTTCAACATTATGTTAACAGTGTATAATGCTTAATTAACACAGCCACACTTTGATTATTGTTGTCAAGTGTGAGAAAATTTTAACAAAGGTCTGAACAATAAATTACAGAAACTCCAGAATCTCGCCGCACGAGTCATCTATTAAGCGCTTCATACGACCTATAACCTATAAGTCCTACAAAGCTGTTCTTTGTATATATTCTAGACATCGATAATAAAAGTCTACACAGAATATTTCACATCGATAGGGCGTATTGTTCCGGAGTAAATAAAATTTGAATTTTATGACACTGGAACGATCATGAGCGTGTTTTCTGGAAGGCATAAAAATTCATGCAATTATGTAAATTTCTTTTTTTAACTCGATAAATCTTTAAAAGTTGCATTCAAAGAGTTTTGAAGTGAAACCCAATGATTTTGATGGGAAATTAAGCTTTATTTGTATTTTCGTTCTTTGTGTCCCTGAGATCGGGCCGCATAATAAAGTAAAATTGTCGTACATTCATTGGCCCACATGCAGCTCCGTTAGGAAATAATATGTTCCAAAATTGGGGCCATAAGTGTATTTTTGGTAGTTCTACAAGGACCAAGATGTTTTATTTGATTTCATTTGATCGAGAGTCATGCGTGACCAATTGATGATATTGCCAGCCACACGAACCACCTTCAGTTGGCAGAGATGCCAACCCCTGGAGTTCTAAAAGAGGGAGATCACTGCTTCCTATGGATTTGTAGGATTTGTAATGATCGCACGTGAGACGACCAAAAAGGACAGTCAAGGCAAAACGTATTTTCTGTGTTTATTTAAGTCTCATTTGCGAAAAAGCGGGAGATTTTGGACTCAAAGCGGGAGAGCGGGAGATGAGGCTAAAAAGCGTAAGTCTCCCTCCAAAAGCGGGAGAGTTGGCATCTCTGAGTTGGTATATACCGTATTTCCTCGACTAAGTGCCCCCCCTCGATTAAGCGCCCCCCTTGGCAAAAAAAGTTGAAATAAGCGCCCAGGGCGCTTAATCAAGGAAATACGGTATACATCTTCCCTGTTCCATACCAAAACTGAGTGATTTTGATACCAGGTGTTCCAGACCAAAACAGCAAGTATACTGTTCAAAACTTAGAATTGTCAAAAACCACACACTGTCGCAGCGCCACGTACCCGTACAGTCAAAATATGGGAGTACATATTTGGAAAAATACGAGCGACTGCGCTTGGCGGTGATCAGTGAAAAGTGAGTTTTTGTTTTCCTGCAAATGTGTGGGAACCCTGAAAATACTGCTGTCATCTTGTCCCACAAGACTACAAAGACTATTGCTGAACTCAGCCTTTTTTCCAAGTTTGTTTCAATTCCTCAGTTAAGTCTATAGCTAGTAAGTGCCATGTGTTTTAGCCGGTAACTAGTGGCAATTGCCATTTAGCCGGTAACTGGCAATAGAAGTAATCGGCTAACTCTGTTGCCACCCAATTCAGATCATGTGATGTAAACACACATTACTCTGGAGAATTGACAATTAATTTTATTCAGATAGGCATGACTGCATTATGATTATAATGAAAAAAGAAGAATTCCCCAGAGTAGCATCTGTTTACATCACATGATCTGAATTGGGTGGCAACAGCGTTAGCCGATTACCTCTATTCGCCTTTTCGGCGTCAGATTGCAACAACAGCAACAACAATAGTTTATTTGTATCTAATGCTTACAATGATTTGTCAATGAAATAAGTAGAAAGAAAAAATGGGATACTGGCAATCTGAAAATAGTATAAAACTAATCAAGTCAGATAGCCACTAGTTAATCAAAAAACATTTTGAGGGTCGGACTAGGAAAAACCGGGATACATACTAGACGAATTAATACAAACAAATACACACACAAACGAGAATTACAAAATAACTACAACAAAATTTACAAACTAAATAAGAAAATAAAATAAAAAAATTGTTGAAGGAAAATTTAGCATCAGTAGAGAATCATAAGGTCTACACTGTAGCTTAATTGCTTTCTTAAAGGACTGTTTGGACAACAACTTGTACTGTTCTTTAAGTGAATTCCAGATTTTAGCTCCAGTAAAGCGAAGGCGTTCACGTCACTCTAGTGTAAACATACCGCGAAAGTTCGGATATTGAGTCAGGCCTATTTGTATGAGTAATTCACGCGAGAGCTGATGCTAATTTCCCTTTCGTAAACGGTCGATGCCATTCATAACAGTTGATGCCATTTTAGAGAACAGTCGATGTCATTTGTAACAGTCGATGCCATGTTACAGAACAGTCGATGCCGTTTGTAACAATACATACAATAGATATATACAATACAATAGTACTGATTAGTGTATGCTAATGAAAGCAAGATAAAAGTTTCTTAAAAAGCGGTCATCGGCAGCGAAATCCCTCGACAGAGCGTTGTGTTATGGCCAAAACTAGAGATTCCTTGCTATTACTTGCCTTTCTGTCTTTAACAGATTGCATGTGCACTTGATAAACTGTATTTGAAAAACTGAGTTTTGATCAAGCTGAACATTTTTCACAAGGACTTCATGAATGGCATCAATGAGGTTGTTAATATCATTGACAACATGAAAGGTACATGCACTCTGATAGCGACAACAAAACCGCGTCGAAAGGCAATTGAAAAGAGTGTGGTAATTAAGTAACCTCGTGCTCCGAACGTTAACGTTGGTCCTATCTAAACCTGCTATGTTAGCGGCGATGAGATCTCTTGGGTATGTATAGCTTTTAGTTTCTACTCAAGCACATATCTTCCCGTGTTGATGTTCTTATAAACGGCTAACGGAATAATTGTTACAGATTCGATGGCGACTTATTCGCAGATCAGCGAATGCCTGTCGGTACGTAATGTGGGATTAGAGGCATTTATAACGCATAAGCGATTTATTTACTTTCCTTCAAAATACTTTTTTTTTTCTAATATCTCTCAAACTATTGCATATTTAAAAAAAAAAAATTGGGGGAAAATTGAAGATCAATCCATGAACTTCAAAAGAATTTAAAAAAATTGTTTTAAGAAAACGTGCCGCGAAGGTAATAGGGTTGGGGGGGGGAGGAAGCTAGCTGTTAATTTTGCGTGTCAAACTAAGAACTACACTTAAAATGGTAGGTTTATAGAATGGCTCAATACACTATTAAAATGCAGGAGAATGTCCTTCGTGATTAGAACAGTAATTTAGTGGTTTATTCTTAGTTTCTCTACATATATGTGGCTATATAGTATACACTTAACTGAGTTTCACTGCCCCAAATGACAGTAAAATTATGCTGCTGATAACGCTGCTTTGCAAACAGCGTATATGCACGGTTTATAAATTGTATTTATTGTTGGAAGGGGGTGTGTACCTTTTTAAAGATTGAAGGGGAAATGCTAAAATAATAAGCTTTACTGGGGCAGTCATACAAAATGACAATCTGAAAAAATAACCTGCATCCGAACTGAACCCATATGGCATTAACTGCCCAGCATATTAAATAAATAATCTCCGAGGTTGGTGACAGTTGAATCGCCATTCAGAAGACGTGTAAGAATGAGCATTAGTAAAAACCAATCAGAGGAGGGTACATATAATCGTGCTACTCCGCTGGGGGTCCAAAACAAGCTTCGCAGACGGACTTTAACCAGAGTTCAGTTCGGATGCGACGCAGGCTACCTTCAATACGAAATATGGAAATTAATTCTGTATCTCCATGTAGCCATGTAATATCCTAGCTATAAAATTCTCACATGACAGTAGATGAAAAAAAAAACGTAGTGAATTCAATAAAAAAATTGAAATTCATATTTCCTTCCATTTATTTTCATTATTATTGTAATTGTAGACTCTTAATGCACTTATCAGCGGCTTCTCCAGGGATAGACCCTGGGCCGACCAGGGGGGTGTAAGAAGGGGGGAAAAACTTGACAATTTTACCCCAGGGGAGGGGGAATGACTTACAGGTCAAGTCCCCTAGCTGTGTCAGGTTTTCCTTTAACAACAAAAAATCTCATGAGATTACAATCTTACAAATTCTCCCTCCAAACAAAGTCAAGCATTTTCCACTACCCAGTAAAGTCGACAGTGTAATGCAATCTGTTATGTGACCGACCAAGTTGGTGGCCATTCAAAGAATCCAGTCTTCTCGCAAAAACTACCACCACTGCCAGCTACGCAGGCTACCTACTCGGGGTGAAACTTACATTCAATCCCCTTGTATTCCCAACATATCCCCCAGGTCAGCCTGGGGGTACCCCTGGGGGAAGCCGCTGATAAGAGCATAATTCACAAAAGTTCTGAACCTAATTTGAAGTAGAAATGTGTCTAACAGTGTAACCATTTTTTTTTGTTCCAACTGAAGTAGACCTGTATTATGTTGCAATAAACCCACTCAGCTTGTCTCATTTCACATAACCCAACTTTACCCTTTAGTTTTTTCCTGTATCCCAAGACAAAACGTATAAATTTCTAGATTGGAAAAACAAAACACTGAATCCTCTGGAGAGCTGTCACATGGTCTGAAGATGCATTGAAGCTGAATGGGTATGTTGTGTGAAACTATGTCAGAGTGCAAATTAAGCATTAATCGTTACTGATAGTAAGCATTCTTTACGTTAGATGGAAATTTACATTAACTTGAAAGCACAAAACATGCTGACAAATATACCTAAGGGTGGACACATTTTTTTAACATAATAGTTTCCAATAATTACTATTGGAATTGAAAACATTACTTTGTTAACACAACTAAAACAGAACATGTCATTTAGAGCAGTTTTAGAGAGAGTTTCTAAAGTCATTTGGTGATTCTTTGATTTTAGGTTTGCTTAGCTAGTTTGCTATTGGCTATAAAAAAATGTTTTTAGACTCTCAGGTAATCAAGTTCTAAACTAAAATCAAACACTGGTTTGGTCAGTCACACAACCAATTTTCATTTCAGCAAGAGTTATCCACAATTATGTTGACTTGTCCTTGTTATTGGTTCAAGTAAAACCAATCACGAATTACTTCATTTTGTGCTCATTGCATTTTTACTTGCTCTCATGACTGGCTCTGTGATTACTTTGGTTTTATGACACTCAATCAAAAACCACTCTTAAAGTATGTTGCTAAATCAATACACAATTATAGGCATGAAGTAGACAGTGGAATTGAGAGTTTCCCACTAGTTCAGGGTTGTTTATACTACAGTCACATAAATACAAATAGCTGCCTAATATTGGATGTTTAGTCACTTTTTAACTGCGAGGTCTTAAATAATGTTCAGTTTTTATTGCTAACCACAGCTTGATAAGATCTAGCTCCTGCAAGCAGAGCCTTCTTCAACTCCACAACAAGTGAGAACAAAATAAGGTTGTTTTTGTGCCAGACTCGCTTCGTCATCAATCATGTCACCCTCGTCTGCCATTGTTGCAGTAGGCTTGAAACAACATTAGCTGCATGCTGATAAACCAGTTTTAACATGCTTGCCAAACCCAGAATCTTGCACTAAAACAACATGAATGTTGCAGAGCCTTCTTTTCTTCTCACTTTTTGTTGAGTCAAAGAAGGCTCTGCTTGCAGGGTAGGGCCAGCTAATATGGCTCCCCTTTTCCCACCTGCTCTATTCTAGACTGTCATAGTGACATTACTATTACTTATACAAATCCTTTTATCTGAGTAGAAAAACATAATTTAGGCAATATTTCAAACTTTTTCAAGTTTGTATTCTCTAAGGCAATGCCAGTACATGTAAGTGTTAAAATCAGAATTCATGCACACTGTAAATACATTGTGTTCAGTCACTTTGATTTGGCACATACTTATATAATTATTATTAAGTACCTTTCTTTTTAGTTGTTGAATGGAAAGACAGGATTATTCTAATCTACATACATTAAACCATACATCTGTCATCCAAGACATTAAAAATGCCGGTATACTGTAGTACCATTAACAGTTACTGTAAAATCACAAGTGGCCAAAACTCTGAAAGAAGAAATACTGTAAAATTCTGAAAATAAGTCCCCCGTAATCCGATGCAAAATTCCTTCCATTTATTAGCCCCATCTCACCACCCCCCCCCCCCCCCCCCCCAAAAGACCATTGGGCTTAAGATTTACATTGTAGAAATACCATGTTACAAACCCTCACCAACCTTACCAGCAATGAAAAATTAATGTATTAGGATTTCCTGAAATTTTCATGATTTTCAGAAACCATTGAAACATTCAGCTGCTCTACGATATATATGTATTGATTTCACAACCAGAAAAGGAACAATGAAGATCTTGTCACTTTGCAGAGATTGTTTTTTTCCTGTAACGAACAAGCTCCTTACCGGTACTCTAGATTCGTACTTCCTTTTAAATGACTTACCACATGGTAATCTTACATGTACATGGACCTTAAATTTTCCAAATATAAGCCCAACACTTTTGAGATGCAAAATTCCCTCCTACATGTACAACCATAGCCTGAATTTCAGCCGTCTCCTCAGGTTCGTTCCTCCCGAGAGAGACGTCTGAATCCAATAGCCCATAATGCCATCCAGTGATGTCACTAACAGAAAACCTGGTAGTGATCTTTGATTGGTTCATATTCTATAATTTTGCATAATTATCATAATTAACTCATCCGAGAAGACGACAGGATTCACTACTGGACTCGCGATTGTTGATCGTTGAGTTTCAGTGGAGTGATTGTCTTTGGCAAAGACCTTGAATTCGTACGGAAAACATCTGGAAATGGTTTGAAAACGTCCTGCACAATAACCGGCTGACTGTCCTGTAAACATGTACATTTTTACAGTCGCGTCTGCAGGGTTGTTGATAATCGATTATTTGTTCACACTCGCAGTGGTAAATAATGTCGCTACTCTCTTCAAGGAACTGTTCTTTCCTGTGAAAGAGTCTTTTTTCGTTTGAAAATTCACCATTATCCTTTCATGTTTTTCTACTTTTCTGTTGCATCATTTACATAGGTAATATCTCGTAGCTGTGTCGATTCGAACAGCAGATCGCGAGACAAAGGTCAACAGAAAGACAAAGATCAACTGTACTTTGCCTCCAAATATACTATAACGATTTGTTGCTTCGAAAAGGTTTTCACAACATAAGAGGCACTTGAGAAGCAAATGGGATGGAGATATATATATATATATATATGTATACATGTAGGTTAAGGCTTTTATTTTGGCCAGCATGATCTCAAATAATTTCTCAAGGCCAGTGATGGCTTTGTTTTTGTGACCCACAAACTCTTACTACCGCCGTGACAGTTTTATTTGCATAAATTAAATTGTTAATCCGCCTTGACGTCACTGGATGGCATTATCGGCAATTGGATTCAGACATCTCTCTCGGGAGGAATGAACCAGAGGAGACGGTTGGAATTCAGGCTAGTATAACCAGCCCAAGAATAAAAAAATATTCCAATGCTTATTTCAGAATTTTACAACTTTTACAATTTTTCGACTTGCCTTTTTTGATATCAAAAAGAATTTTTGATCACTTCATGTTTTCCAAAACCTAACTAGATTTTAACTACAGGATGTAAAGAAAATAATATTGGTCCACTTTTGTTATTGACATTTTAAGATATATATATATAACACAAAATGAATTTATATTAAGCCACATCATCATCATTTTAATCATCATCATTTTAAAGTCCATAATTAATCCATGCAAGCATGGGTTAGACTGTTCATGTAATTGCAGATCGCCACTTTGCAACTTAGATAATTTAATTAGGTTAAATAGAGGAGTGTGTTAACGCATGATGTCATACCTGCAACATCATGCAAGATGGTCAGCGGTTATAGGTACGATTTCAAGATGGCTGCTTCCTTGGATAAAGAAGTACATTTTACACGTAAACATATTCTTAAAATTCAAGAGAGAAGTGAAGTTGTTACTCTTCATGAGCTTGGATACTCTATATCCTCTCTTGCAAGGAAGTTTGATTGCAGCAAAAACCGGGTGAAGTACTGGATTCGCAGGGCAAAGAAGGGAAACACTCTGAGTGACACATCCAGACAGGGAAGGCCTCTCAAGACTCACGAATACAATGAAAAAGAAAATAGACAAGAGAAAGTACAAGTGAGGAAATTCTACACGAAAATGTGCTGACAAGCTATCTGCAGCTGCTAATGGTATTCACATCTCACACAATTCACATCTCACACTGCCACTACAATCCACAACTACTTGAGAAAGGAAAAGGGCTGGAAAACCATGAAAAGGAAACACAGAAAGCTCTTAACCAGTAAACAAAGACACAAGCGCATGAAATTTGTGAGAAAACACAAAAGCATGACAGAAATGGAATGGGAAAACTATGTATTCTCTGATGAAGCACCGGTTTATCTTTTTAACAAGCCTAAATGCAAAGAATGATATACATGGGGATCCCAAGAATTATAAGTGTCAGATGCACCTCAAGTACAGAATAGTGCTTTTGTGATGGTATGGGAGAAGTCTGCAACAGCATTAACAAAGTTACACTTCATTCCAGTCGGCCAAACCATTACAGCCAAGTACTACTCAAGAGGTTGTTGAGAAAGTGTTAAAACCTGGCAGCAACAAAGCGAACAAGATCTTCTGGGTGCATTGATGAACGCAAACCGATTGCTAACCGTGACAACCTTATTTACGAACAGGATGGAGCTCCTGCTCATACCTCAAAAGCTGCACAAATGTGGTATAGAGATGAGCTAGTAACCTGGTTTTATAGAGAAAGGAAACTGGCCAGGGAACTCTGCAGATTTGAATTCGAAAGAAAATCTGTGGTCCATATTTAAGCAACAGGTTTATAAGACCAAGGCACCTAAAACCATGGTTCAGTTAAAGGCCCGCCTTATAAATGCCTGGAGATCAATATCACAAGATTCCCTTCTTTCCTTGGTGCATTCCATGCCAAACAGAATTAAACGCATTCTGAGAGAAAAAGGAGGCCACTCCGGATATTGACTGAGAATTTCAGGTTGATCGAAAAAATATTCATAATTTTATTTTTACCATAAAAATGGACCAATACTTTCTTTACACCCTGTAGATATACCAGTAACTTGAACTCCAAGGAATGTTTTTTCCTGTCATAATTTTGGCCACTGCCTGAAGATCTATAAGTTATTTAGATAAACCTTCCTAATGCTCAAGGAATGAGGTTTGTTCAGATTCTTTAGTCTTCATTTTAATGTGGAATTCTTTGATGCAGCTTTCGAGAGCCTGCTTATTCCCTGAGAAGTAGGCTGTGATGGCATTGTTGAAGAGGAGCAGCTGTTTATGCATGACTTTAACCTGTAGGTATAGGTACATCACATAAGATTAAGAAAGCTTTATAAAATACAGCTATACATATGTACATGTAAGCCATAAATAAAATAGTCACATGTAGGCCACACTTTTTTAGAGAAAAACAAGGGCCAAAGTTGGAGGTTGGGCACTCGTTTGAAAGTAAAATGGAACAAATCCACATTTTTTGGTTTAGAAATATATGCATGCTCTTTCCTAAAATCGCTTTATAATACATGTACTGTATATCTTCAGCTGGTCACTTTCCAATTGCACTTTTTATAAAATTTGAGGATTCTTTAGTTTTTTTCAGCATTTACAAAATCTAAGAAATTGGATAATGTTTACCGGTAGCTGTTCAAAAACGTGATTTTAAAAAGACCCCCATTGCCAATATAAGGAAGGCATAAATTTATGGATTTCCACACTGATCAAGGAAAGCATGAATTTATGGATTCCCAAACAGGCAAAGGAAAGCACAAATTTACGTGCTCAATAAAGAAAGATCCAAATTCTTTAGTTTCATTGTCAGAAAAAGTCTGCATTTCTCTTCAATTTCTTCAATCAGAAGTAGCCAAAATTTAAGGTTGGTATTTTCAAAAATGTCAAAATAAGCTTGAGCCACGCCCATTTTAGTACCTCTTCGGGGTCAAATCGAAAATGTCCGACAAGCATCCCTACCCCTTTTATATGGGAGTCCCCCTCCCGGGCCTAAAATGGCAAAACAGCATTAATAAATTATTGTTCCTGCTAGGGTGTTTCTAAGAAATATAATGACAGCCATGTACATGTAACACACCCTAGGAATTGAAACAAAATACCCCTACCTTGTTTTCTTCCAAGAATCTCAGCTTTATAGCCAGATCTCCTCGTAGTCTATCAAATTTTGACTTCTGCTTCTCAAATTGTTGCCTTGTTTCTTCCATTCTAGCTGTCGTAGCAGCAGTTCTGGGCCCAGTCTGGGCAACTTCTAGATCTGATCTATATGCATCGTACTCTATCCTTGCTGATTCATACGCTTTAACTGTCATCACTGAATCTTCCATAGTCTTGTGCACTAGAGTATCCAGATTGGTATTAAAGAAGCTCAATGCACCAAGCAAAACTTCTCCATTTTTAATTAGAGACTTCTGTGTTTCTGCATTATAGTTAAATTCATCTTGTAGCTCTGGCGACTTCATTCCTAAATCAGAAAAGGAATCTCCCAGATTTTTCTGGGTTTGTAGCATGGCTTGAAACTGTAGCATCATCTGTCGTGACAACCTTAACATGTTCATGTACTTAGCCTGGGTTTCTCGTAGCAACAGAACCTTTGCTTCCAGTTCAGTGTCTACAGTTCTTGTTCCTTTTCCAAACCGCTCTGATAGGTATTGCCGTGTGCATTTGTATGTGGAAATGCTCCATTTCTTGATAGTATCTATTTTCTGGCCACTGGGAGGATGTACTAGAGCTGATGAAGCTCCAACATAGTTATTACCTGGCTGATGCCCCATGTCAGTGGAATTATATCCTTGTGGTGGCTGCCACAATTGTGATAATGGTCCTGGTAATAAGAACACAAATCAACACAGCACTATTTACATTATAGCCTTACTCCAAACTAGTATTTTGGTCTGTCATAGCCTGTGTCACATCCGAACTGAACCCTAGTTAAGTCTGTCGGTGAAACTTGTTCCAGATCCCCAATAAAGTACCAGGTTATATGTAGTCAATTCTGATTGGCTTTAACTAATTCTCATTCTTACACATCTTCTGACTGGCCATTAAACTGTCACCAGCCTCAGAGATTGATGATTACGGGCAGTCCATGTCAGAGGCTGCTCAGTTGAAACTGTTTGATTGCATGTGAGTCAGCTGTTTACCTGGGATTTCTCGCCCTAGACGAGGCCAGGTGTTGTTCCCAGTGTTTTACTATCGGGGATAGTAAAACTGGCTATTCAACTGTCACCAGTACGACTTACGGCTATTTACATTTCAAAATATGGCACCTTTTATAAATACACATTGAGAAGAGCAATGATATCTGTACAATATCAGTTTGAAATCAAGATTTGTTTGCTAGAACAAGAGCAGTTGACTCGAGTTGAGATACATGTACTAGATCTTTCCAAGCTGCATTGGAGATTTGTTTGTGTGGTCCTCAAACAAGCATTTTGTCATGATAGTCTAGCGGTTAAGGGAAACCAATGTGCGTTTTTTGATAAAAGCATGAAACTTTGTACGATTGTATGTCTATAGGTACTTAACAAATCTGGATATAGAGGCATCTCCGAAAATCCCTGTGAGCGGAATAATGAAATTTGGGAAAAAATGCCCAAAAAATGCTGAGTCAGCATTTCATTAAATTAATTGTTTGCATTTCCCATTTCTTAGGAGGCATGAAAAAAACTCCAAATTGATGTACAATATGCACATTTCTATGTAAATAATAATTATTTAGCCTATAAAAATGTTTGCTTGAAATTGTTGTTTATTTTCCCTAGTTTGTACGCATTTTAGCATCTATCATTCTGTTTTTTTTGGGTAGTTTTTCTAGTAATATTTTACCATACCCTTTAGCCGTAGCAGTTTCCACCGCAGGCACAAAGAGCTGTACACGCCAAGTTAGCCCGACTGCATTTGCACAGGCCTCTGCAGGCTTTCTTGCATGCGCAGTGGATTAGTTCATAGCAGGTTTGCTGTGCTTGTGGAAGCATTGTCCATACGGGCTTCCAAGGGTCACCCCTCTCCCAGCCCCATTCAGTTGGGCTTGGTATTTCTTGAAGCCTCAAGTGTGCCTGTCCCCAGACGTGGCCACCTTGGTATGTAGCACGAAGGATGTGCTGTTTAAGAGCAGCAGACGTTGGAGGGATGCGATCTAGACTGCGAGATCGCTTGCAGAACAGTTCCTGTCTTGCTTCGTCAACTGAGCTGAGCTCACTTCCTCGGTCATACAATAGGACAACAAAACACTCGATGGACTGCAGGCAGTTGTCAGAGAGGGCACTGGGGGCAGCAGCTATCTCCAAAAACGACCTGGTTACGTCTGGAAATACATTCCATGTGTCCCATGCGCTTTTCTTGCTTTTACCTCCAAAGTATGACACAGTGTCGCAGCCTGTTATTGCGTGAAAAACGGGCAAGGCTAAGCTTTTTTGAGGACCAAGCGATGGAGCAATATCATGAATCGCCAGGTACTTAAAGTGACGGCCACTTCCAAACGCAAGCTAAAGTTCGTGCTGAGGGATCCTATGCATTACAGACACGGCCAGGACAACCACATCCGTGTCGATCGTTCTTATCATTAATCGCTTGTGCTGCTGAGCGGCATGAAGAACATGAACGAAAAGCCGGGTATCTGCTTCTTCGTGGTTGCAGGGTTGAAGGCCATCAAGGGACGACTCAATAGCGTTACTTAAAACTTCATTACCGTATGTGCTGAACACCTCTTTGTTTGGAGTACCAAGGAGACTTAATTCTTCTGCGAGGAGCCCAAAGAGTTCTTTCTTGTTTTCATCCACACGAAGGAAACTTTTCCAATTTGGCGGGATTTTAACTGACAGTGCTACGCGGCGACGGGACCCCGATCCTCTCCTTTCTCTTGTACTGCTCTTCAGACTGTCATTCTTGTAAGTGTCCCATACGATATCAACACGTTGAGCTGACTGCAGCTGGGAGATAATATATGGAATGAAAACAGTTGCAATATAATCTCTGAATGTAGATGCTGTTTTGGGGGGCAGCATTTGAACAACTACCGCTCCGTCGAACACTTTTGCATCCACTTGAGGGCCTTCAGGAGGGACTTCTGTTGTACCTTTGAGGCACGGTACCAGGTCTGCTTTGTTACTCTGCCTTAGCTGTCCTTGTTGTGATAGCGACGGCGGGTAGGGCTGGTTTTCATGCTTGAAAAACTCTTGCATGTTACCTTCTCGAGACTGGCACGCTATGTACAGTCTGGAAAGTAGAGAACAATCTTCTTTCAAAGCTGTAACTTGTGCCTTGTCCTTGGAGGGGACTTTTGCTGGAGGTCGGCTAAACAGTGGTAGTTTGTTCCTCTTGATAGGGTCAGTTATTGGCTTCTTCCGGTCTATAAATCTATCTTTCACAAAGTCCTTGTGTTGAGCTTGTCCCATCTTCTGGACATTTTTTACTGCATCAACTACTTCTTTCGGCATGATGTCTTTTGTGTCAAGCACCAGAAGGTCGCCACTGTCCTCTTTAAAGGGATTTCCAAGCTCCTCTATTGCAGTCACAAGAGCAGTTACTTGCTTTAAGAAGGTTTTTTGGACAAAGGGTACTTGGTCGTGATGCTTCTTGGTCTCCTTTTTCGCTACTGAAGACTGTTCTTCGTACTCCTTGACCATCCTAGCGAGCTCTGGCCCGCCAATCATCCAACGCCTTAATGCGTCTGGATTGTCTGTCAGCCCAACTGCCCCATCATCGCCCTTTATGGATGCGTTTTCTTGTTCATGAGCGTGGTCCAGAGCAATGGCGGAGAATGCACGCCTAGATTTGTGAACTACGAAGGCACCAGTTAGAAACTGCTGATACACACTTGGTTGAACTACTGACAGCGCAGACATGTCTCGGACGTGGACAGATAACCAGCGCGCATAGTTCACGTGGTCGAGCGCAAACATCCAAGGCACAAGGCGCGCAACTGATTGGACGTACTCAGTGAAGTCTCCTTCTCGTATCGCTCTTACTATCTCAAGAACAAGTAGCTCTAGCTTCAACACTTGCAACCAGAAGCAAAACTGAGGTTGAGTGGAAGACGTCGACATCTTTTCACACCATGGCACGAAGTCTAACGGGGGCTCCGAATCGGGTAGACGCGCCTTGTAATCGTCATATGCCGTTTGTTGCAGCACGTACATGGCCGCAGCAGTAACTTCATGCGCATGTCTGGTTCTTGCTACATGGCTAACTTTTAGGAACGATTCAGCGGTGCCAGTGCTAGCTATATCTGCATTAACTAAGGCAGTCACCCAACCACTCCCATTCATCCACTCTCCTAGAGCTTTCAGTGCACACATCTCGATGCATGTGTAACCCTCCAAACATTACGACGTAACGCTTCTCTCCGTGGGTTTCGGGCATGCTCCACTGTATCTGCTTCGCAATGGCAAAAAGAGGCTGATCCATAGCTAGGACTGGTGTCTGATCAGGATTTAGGTATTGCACAATCTTATTAACAACATTCATACCATGTAGTATCATTGCAACAGAATGTGCATTCTCAAGAAATAGTGGTAACAGAGCGACAATATCGACCTGGTGATCAGGTGGCGGTTTCAGTGAAGCATAGAATGCAGCCCAAGACAAAAAGTCCTCATTGTTCAGTTCCGCTTTCCCATAAAGTGATTTGACGTCGTTTAACCAATCAGATTCTTTCAAAATCACAGATTCAGAGTTATCTTCGTTCGTTGGCATTACAGGTCCTGATATCTTGGGTACAACCAGGTCTTTTGTTGTAAGGACTGCCGGCTCTACGTTTCTGTATGCATCAGGAAGCTCTTTAACAGTCTTTTGTCGTGGTGCGCTTTCATCGATGACATTGATACTACGGTCAGTTCCAAAGTTTTCAGCAGTTACATGCTGCACTAGTGATATTGCCGTCCCATGGAAGGAGTCCTTTGCAGTTGTGGCACTGGGGTTGTGATCGATGTTGTCGAGAGCAGCGGTTGTAAAAACCTGGCTCCGTAGCCTTGGCGGGCAAACTAAACCGTCCTGTTCAAAGCGACAACATACACTATTGGCTGCATCAGTTGAGATCGACATGACACGATCATACGAGATTGACAGTCCCATCTGAAAGAGTGTATCAATTAGGTTTCTACTCCTGTTCTCTGCGTGGATCTTCAACCCTATGTATAGTGGGACAGGTGTCTCTCGCTCTCTATTATGACGTACTACAGGTTGAGACTCATCTTCCCTAGAGTCACGTTTCCTTTTCTTGACAGAGTTAAAGC
The DNA here is from genome assembly GCA_030867875.1 of Actinernus sp. WN-2022. Classification (NCBI taxonomy): domain Eukaryota; kingdom Metazoa; phylum Cnidaria; class Anthozoa; order Actiniaria; family Actinernidae; genus Actinernus; species Actinernus sp. WN-2022. The sequence goes on along the minus strand of JAOWCC010001751.1, from coordinate 34,007,159 downwards.
TTATAAGTTGCGAAACTACTAGACCTGCAACACTACCAGGCGATAGATCATCAACCTTGTCTGTCTTAATAGCGCATGGTTCGTCAAGAATCATTGACACAAGGGCTTTGAGAGAAGTGGGGACGCTCTCTTCTTGACAACTTTCTTTGAAAGATCCATTAAATGGACTATTATTTAGAGCAAAGATATCTCTTCTTACTATTCGTGCCGCTCTGGCGAGGTGTAACGCTTCAGAATCATTATCATGCTCGCAAGCCTTTAATATAGCGTCACCCATGTCTTTGTTGAAAGCAAAGACTACATTATTCTTCTGTTTGTGAGCAATCAAATCCGGTAATTCTGCTTCAAGTTTCTCTTTCAGCCGTGTTGCATGAACCCTGGATGATTGTTCAGCTCCTAAATCTGCTAAAATTGAAGAATACATTCGACACAAATGTGCCAAAGGAAACACTGGTGAAGTTTGTTCATTGCCTCTAAATTCCTCTATGTACGACACCAGCTGTGCAAAAGCGATTGCATGCAGTTTACTGTTTATCTGGTTTTCGGTTCCTTCACTATAATCTCTCCTGGCACGATTATAAAAGGACACAATACAATTAGTGTGATAGGTGGCATCGATTGCCTGCAGCAAGTTTGTAAAGCAGCCTGGTGTCCTTTAGTTGTGTAGCATATTTCCTCACTCTTGAGTCAATACCCTCCTGTCTTGTCGCAAAAAAAGCACACGTCCTCGCCTTTCTTTCCATCACTAATTGCTTCTGTCGAGCGCCTTCGTTTCACTGGAGTAGCTGCAGCACTTTTATCTTCCTCCTTCGTTTTCCTTTTAGCTGCCCTTTTAATTTCTGTGCTATTTATTTTATTCCGGCATGATTTGTGCCAACCAGCGTTATTATTTAAATTTGACTCGATACCCTGCCCATTGTCGAGCTCTTCGATGTTAAAGTTAAAAGGTTTTAAACCCAATTCATTCATTTGTGAGAGATTATTAACTAACGATTTGTAACCAGCTCCAGCATCGTTTCTTTTTGATTTAGCTGGACAGACAAGGTCTTCAGTAGTTTTCTTTCTGCATAGTATGCACAACTCCCAGTCAATCGCATTCACTGCACTTCCACTCTGTTCACTGGATGTGGATGCTTCACACGTGATATCAACTACTTTATGCCGGACCTTTGCCATTTGGATATTTGGTCTAAAACGCAAATGATATGCAGCTCACTGAACCACTTTTTATATAGGTAGCTCTCTTCAAAGTATTGTGCTGGTCTTACCTTTAAACTTATGCAGGTTTACTAATAACAGCTCTAGAACATATGTAGTTTACTTCATAAGCTCCAGGGTATGGGCGCGGCCATGACAGTTTGTGTATTAGAACCCAGGCCTTCTCCATGACAGTTTGTTTATTAGAACCCAGGCCTTCTCCAGTAACTTGATACATTTTTATCAACACAAAGGTTAACACAAAGGAATTTATAGTGTGCCATTCTTATCGCCATAGCAATAACATGTTTTCTCTGGTTGACCTCACGAGTATGATATAGATATTTATTTTGTAAAGTAAACTGAAAAATAAATTCTACTTCTTATGTTGTCTGCCGGAGTCTACAATTTCAGGGGTTATTATCTAGTAAGTGAAATACTTATTATTGTTTAGAACTACAGACAGTGTTACATTATAAATTATTTGTAAACATAATAGGTCGGAAGAAGATCATTCGGTAACATTTAGTTGCATACGGCAAATTATTTCGCACCACAACTGTAATACTGAAAACGAAAAAATGCTGACTCAGCATTTTTTGGGCATTTTTTTCCAAAATTTCATTATTCCGCTCACAGGGATTTTCGGAGATGCCTCTATATCCAGATGTGTTAAGTACCTATAGACATACAATCGTGCAAAGTTTCATGCTTTTATCAAAAAACGCACATCTCAAAGAAATTTTGGTCCTTAACCGCTAGACTATGACAGATTCTATTCAAGTCTTTGGCAAGTTTCCTTTCATGTGGCACTAAACCACAGGCAGCCTATTATGTTACATTACTTCAAAACCTGACCTGAAAATGAAATAAACCTAACCTTCTCCAATAGTAAAACACAGGGAAATGATGACTGAGCTCATCTAGGTTGAGAAATCTAAAGTAGACAGCTGACTCACATGCAAACAAACAGTTTCAACGGAGCATCCTCTGATATGAACTGCTCGTCATAACTTTCTCCGAGGCTGCATGGTGACAGTTGAATGGCCAGTCAGAAGACATGTAAGAATGTGCCAATCAGAATCTACTACATAATTATATCCGGGTACTTTATTGGGGGGTCTAGAAAAAGCTTTCTGTCGCTGTTTCACAGACAGACTTAACCAGAGTTCAGTTCGGATGCAACACAGGCTAGTCTGTCACAATTAGCCAGATCATCAAGTTTCAAAGGAATCAGTTATATTATTTTTGCACAGAGTTACAAGTACATTTGTAAGAGTGCACAAAGTTTTAATCAATTGTAGACAAATTTACAGTTGTATGGAATTTTACATTGGAGGGCAACCCTTTGTCCTCCAACATACATGTACATTTGACTGTAACATTTATGAACTTTGTGTGCTTGTAACTCTGTGGAAAAATAACAGATTCCTTTGAAACTTGATAATCTGACTAATTTTGAGGTGCTCTTTCCACTCATGGTATTAGTTTTCTCTTTGCTGGATTAAAAAAAAACATGTTTTTTATGCTTATAACCCATCAAATATTAGTGGTAGCAAGTGATTGGTGTTACATGTCATGTGACCTGATATTTTGTCTCTGCCAGACAACATTAATATCAGCGAATATACATCCCGCCGAGAGTGTAGCATGTGTCTGCAATACAGTAAAAGAAAATATTTAACAATTTTAAAGACAATAACCTATGTTGTGGCATTAAATGTAAACTGACAATATTTTGTCCAAAATTGTCTTTGCAGAGATTGAAAAATCTGGCCAACACTTCAAAACTTGTAATGACAGTTAATCTCTGAAAACCGGGAATAAATTTCATTGGTTAAAAAGTGATGGCTCGATGACGTACATGTATGCTTGGGAGGCAGAAGACCTTTCTCGATGGGTCTGTGTCAGGCTCTTTCCTTTTCTCTACCTCGTCTTCTCTTCTTGAGAGCCTGATACTCAGGTTAATTATAGACCCATTGTATAAATGGCATCCAATTGGAACCATTGTTTGGGAATCTTTAGTCTTGCATTCATTATGACCTGGGCCGGGTTGTTCGAAGCAAGGTTAACTTTAACCCAAGGTTAGCGCTAAATCTGTAATTGTAATCTGTACAGTTTAACCTTGGGTTAGTGATTTAACCCTGGGTTAGCGCTTAACCTTGCTTCAAACAACCGGGCCCAGGCTATTAGTATTATATAGGCTCACACTGTGTTCAGCTGGTACACCCATATACATGTACCCTGTGGTTATTATTTGTACAAGATAATAATATTCAAAGTGGTGAACTTGAAAATTCTCTAGGGCCTAGGAAGGTAAAATAGGAATTTCACACACCTAGCTATGTAGTGTATACTTCTTCAGCAGGGAAAAGTGTAAAAAGTATTGTTCCGGGCGTTAAAATCTTATTATCGCCGTAAAAGTAAAAAACCATTAAGAAGAGCAAGTTAACAAACGAAAAAGTGAAAAGTACGATGAGAGGCAGTCGATCCGTAACTTGAGAAAACCAACTAAGACTCAGTAAGAGTAATTTAGAAAAATGTGCCTTTACCCAATAGAATGATTTGTAGCTGTTACAAAAAAAATGTGTCCGTCTAGAAAAATATTTTTACTTAAGTTTTACATACATCCGAGAAATTAACATGATATGCCGACATATGGTGTGACAAGATTCAAGAACTGAAAAGTGGCAAACACGATAGAACGGAAAAGCTGCACGTACGTATGCCGGTATGGTCTATGGATGCAAAGAAAGTCGCGAGAACTAAGTCTAAGGCGTGCTACTCATATAGGTAGAATAAAAACAAAATATCACTTCCAGCCGCACCCATTTTGTCGACAACCTGCCATCTTTACCACAAAGTAACGAGTCATTCCCACGAAACTAGCGAACTCAAACTCACAATAGTACAAATTCATTGACACTGGTGAAACTGTGTCATTCGTGAGTAAAAATCAGTCGTACGCGTGTGGCAGCTTAATAAAAAGGTTTTAACCAGAGAATATTTAGAAATGCTTTCTCTGGGACCAGAATAAAAAAAACAGGGATTATTTTAGAGCTTCTGTACCTGGTTCTTCAAATTCTAGTCTTGGTGGTTGACCGGTGGCAGGGTCGTCGACGTTCGCACCGCCTTGTAAATCGGTGGCAACTTTAAGCATTTCTTCCATATGTGGAAAGTTTCGAGGGTCGTCCGCTTCTAAATCAATAGTTGTAGTAGCGCTAGTACCTATTGCACCAGGCATGATGTCGCCATTAAAGTCTGTTTCTCTTAAATCCGCTCCATCTTCGTCCATCTTATGGTCCGCCATCTTGATTGCTCAACACTTACGGGGCTCAAGTGACGTGGAGCATACGGGGATGTTGGTTCGATCGTTAAACATCGTAAGAAGCTGGTATTTGATTGGCTCTTTTCAAACGGTTGTTTAATTAAAATTTGAAACTTTAAAATTATTTATATAAACTGGGATATTTCTATTTAAAATATTAAACATCCTTTCAAATGAATTATTAAACCATTTCCTTGTCCTAATTATTAAACCATTTCCTTGTCCTAATTATTAAACCATTTCCTACTGAAATCGTAGCCCAAGCGTCGACTCTACGCTGCATGCAAAGTATTACAAACATCCCATGAAGGCGTAGTCAAGATCTCGAATTCTTTATAGAAGGCTTGGGGTATAAGCCTATTTGTTTTAGATCATTAAAATCGATTATATATCAAGTAAATAGGTGAATAGTAAAACATTTCTTGATTTGAGTGTTGCGTCTATGAGTTATAGAGGTTTCTATTTCCAATATCAGTGTTAATTATGTGATGTCACAGGAGGCCTGAATTATTATACAAAAACGTGCTGACAGAGAAAACATCTTTTTTACGCATCCAAGTTATATTTGGACCTTATATTAGTGATTTTAACAAAACAAAAAAATTTAATCAGAAATAAATTAATTCACAACCTGAAGGTGAAAGGCCTTTTGTTGGCCTCCTGTAACATCTCACATTAGCATATTGGAAATAATGCGCATTGTTTATTTTTGCACACGTAAATGTTCCTTTTGAAACGCTGGAGCCATGAAAATTAAGGAATAGGAAGTAAGAGCTTAACTTGTTTATCAGCCCATTACAAGTTCAACAAACCGGCCGCGCATAAACCGCTGACCGGCAAATATAGGCTTATATGAAAGTCTCGAGGTTAAACCCACGCCGCGCCAGTGTGTAAGTTAAACGGCTGTATTATGACTATCCCGACGTTTTTCCTGGCAAAGTAAACGATAGCATATCTTACTGACTCAATTCAAGTTTAAATTTCCAACTGCTTTCACCAGCCCTTGATCTTGTTTTAAAGCATTTGCGAGAATGGAACTGAATGGACTGCGAGTTTACATTATGTCAGTTTGCTATGATGAATAACAGACAGTCCGATAACTATTTGCTTACCTCGCCTTATAAGGCTCTGCCCCTTTGCGAACATCCTCGCCAAGTTTTCACTGAGTAAGTCCAGTTTTAAGATGTTCTGGCGCAGTGACCATAACCTCACAAAATGTTAAAATCAACTCAAATAGAGTCTTGAAAGAAGCCTTAAGTACGCGCATGTCCATTGGGTGTATGGGAAGGTACCAGTACTGGAATGCTTTGTGATGGCATGGAACGAATGACAACGTACAACATACCACCGGGAACCACCCGCACACATAAAACGCTAATTTTCGCTACCTTTCATGACTTCCTGATAAATATATACTAATGAATCATCATTATGTTAGAAAGCTTCAATAATTGGCTGGGTTTTTACAGCTGAATACAACTCGAGGGGTGGCGAATGATAAATCCGAGCCCGGGACTTTAAAGGGATTTGAAATCCGAGCTTTGAAAATCCGAGCCCGAGCTCGTCCGATCCGTTTTCAATATCCGAGCCCCAGACTGTCGTTATTGTAGTTATTATGATGAAACACCCAGTACCTTTCATCACGCCAGGTGAGGAATTCACCATTCAACCAATTAGCCGTCGTTCGCGTACCTTATAAAACACATGCAGAGGCCGCCGAAAACCGTGCTGCTCCAATAAAAACTAATAAAAAGAGTAAAAAGGCGCGACTCCGTGACCCTCTCCAAAACAATTCTAGGCTTCGAGACCCTCTCCAAAAAAAATTCGAGACTCCGAAAAGTAAAGAATTATTGAGAATCCAAGACCCGACATACAAAATGCGAGCTTTCGAGACTTTTTGCGAGACCCTCCGTTTTTCTTGACACCATTCGCCACCCCTAACTTGGTGATCTAATCTAATGTCCAGTATATCTGATACAACGTGGAGTTTAGTCATGAAAGAAAGTCGAATAGGCTCAATGGATTTATGGTTTAGGTTACACGCTTAACTGAGCGTCGATCTGAATTCTGGTTCTTAGTCCGCTGTATGACCCGAGTGTTGTGTTATAGTAAGCAAATAATGTTTAGGATAGGTTACGCTCTCGTACCCCAGTACGAATTTTAGTGCTATTACTAACAGTAAGTTACATTACATTATTGAAGCTTTGTTTTGTTGATATATCAACGCAGCCGGTGATTTTTATGACTGATTAGTCATTAGTTAGTAATCCACTAGCTGATTTTATTGTCATCTTTGACTCCTGTATGTGTTGCTCTGATTGACCGAACAATTATTTAACATTTGTAATGCGCTTTTCAACAAGTTTTGTATAGTAATTTGCGCAATATAAAGACTTATTTATTATTATTATTATTATTATTATTATAAACATCGAACTGCAAACGCTCAAACATGAAATTCAGTGTCGGTGCAGCTGAATGATAAAAAGCAGAGCCTGCCTCTGACTCGATGTGAAAGAAAGAAAAAAAGATTTTAACGGGACCTGAAACAACCATCGGGGCTGATCAAAGTCAGGACCCGGTTAAACCACAATGAGATGGAATTGGAATTTAGTATGTTGGTTTTTATGGCGGGAGGAAAACTGGAGAATCCGAAGAAACATCGGTCAGGCCTGTGTACCGTCCTGTGTTTCTTTAAACGGAACTACTTCATATAGGTATCCGTACTCAGGGGTGGATCCAGGGTTTGGACTGAGTAGTTTACTCTGAGTAGTTTATCCCACCCACCCCACCCCTCCTAGTAATAAACTACCTAAAATTTAGAGGTTTGAAAAAAGTTGAGTAGTTTACGGAAATCACATAAACTACCCTGGATCCACCCCTGCGTACTTGGGCCAGTTAAGTTAATTAATTGATAATCGCTTGGCCATACGAAAGTTCCAACTGGAACCATGCAGGAGCCCATTACCAGGAGCAATCCATCTCCTATACCAAGTGTATATAGAAAAGATCTCGTGGGAGTTCTCGTGCCCTCACTTTGAGAATCCAATCAAACCATAGTCAGAACAATGCAGTGTTAGTAAATCACATCAAAGAACCAAAAAATATTCTCAATCTCGATAATGGTGGCAAGCGCGCACGGACCGCAGCGGAGTCAGAAGACAGTTACCATGGAAACATATTCTAATAATAGCTCAAACCGGTAATACGCTGACTCACACTTAAATTGCGTAGTTCGGTATCACTTAGGTTGTTCAATTTGAAACGTCCACAGTTAATGTAATTTCTGACGTTTGAGCGACGCAGGAGCGATATAGTCAGAAATTGATATTCTGCCGGCACGCTAAAGAGATTTGGGGAGGAGCCTATATCATTATGGGTAATGCTTCTAGCATATATAATGCTTCGAGCGGGAAAACTAGTCATTCTAGGCCAGTCAGCTCCACGTTTGTTTCGAATTTATTTTATTTATCTTATTGATTATAGTACAGTTACTTTGTATAGACTTAGTAAGTCGATTGTTAGTTCTCTAGCCCTCGGAGAACTAGGGTTGCTGCATTAGGTCGAGGAGTACGTTTCCGCATTTCCCCACGTTTTTTGGCCACAACCCCAGGGTTTTTTTTTTCGTGGTTTAAGCGGTTTTTCGTATCTGGCAGTTTCCCATTAGTTAGGAATACAATTTATATTAGTTAATTGTATTGTAGTATACGGAGTTGTCTGGCGACTATCCGGCCACAATAAACTATACTTAGTGAATTCGAAGTCTCTTGTCAGTGTAGTCAGAATTGGTTGTTATCGTGGTACAAATAAAATTATCGTTTAATGATGTATTCACTATTTTCACCTGGTGGCCATGCATCTTAGATTCAAAGCGAGGCAACCCTTTGTTTTTGCTAGGCTACACCAGGAGCACATTACCAGGAGCGTCCATCTCCCATACTAGGTATGACCGGATTGAACTATATTTAGAACAGATCTCACGGGAGTTCATGTGCCCCCACTTTGGGAATCCAATCAAACCATAGTCAGGACAATGCAGCGTTAGTAAAATCACCTCAAAGAACAATAGATCGTTCTTAATCTCGATAATTACAGCAAGCATATGCACGATCGCAGCCCCCCCGAGGGGGGGGGGGTACTCCTGTTTGTGGCGTATTATGTATGTGCCGCCCGGGTGGGTCAGGGTTTTGAGCTCAGTTTGGGCAGGTAGGGTCAGGGTTTTGACCTGATTTGGGCAGATCAGGGTCAGGATTTGAGTATAATTTGGGTGCAGTCAGGGTCGGGGTTCAGTACTTTTTAGGCAGTTCATTTTTTTTAGCTACTATTCAAAAAAAGACATTCTGTTGCCGCATTTTGATCGCCTGCCCACATGCAAGCACTGAGGTTCCCATACATCGTGACGCCGCTAATTCGTACTTCACTACTTATCTATGTACTTCATCTGCTGATTTGTTTACCCAATGCCACGTCCCGACTTGAAATGTTCCGTATTTTGCATGAAATCCCGGTACGCGGTATACCGGCCAGGATATATATCCGACCGTGTTTTGAAAACAATTCAAAGAAGGGGCAATCAGTTTTTTTTCCCAAAAACGGGGCAATCAGGGTTTTTGGAGCTCGGATTGGGTCAAACAGGGTCAGGGTTTGAGCCTCTTGGCCTCACATACATACCCATTTTCATGTAAGTACCCCCCCCCCCCCCCCCCCCGGGATCGCAGCAGAGTCGGAAGGCAGTTACCAGGCAGCTCAAAATCAAGTGCCTCCTCGTCTACTGCGCACCATTCGCTGTAAACCAATAAGATACGAGTTAATAAGTTTCATTGAGTTTATCTCCACTTAAGTTGCGGATACATGCTGCATCATCACTGCGCGCAGCCGCATTGCCGGCAACCGGCCCGGAAGTCGAAGATACACTAGGGAGCCGTTACCGGGCCCCCAAGCCACAGGCTTATGTTATTCCGACGAACTCGAATTGGACTTTAGGTTACATGGTTGCGTCAGGAGCCCATGGTTGCGTGCAATGTTGCAGGATATATTGCAGCGGGTCTTTGCACCCTATTTAGCTTTTACTGACCATTTAGATTTTAAAGAGGCTATTGTTAAGCAAAATAGACCGGGTACTTGGGCTGTTTGTCGAATATACTGAGTGCATGACTGTCTACGGCAATTAAATTAGAACAATAAACACAGCGCGGAGAAAAGACAAAAACTACCCGTAATAGATGAAAGATTAATGAGTCGTCTTTTCATATATTTGCGACCTTTAAAAGCGTCTGACCTCAGTACGACAACCAACTTCTTCTAAACTTGTGTTATATGGTCAATGACCAATAACAAGTTTGGACATTCTAAATTATGTTTTAACCATTAAAGCCAGTTTTCTCATGCACTTTGCCTACCATAAATTTGTTAACTTGACCACGCAGTTATAATTATGCTAAATTTAAAAAGACGTGATATAAAGTGTGACACCATTTTGATATTTGAGCCACAAATCGAACACAAGGCACCGGATATAAGGGCTCAATAAATCAATATCCTTCTCTTGTTTTCCCACGAAGTCTCGACTGTATTTGGTTTTTCGCTTTACCTCTTCAACTAAAATATCGCAAATGTTACGTCTATTCAAAAATGTGAAATCTCATAAACATCTTAAAAATACAACTGGATGACAGTCTTCGACTCCGAAAATTCTCGGCTTGACCTTTGACCAGTTGATGTATCATTTTCCAGAGCTAAGAGTATACCATGCTTCGTTACATCCCATCAAACAGTTAAATTCGACTGTTGAGTGATTCTTGGACTGTTGAGATTCTTGATCAAGTAGACCTGTGATTGGTTGATCGTGGCCACGTGATTGGTGCTTATTACAGTGACAGCGGTCACCGGCAGGTGTTTGTGATCGTACGCCAATCGTCTTCAGTCTCTCATAAAGACAATCCCTAAATATAACCCCTGACAACAAATTTCCTGTAACTAGGACTGTAATGATATGTTGCCAGTTTCGTCTATGAGCTGAATACGTAACTGGATATTTTAAACACTGACCTCCTGTGACCCTACCTTAGTCAAAGCCATTCAACCTCTGCAAGGCTTTTTAAAACTACCTTCGTAATTCAAGACGGAGTCACTCGGAGTCAAGTTAAAGAATTCCCACAGATTAAGACAGATCAAACTAGGTTGTACGAGACCTGAGTGACCTGTGGTTTGGGCGCAACGATGAGATATGGGATTCAAATCGACACGGTTGCTTCGGCGATTTTGTTTTTCACAATCATAGCAGGTACTATTGTTGTTGTAGACTCAAGATCTTATACTGGTGGTCATGTTTTGAGGGGAACAGAAAAAAGTAGAACGATTATTAAGAGAACTCGCCATCATAAAGTATACAAAAATCTTTCCAATTCCACTAACGTCGTTTGCAACAAGAACGAATGCAAAAAAGTAGCAAAATTCATCAAAGACTCGATCGATACCGAGGTCAATCCATGCGATGACTTTTTCGCGTTTTCCTGCGGGAAATGGGTCAAGAAACACCCAATACCTAGGAGCTACAACGATTACTCAACATTCACGATGCTGTCCAAAGAAATCGAGGACGAACTTCGACAACTTCTGGAGAAGCCAACGGAGTTGGAAAAACTCTCGGAAAACGAGGCATTGCGCAAGGCGAAGGACTTCTACCGATCTTGCATGGATACTAAAGAAATCGAAAAACAGGGTCCTAAACCGATGCTGGATTTCATCCGTAAGATCGGTTCGTGGAGTATTTGTACTGATGGTAGCTGGAATAAGTCAGAGTGGGATATATACGGACTTCTGAGGAAGCTGCAGCGTAATTATTACCCTGCATCGCCTTTCTTCTCCGTGGAAGTAACCAATGATCATCTGAACTCCACTAAACACCTTATCAAGGTAGGTTATTCGCATTACCAAGTTAAGGTCAGCTAATACTTCGCATTAACGCCTCTGATTAAGGTTTTTGATTATCCGTTCCAGTCATTCAAATCCATTCTCACGTATCTAAATAACTGGATAAGAGGATAATTTTTGGGATAAATTAACTAACCGCGCTGGCAAAATTATACGAAAAGCTTTCGCCAATCTTTCTTTTTAACCTGTGGATACGCACGCTAAACATAGGAACGAGTTCGAGAAGATTTCGTATGAGTGGGACAAACTACGGCCGTATGTCCGTAGACTTACCGTAACCGTATGTTAACTTACAGTTATTTGATTGGATCAGAAAGACAAAACCAATGGGAAACCATTTCAACGTCACGGCAGTCTGTACAGTAACCGTGCCGTAGTTGCCGAATTGTGTCACTCACTCGCTAGCTGGATCTGTAATAGGTTGGTATATTCGCGTGTAAAGTCGTCGCACCGCATCATGGCAACGAAGCTGGCCATTTATATCATCAGTCAACCGATCTTCGATATCATTATTCTGATTATTTTAAGAGCGATGTACAGTGTGGAAAATGTATTTAGGTAGTATTCGTTTAAGTTACTTATGAATTCTGACAGCCGATGGCGCTCGTGACATTTGTTCACACATTTTAACCTCCTGACCTTTATGGCGACATCAACTAAAAAGCGCTCACCAGCGATAAAGCCGAAGCATACTGACCGACATGAGAGGGATCGACGAAGCTTGATCATATATCGAGAGGCTGCAGCAGTTGTGATAGCTCATTTAACATTATATACATATCCACGAGTTCTCCATTGGGAGGCTTTGTTCCCCTTACACTATCCAGTTAATGTAAAATGTAACTAACACTACATGATAATTAACAATTATTCACCGAAGTGGATGTGAATACAAATACAATAACCTATTTGTGGCGTCGAAATATGCCCTGATATTTCGTCCGCGGACATTATCTGATCCGAGAAGAGAACAGTTCTCGAGTGTGAAGCTCGAGGTTAACTGTGAGCTTCGAGGACCAGATAATGTCCAAGGCCAAATATCAGGGCATATTTCGACGCCACAATGTAGGTTATTGTTATCATCCTTCAAATATTTTCTTTGACGCGCGCTTATACGCTCACAGGGGGTGCGTATATTCGCTGATATATCCCGCTCGCAGAGAAAATATCGGGTCACGTGACGCATTCAACCAATCACGCGAGAGAGAATATATTTGATGGTTATAATCGCTGATATTTCCCGCTCGCGGAGAGAAAATATCGGATCACGTAACGCATTCAACCAAATCACGCCCAAGAGAAAATATTTGATGGGTTATAATGGTGAATATTTACCGAACCGCGAAGCAGCGAGGTAAATATCCACCACTTTTTTCGGACTAATTGTTTTAGTGGTTATATACTAACCATGCAGACTTTGATTCCATATTTTCTGAGAGTATATATAGAGTCTTTTCCCAATCGATTGAAGTATGGTATTGATAGGTAATTCATATTTCAGTTGGACCAATCAGGACTTAGTCTACAAAGAGAAATTTACTTCAAGCACCCCGAGGTATGTGGAAGCTCAATAACTTGATTTCATTCGAAACCTGGATCAAATAGATACTTCGAATATATTCAAAGTATCCTTTACTAGAGAGAAAATATTTGATGGTTATAATCGCTGATATTTCCCGCTCGCGGAGAGAAAATATCGGATCACGTAACGCATTCAACCAAATCACGCTCAATAACTTGATTTCATTCGAAACCTGGATCAAATAGATACTTCGAATATATTCAAAGTATCCTTTACTAGTTTTAATGAAGTTATACATGACTAACTTAGAGTACACTATACTCACGACTTCAGTGATATATATAAGCCATCATCACATAAATCGTGACGTCATAACTGTACATAGTGATACAGGGGATCGCTGATGACCTGTGCTAATGAATTTAATCACGCATGCGCACTTTCAGCCAATCAGAAACTAGATTTGGGATTGAATATATGAAGGGGTACCCTATAAGAGCATAAATAAAAAGATATGCGAGTTATTTACCGGCTTAGAGTTGGTCCGTACCTGACCGAGACCGCTGCATGGTCGGTACTTTCAAGATCGAGGGCACAGTTGTCCCTATACGGACTGACACTAACCCAGCAAATAACGTATTTATTTGTTCTCTATTCTCTTTCTACTTGAGACGAATTATTGAACAAGCTCCAACGAATTGAGAGCATGCGCACTCCAGATACCATGACCGTGGTTAGAGATAGAAAAAAGCCGCCCGCTCCCGGAACCAATCAGATCGTAGGAAATCGCAAGTGACCGCCCGTTCACGTGCGAAAAATAGTAAATGAATGAATGATCTAGTAAAGCCAGTAAATATTTCGTGATCTCTTGCTCAGATGGTCGACGTGTATGTAGAGTACATGGCCAAGATAGCGTCGCTGTTGGGAACCAAGTGTAACGCCACAAAGGAGATGAGGAAGATTATGGACTTTGAGACCAAACTAGCAAATGTAAGACATATTACTCCATCTATCCTACATCAATTAAGTTAAGCCTGGATAAGCATAAGCACGAGCAGCATGTGCACTGATCACTGGCAGCACTTGTTCTTATCTCACACCTATGAGTAGAACAAGTACTGCTAATGATAAATACGGCACTGCGTCTGCGTATGTTGCTTGTTATTATCTCAAACCTGTGAGTAGAACAAGTACTGCTAATGATAAATACGGCACTGCGTATGTGTATGTTGCTTGTTCTTATCTCACACCTGTGAGTAGAACAAGTACCGCTAATGATAAATACGGCACTGCGTATGTGTATATGTTGCTTGTTCTTATCTCACACCTGTAAGTAGAACAAGTACCGCTAATGATAAATACGGCACTGCGTCTGCGTATGTTGCTTGTTCTTATCTCACCCCTGTGAGTAGAACAAGTACTGCTAATGATAAATACGGCACTGCGTATATGTGTATGTTGCTTGTTCTTATCTCACACCTGTGAGTAGAACAAGTACTGCTAATGATAAATATGGCACTGCGTCTGCGTATGTTGCTTGTTCTTATCTCACACCTCTGAGTAGAACAAGTACTGCTAATGATAAATACGCGGCACAGCGTCATGTTGCTTGTTCTTATGTCGCCAGTGAAAACCAGGCTGTTCACTTGACCGATTTAACTATGTATCTCTTCTTTAACTGAATTTCACTCCGAGCTTGATTGGCGCATGCATATGCATTTCACATATTTTAATTGCAGATCACAACTTCAGCAGAAGACAAAGCGGAAGGAATCTACCGTAGAATGAAGCTTCATCACCTCATCAAACTTGTGCCAGAGGTGCGCCTGCATGATCCGTTTTTAAACACTTGTTCTTAAGTCGCTTTGAGAGGGTCTCCTTATAATCAGTTTTGCTTAAGTCGCCTTAAGTTGCCCAAAGTTGCAACAAGCAATTCTTCAATTTTTCTTAAGTTGCCATGTGTACCATAGCCTATTCCACGCTCTCAGATAGTGGAAAAGGGGTCGAAAGAAAAAGTTAAGGGAACAGAAAGAGATAGACAATTCGGCTCCCCCTCTACATTTTTCTCTCACCCAGTCTCCCTCAACTCTCTTCGCCTCCCCAATTTTTCTTTCCGCATCTGAGAGCCTGGAACAGGCTCTGTGTTCTAAAGAAATGCATTCTAAACGACTACAGGAACGCACATGGAAGCCAAGGTAAATGTAAAACATATAGGTATTAATAATATACAAGGTCTGCTCACTGTCATATAGTTGTGATCACTTGTTCTCGCCATTAGTTTCCCTGGTTGAAGCACATGCAGTACATCTTCCGTGGAGCACACGTGACCGATACCGACGTTGTCTTAGCAACATCAGCAAGTTACCTCAGCAAGATGGCTGCCATCATTAAAAAAACACCCAAAGAGTAAGTCCATCTATTGAACTTTGTCGTTATAAATAGTTACATTTCCTGCTAGATGTTTGAAAAGAAAACAGACAACTGCTGCAACTTCGTTCCTTTGCTCGATTTTCGACAAAATTCAGGAAACCACGTGAGGACGTAACTGCCTCTGCCAAATGGAAGCCACTGAACTATTACTATAACCTAAGACTTCATCGAGACTTGCCTGTTTTGTACATAAATGTTTTCACAACCTAGCTCCTCCTGTATTATGTAGTGCCTTTCCTAAGAGAATACATACATACTCCTTACGTAACACTCACTGTATCAGTCTACCCACACCGAAAACCAATTACCTGAAATTGTCAATAACATACAGAGGTACGAGGCTTTGGAACAGTCTCGGTAACGACCTAAGGTCAACTGCATCACTTATAGTTTTAAGAGAATCTTAAAAGAAACACTGAACTACTGTAAATAACTGAATAGAATAAGTATAAGTTAATTAGTTTTATTATTACTATTATTATCATTATTATTAGGGTAGAATAGCGTAGTTATAAGCACGACCACATCAGCAACGCTGCAAATTTATCGTGGGTAAATAAATATTATTATTATTAAACCAGGAAGTAGACAGAATGTATGGCGACATCGTTTTACTTAAGGATAAAACCTCAAAAGGAAAACTGTGTCCTCACCAATAGACCATTTTCTCAGGTATGCGCACGCAATATTGGCCCGCCAAATCGCTTTTTGAACAATAGCCGCCAATTTTTTAACAATAGCCGATAATTTGAATAACAAAGGCCGTCGCATCAGAACGAGTCTAACAAAAGCTAACAAAACTCACGGCCCGCCAAGAAATACTTCATGTAGGCAGCTTGGATTTAGACTGGTGTGTAATCAACTAAAGTCGATTGAGGTATGCTAACCGCCGTGGAAAGAGAGTAGCAGCTGACGTTTCGGGCGTTAGCCCTTCGTCAGAGCAAAAAGGCTTGGATTTAGTATTGGTTGAAATAATAGGGAGGGTTACAGGAAACCACTACGTGATTCCCACGTGAAGTATTTACCGGCCCGTCAAGCCTGTTGCGTGCGCATACTAGAGAAAATGGTCTATTAATCCATTACACCCATTACAACTCTAAAGTAAGCAAATGGACTAAATAAAAAATGGAAAACCTCGATCGGGCTGCTGTAATAACAGTGATAGTATGTTTTCCAGGGATACTGGAGAAGGCCTGAGCTGTGGCAAAGATGGCAAAGATGCGAGTGCAAAACAAATACTGCTGTAACACTGATTATAACAATAATAATATAATAATAGTAATAATGAATAATAATGTTTATTTGCACTTCTGTAATAGCTAATAATTATTTTATAATATTAAGGAGGAATGCCTTATCACCTACAGGTGATTTTCATAAGGATCATCGTAATAGAAAATGATAGGTAAAAAAAAAAATTAAGCAAACAATTAAAAAGTAAAAATAACAATTAAAAAAATTACAATAGAGATATTTATAATAAAATATAAGTAACTATATGTCAGTATGAATACCACATTTAGAATATTTTATAGTTTAGTACAAAAAGGGTAGGTAGTGGGATGAGTGCAGGAGAGTTGGAGAAACGATACGTTTTCTAGGCCAACTCCTCAAGTTTGCCACCTATTCTTTCTTTTCAATTGCAAGAAGATCAGTTTTTAAAATCTATTTAGAGTAACTCAAATCGTCAATTGGATTGATCAGGTACAGTGCCCCTTGACAGCTCCCTCTTTCTCAGCAATTATTGACCACCTTTTCTTCCAGGATGCTGTCTAATTACGTGGTGTGGCAGATGATTCGTGATAAGGTCAGCCTTCTCTCCGAGCCGTTCCGTAAAGCGAGGGCTGACTTTAATCGCAAGATATCTGACGTCAAGGACACTGAACCACGGTGGCGCACGTGCACTAGTATTACTAATGACAACCTTGGTGTACCACTGGGTACTCTGTACGTCAGGAATTACTTCAACGAGACGTCTATTGGAAAGGTGAAAAGAATGCAACAAACTGTGTTTTGTGTTGGAGTTCGTGAATGACCTTGTGCTTATTTACCGACTACTGTAACCAGGGCTACTTGGACAACGAGAACAAATCACACTGCAGAACGAAATCCTGCATACTAACTTACAATTCCTAACATATCCACGCGATTTTTGTTCATTCAAAAGACTTAAAAATTGCCATTTACCGGATCAAATCTCGAGCAATTATAAAATGCTATTGTATTGTACTAGTACACACTGATTGACTCAAATAACCTTAAGCCGGTTGGAATGCCTTGTTTTCGTTCTGCAATGTGACTGATTCTTGTCTTATCTTAATTTTACTTTTATGTTTGGATCATCATGGAAAAACCGTGATTATTGGAAAGGACATAGTATATTGCACAATTAACGTTATCCCATGCAGAACGTTAATATGCATGTCAGCTGATATGATGTGCTCTGGTTTGCATGCCATACATATGGATCTTAATGATTAATAACACGATCGGTACCGAGATTCGATGTCAATATTGAACAATTATTCTCCGCGAAGTGGAGGTGAATAGTGGT
Organism: Actinernus sp. WN-2022; assembly: GCA_030867875.1. Lineage (NCBI taxonomy): Eukaryota > Metazoa > Cnidaria > Anthozoa > Actiniaria > Actinernidae > Actinernus > Actinernus sp. WN-2022. The sequence goes on along the minus strand of JAOWCC010001751.1, from coordinate 33,989,195 downwards.
GGAAATTTACCGAGCCGCGAAGTGGAGGTAAATATCCACCACTTTTCACCGACACCGAGGTGAATAATTGTTTTAGTATATTTAACAATTATTCACCGAAGTGGAGGTGAATAGTTGTGGATATTTACCGAGCCGCTATCCACCACTATTCACCAACACTGAGGTGAATAATTGTTTTAGTATATACCACTCCAGATGAATAGCCAGCACCAAATGGTTATTTTATTTTCTATCAAATGGACAAAAACTCGCGCGAGATGATCGCTGCTTTGCTCGGAGGTGAATATAAAATCATATTCACTGTTTGAATAGCCAATCAGAGCGCGCGAAAAGTGATATTCACTGGTGTGGTGTATACTAATAGTGAATAGCCAGCACCAAGAGACCATCACATAAGAGAACTGATCTCCGTACCCTATGATAGTCTGCGCCAATCTATTTTTGGCTCAGTGGACGTCACGATGCTATTTTAAGATTCGGTACCAGCTCCTCACGGATTTTCATCGCTCCATCCTCAACCTTGATTTCAACAAAGAAAGAGAGGCGATGGATACGAAGCTTCAAAACTCTGAATTATGGCTCTGAATTATGTGTTGCTCCATAAACTTACTACCCGGACTGGTATGGGACGGATCTGACCTGATCTGACTTGAAGACTCGATAAAATGAACTTTAATTGAATTAATATAAGCTACGGAGTGTAATTTGAAACTGACCTGTTAAAAATATTGCCGTTTGGATTTGACTGGGAAACTGTAGGCTGTATTAAGCCAGACCCGTAAGAAATTCGGATGTGACCTGGTAGCCGTGAAAAGAAACTAGAGTGGCCTGAATTTCGTGAAACTATCAAAGGAAATGAAGCCGTATTCCATTCAGTTTGTAGCCGGATCAGCGAGCATGGAAGTCTTCCAAAAATTAGAATAAATTAACAATCCCGTATCATTGTTATTGAAACTTCGCTTACCTTATAAATACCCTGTAGTTCATATTCATGTATAGCTAGATAACATACCTAGGGAACTGATCGGATTATTTGCTCTACTCAGGGGCGTTAAGGCATGGGTCTCCAATATGGCCGCCGCAAATCAAGAGGGGGTGGTCTATCTCTTTGTGCTTATTAGATATAGTCTTGACATTTTGACATATTTGATAAAGTCACAACCTTAACACATTTTTGTAACAGTCTCCATGGAAACGTGTAATGTGACCTTTGAACTTTAATTTTAAGGAAAATTGGGAAAAGCCTACTGGAGGTCGGTAAAAGTTGTTGATATAGTAGATATTTTCATGTAAATGAATCAAGGTTAGGACACACTTCGGTGCTCCAATTTGAAAAGTTGGTTATTATTGGAGTGTTCGTTAATTCGGTGGAAACTTGAGGATATCAAATGTCACACTTGCCTTAAATTGCCTTCCCCTTAAAATAACCAACTTTTCAAATTGGAACAGCAACGTGTGCATTAACTTTGATTCACTTGCATGAAAATATCCACTATCAGATATTAACAACTTTTACCGACCTCCAGGAGGCTTTTCCCTATTTTCCTTAAAATTAGAGTTCAAAGGTCACATTACACGTTTCCATGGAAACTGTCACAAAAATGTATTAAGGTTGTGACTTTATCGAATCTGTAAAAGTGCCGAGACTATATCTAACAAGCACGAAGAGATAGACCACCCCCTCTTGATTTGCAGCGGCCATATTGCAATAGTTTGAGACCCATGCCTTAATGCCCCTGAGTATTTCATCAGGCTAATAATTGTAGAAACGTTCAGTTTATAGCAAGCAAGCACGCATCGACTTTTGACCACAATTTTGCGAAATTATATATCCTACCAGTTAAACTGAAACACTGACTGACTGAGTTTGGAATTATCGTAAACAGACGCTTACAATTCGCAAAAGAAATTAGAAATAGAACCTTTAATATCTTAAATAATCGGACATGCTTTTGCAACACCGTAATCAATATGAATCTGGAGAGTTACTGTCGTGAAAGTAGAAAATTGTGAATGCTTTGGTTACTGAGTAAAACACTGAATGCATTCTTCTGCTCTCGCCGCCCGCCGGGCCATTCGGACACATGACACCCACAACCAATCGGATAGAATGGTAAAAATAGTCAAACTAATTTATAGAAGCTAAAAATAAATCGGCGCAGACTATCATGGAAAAGAGGCTAGTATGGGGGATCGGTTCTCTTAGGTGATAGTCTCTTGCCAGCACCAAATAGTTATTTTATTTTCTGTCAAAATATGGACAAAATCTCGCGCGAGGTGATCGCTGTTTCGCTTGGAGGTGAATAGCAAAGGATATTCACCTAGTTCCGGAGTAGCCAATCAGAGCGCGCGAAAAGCACTATTCACTTGTGTGGTATATACCACATGATATTATTGCCGGAGTAATTTTCACCAGATCCGACTATTCTTAGCCTCCTCCGCAGGCAACTCTTGCATGTTTTAGATCGCGAGGAGACACCCATACTCGGTACTCTCTTACCACAAGAAGCCCGGTTTCACATCTTTTCTCGATTTTTTCGATTATAATTAGGAGTTGCCTGCGGAGGAGGCTAGACTATTCTTACCGTCACTTTCACCGGTCAGGACTTCAGCTCTTGTGTGTGACATGAGCTGCCCGCAAGACGAGAGTTCAACGCAGTCTGATAGTCCAAAACGCACTTATACATGCAGTCACTTGCATTTTATTGATCTTAATTACGTGGTTGTTTTCCTGAGCAGATCCAGTTAATGATCTCCGAGATCAAAGATATTTTCAAGGAGAGAGTGAAAGAGCACGACTGGATTGACGACAAGACAACTAAATACGTCTTTCAAAAGGTATGTGCGCACGTTTTTTCCTCAGCTTATCATTTTCGCCTTTGGCCCGTGATTTCTGGAGCTTTTCTCGTGTCCTACAGCTCCAATCATGCTTTGTTAAAGTACAGGCCATAACTGACACTTTCCTGTTTTCTGTTTCTACTTTCCGGTAAAAAAAAAACATTTTTCGTATGAAAAGGCTGACGCGCTAAAGGGCAAGATTGGTTACGCCAACTACATTCTCAGACCAATGGTGCTGAAGAAACGATTTGCAGAGGTAAGGGGGGCGTATCCAGGATTTTCTGAGGGGAGGGGAAGGCAGGTTCCTTTCGTTCGAAAAGGCGGGTTTGATACTGGCGCGGATCCAAGAAAACCGTTTATCTATGTTTCGAAATCCGAAGACCCGAGTCTCTAGGGGGGTTAAGTGGCATGCCGACCCCGAAATTGTTTCGAGAGTTAACTCTGTAAAACGCCATGTGACTGAAAATCGACTTGGAATTAGAACATCCAAAACGATAGAAATGTACTTTTAGTGCTTATTATTGCACCATTAGTTATATACAAGTTGAAACATAACATACTTATCGACTGTCGCATTCCCGAACTCAAATATGTTTTTGTCATGCTATTTTAAAACTCGGGGAAAATTATCAAGAAAAAAAAATTGCTTCTTGTCCGCGGAGAAATTCCAAAAATCCGACCGTCTTCCATAAAACGGTGTAGTGTGGTGGAGCCAGTGGGGGAGCCGGGTGGTTGAGTGCTTCTCCTCTCACATCTGTGGCCCAGGTTCGATCCACGGACGCGGCGCCATACGCGAGTTGAGTTTGTTGGTTTCTCGCCTTTGCTCCGAGGGTTTTTCTCCGGGTCCTCCTGTTTACCTCCCTTCACAAAACCAACACGCTAAATTCCAATTCGATCTGTGGTTTAGCCGGGTCCTGACTTTGATCATCCCGTGTGGTTGTTTCAGGTCCGTTAAAAATTCAGATCCGCGCCTGCAATATGGGTGAGCGCCAAAATCAATAGCCCACTTCCGAGATATGCCTCACTTCCTACATACAAAGAAATCAATACGAGGCTCCGTGCATAATGCTCAGTCGTTCGTGACAAGACTACAGCACTTCTGTAGTTTGTCACGAACGACTCAGCATTATGCACGGAGCCTCGTATTGATTCCTTTGTACGTAGGAAATGAGGCATATCTCGGAAGTAGGCTATTGGCACCCTCTTTGTAGTCTTTTCGAAGCGAGGGATCCGCCACACGTGATGATGCACAAACTGTGGGCGATCGTATCACCATATCGTGAAGCTAGGCTTTAGAATTCTATCTGACGCTTGCTTTTATCATTCAAATAGCTGGTCGTTAAAAAGGACTCGTTCTTCGTGAACAACGTCAACGTGGACAAGTGGGTTCGCCATCGTTTGTCGGCCAAACTACGTCAAGCCGTCGACAAAGAAAAGTGAGCAACTTTCCTTTTCTTCGTAATTAAACCACATACTTAACATCATTACACACATCGATCTATGCCGTGGATTCGTCTTAAATTTGCTTGTCTTTATATATATTTTTCGGGAATCTGAGACCTGTTATCATAATCAGTCAATCTCAATCGAATCTTTAAGTTTCTTTAAAATAAAACTACAAAAATAACACCCTGAGATCGAAGTGAAAATACCATGCGAATGTCCTGATATAATTTTCAAACTTTTTCGATAGAGGATGGCAAAGATTATTTTCGGTCGTGAGAGTGAATCGATTTGAAGTTGTTCTAAATTTCTCTTAAAAAAAGCAGTATTTTTCATCCACTCGAATCTTTGCCGTCCTTCAACAAAATCGTCTTATTTTCAGTTCTCCAGTATACCTGAAACATACTCTGCTGATCTGAGTTGTTATTTTTTTCTTTCATCATTTGTCTTTGATCATTTGGGGGTTGACACTGCCCCTTTATAGAGGGTTTTCACGTGACGTCACGGCGGCCATGTTGGTGTACCTTTAACAATAGATTCTTCGTTAGCTTCTTTTGTTAGGTACACCAACATGGCCACCATGCCCTTTGTCATTTCAATCTCTGGGGATTGAGTGAAAACCTTTATACATGTAATCTTTAGAAGACAGTCCAAGTGATGTTCTGTATTTCTCATTACAGGTGGCCCATGTTTCCTCAGACCATTAACGCTATGTATCAATTCTACGAAAACGAGATTGGTAAGCATATATCCTATACTTACTGTGCGACTTCTGCAACCGTAACCAGAGTTTCAGGCGCTCCTTTCCCGTAAAAAAAGGAAAGGAGCGCCTGAAACTCAGGTTACTGCAACCGGGGCCACTTAGACAACGAGAACCAATCTCAGGCAAGTTGAAATGCCATTGTATTGTAATAGACACTGATTGGCTCAAATGACCATAAGTTGAAATGCTTTGTTTTCGTTCTGCATTGTGATTGGTTCTCGTTAGGTGGCTCTGGTTCCAGCAGTCGCACAGTAACGCTTTACATTTCAGCGCGACTTGACCATTAGTTTTCAAATTAGAGTAATTATCTTGCCAATATCTTAGCAATATCTTTAGAATTTCTGTCTTCCGCCCGCTGTTTTGCGATTTGGGTACCACTCTCGATTCGTCTCTCGCCTGCCGCCCGCGAAAGAAAAGTGGATGAACACTCGCTTCGCCCGTCTGTCGCCCGGGAAAACGAGTTTTCGGCATGTGGCAAGTCTACAACATCTTCTCCACCTGGAATGGCGTCAGAGTGGATACGGTGAAGAGATCTGCAACCGTTTGTGCCTGTTCTTGTTAAGGACGTTAAATGACATGATAAAAGTCACAAAATTACGTATTGTTGGCTAACAAAATGCCGAATTGAAATGATAAACAATATAACAAATATTCTTTCTCATTATTTTGATTACATTTCAGTGATTCCAGCTGGAATTCTTCAGAGTCCTTTCTACTACACCGGCGAGGTCCCAAAGTAAGACTTTCAATAGCAATCCTTTATTGTATTGGAAAATTGTTCTGTTCAAATCAACATCCACCCTGATACCGTTATTTCACCAGATCGTTGAGCTATGGCGCCATTGGGTCGATTATTGGACACGAGATGACACATGGCTTTGATAACACGGGTAAAGCCACACAGCAGCGGTAGAAGGTCCAAGAAAGTTGGGATCAATCACGGCTTCTGTGAACCCCCCACCCCCCCCCCCCCCCCTGTTTCACCCTAAATTTAATGGTTAATCATAGACCCATTCGAAAAATGGCGTCCAATTTAATTAACTATTGTTTAGGACTGACTAGTCTCGCTTACACGTTCAAAAGCTTTTGTGTGTACTGACTAGCCTCGTGTTCACGTTACCAGGACAATAGCTTTTTAAATTGGACGCCATTTTTCGAATGGGTCTATTAAGTAATGGTCCAAATAAGAACTGTAGTGCTCTACGGCAAGGAATGTTAAAAGGTGTTAATTTTCTATTATTCTCTCGTAATGTCATTGGTTGATACTTATAAATTCAATAGAAACTTATCGAAATAACGCATTTTCATTCGATATTTTTTTGTGGTTAAATTTATTTTTGATCAAACTAAGATGGTTTGATTTCGAAGAATATCGTGTTCGGGGAAAGTTTTCAAATTTGCGATTGAAAAATCGTTTGTTTTCTCTATATCCGATTGGCTGGATGGTGACTTCTCTGAGTTTTCACAGAAAAAGATCCAATATAATAAAAAATACTTTATTTTCGAGATGTAGTTTGGACTGCAGACACCTCCTAAAGCACTTAACATATTCAAGCAAAAGGTTCATTGGGGGAGGTTCATTGCCGCAGAACAATGAGATTCTACTACAGTTCTTAGCTGGATCATTACTTAATTACACATGTATAACAAAGGGAGGGGTGGGTGGATAGTTTCTTAGAAACCGTGATTGATCCCCACCCCTACCCCCTGTTTCACCATAAATCATTAATTACAAATGTATACCCAAGGGAAGGGTGGGTGGATAGTTTCTTAGAAACCGTGATTGATCCCCACCCCTACCCCCTGTTTCACCATAAATCATTAATTACAAATGTATACCCAAGGGAGGGGTGGGTGGATAGTTTCTTAGAAACCGTGATTGATCCCCACCCCTACCCCCTATATGATAAAAACTCTTTAAGTACTCTAACAAAAAACTTCACAGAAATACTAATAGAAGTATGTGAAAAGGCAGGTATGAAATACCAAGATAGAGACAATGAACTAAAAGAGACAAATGCCAGTTGGTTTGACAAGGACTGTACTATGGAAAAAGAAAATCTTAAGTCTCTCGGGAGAAAGGTTTGTAACGATCCAAACAATGACCAATTAAGGCAACACTTACATGTAAAGAAAAAGCACTTCAGGAAATTATGCAAACAGAAAAAGACACAATCAATCGAATCTCGACTAAAAAACCTAGACCATAAAAATCCAAAGAAACTTTGGAAAGAACTGAAAAATCTGTTTAACTTAAACAAAAAACAGGCCAAAAAATCATTCCCAATTGATATACAAGAATCCTACGAACACTTCAAAAATCAAAACGATAATCGAAAGGACAATGCAGAGCCAGAGGATATAGTTAACGCTCAGATGAACTGTGCGACGGAACAAACAGGAGTTTTAGACTATGAAATAACGGCAAAGGAGGTCGAGAATGCTATTAAAAAACTAAAACATAAAAAGGCAACAGGCATCGATAGCATCCCAAATGAAATCCTAATATGGGGTAAACAAGAACTCATAAAGCCGCTAACATCTCTCTTCAATAAGATCCTTTCTTCGGGAATCTACCCGCAAGAATGGAGCATAGGCCTCATTACTCCCATCCACAAAAAGGGTGACCGATCAGAAATAGAGAACTACAGAGGCATTACGCTTTTATCTGCGCTTAGTAAACTATTCACATCAATTTTAAACCAGAGATTATACGACTACCTAACATATAAAGGAATACTGAAGAAAGAACAATTTGGGTTTAGAAAACGACACTCCACTGTTGATAGCATTTTTGTTTTGAAAGGCCTTATCGATAAGTACGTTAAAAGTAAACCAAACAAGAAAAATAACATGCTTTTTACTTGCTTTGTCGATTTTAAAAAAGCATTTGATAGTATACCAAGGGAAAAGCTGTTCGAGAAAATAAAACAGGCAGGTATTGAAGGTAATTTTTTCTCACTATTACACTCAATGTATTCCGACGATTATTCAGCAGTTAAAATAGATAATGTTATCACAGAAAAGTTTAGATGTTACATTGGAGTCAAACAGGGCTGCATTCTAAGCCCCACCCTCTTTAATCTTTTCCTCAGTGATCTGCCTCAAGTGTTAGACGAATCAGGAGTAAAGGATCCCATATGTATTGCCGGTGGAACTAATATAAGCAACTTACTCTACGCAGACGACTTAGTCCTAGTATCTAAGAATAAACATGATTTACAAAGTCTACTGGAAGGCCTTGAAGGGTATTGCGACACTAACCAATTAACTGTTAATATAGAGAAAACAAAAGCTATTGTTTTTAATAATAACGGAAAACGAATGAACAATTATTGTTTTTATTATAAAAATAACCAATTAGAAAATGTGCGAATGTACAAATATCTCGGACTTACTTTCAGCGCATTCGGCAACTTTAATGTGGCAACACAAGAACTTAAAAAATCAGCACTGAAGGCAATGTTTAAACTAAAAAAAGAAATGGGATCCCACTTTAGATCTGATATTAAACTGACAATCAAACTCTTCGACACTTTGATAAAACCAATCTTGCTCTATGGAAGCGAAATCTGGGGGACCGATAGCAAAAGATCTAACGAAAATGATCCGATAGAAATAGTGCATACAAAATTTTGCAAGTTACTATTAGGAACCAGCAGAACATCAGTCAATAATGGATGTAGAGCAGAGCTTGGTAGATATCCTTTGAGATGTGAATTAACATTCAGAAGTATTAACTATTGGACAAAATTGTTAACCAGGGACGAGCCAATGCTTACAAAAAATATGTATCTCGACAGTATGCAATCAAGCAACCCAGTTTTTTGGAGTTACAAAATTAAGCGAACCGTACAAAGCCTAGGCTATGGTGATATATGGATACTCCAAAATAATACTCCAGATTTTAGGGAATTTCTGAAGAATATAAAGCAACGCCTAAAAGACACAGAACTACAAATTTGGTTAAGTGATATATTTAATGACCAACGACAGAATCCAAACCAGAGTAACAAACTACGAGTTTATCGAACATTCAAAACGAAGTATGAATTCGAAAACTATTTGGATCTTGTCAGAAACATCAAACATAGAATTACGTTCACCAAATTAAGAATAAGCAATCATTGCCTTCAAATTGAAAAAGGAAGACACCTTAAACCTTATCTAAAACCAGAAGAACGAATTTGCCCAACATGCAAACAAGAAATGGAAGACGAAATTCACTTCCTGCTGAGATGCAAAACTTACCAGACAATCAGGCATGATTTCTTTTCCTCCTTAAAAACTCTAACGAAATTAGATAGCAGAAAAATGACAGAAAAAGAACTATTTTCGGTAATCATTGATCCCCCGAGACAAGTCACAACAATAGCAGCAAAATATGTTTATGATTGTATGGACATGCGATCCACCATAATTTCAGCACAAATAATGTAAGCTAATTTAATGATAACTAACTATATATATATTATATTTTTAAGATTACAGAACAATCTATCCGTCATTAACCAACTTTTTAAATTTGTTAGCAGTCATCTGATGTACCAATGTAGTACAAAGAGCTAATGAATAAAGTCTGTCAGTCAGTCTCTATACCCAAGGGAAGGGTGGGTGGATAGTTTCTTAGAAACCGTGATTGATCCCCACCCCTACCCCCTGTTTCACCATAAATCATTAATTACAAATGTATACCCAAGGGAGGGGTGGGTGGATAGTTTCTTAGAAACCGCGATTGATCCCCACCCCTACCCCCTGTTTCACCATAAATCATTAATTACAAATGTATACCCAAGGGAGGGTTGGGTGGATAGTTTCTTAGAAACCGCGATTGATCCCCACCCCTACCCCCTGTTTCACCATAAATCATTAATTACAAATGTATACCCAAGGGAGGGGTGGGTGGATAGTTTCTTAGAAACCGTGATTGATCCCCACCCCTACCCCCTGTTTCACCATAAATCATTAATTACAAATGTATACCCAAGGGAAGGGTGGGTGGATAGTTTCTTAGAAACCGTGATTGATCCCCACCCCTACCCCCTGTTTCACCATAAATCATTAATTACAAATGTATACCCAAGGGAGGGTTGGGTGGATAGTTTCTTAGAAACCGTGATTGATCCCCACCCCTACCCCCTGTTTCACCATAAATCATTAATTACAAATGTATACCCAAGGGAGGGGTGGGTGGATAGTTTCTTAGAAACCGTGATTGATCCCCACCCCTACCCCCTGTTTCACCATAAATCATTAATTACAAATGTATACCCAAGGGAGGGTTGGGTGGATAGTTTCTTAGAAACCGTGATTGATCCCCACCCCTACCCCCTGTTTCACCATAAATCATTAATTACAAATGTATACCCAAGGGAGGGTTGGGTGGATAGTTTCTTAGAAACCGTGATTGATCCCCACCCCTACCCCCTGTTTCACCATAAATCATTAATTACAAATGTATACCCAAGGGAAGGGTGGGTGGATAGTTTCTTAGAAACCGTGATTGATCCCCACCCCTACCCCCTGTTTCACCATAAATCATTAATTACAAATGTATACCCAAGGGAGGGTTGGGTGGATAGTTTCTTAGAAACCGTGATTGATCCCCACCCCTACCCCCTGTTTCACCATAAATCATTAATTACAAATGTATACCCAAGGGAGGGGTGGGTGGATAGTTTCTTAGAAACCGTGATTGATCCCCACCCCTACCCCCTGTTTCACCATAAATCATTAATTACAAATGTATACCCAAGGGAGGGTTGGGTGGATAGTTTCTTAGAAACCGTGATTGATCCCCACCCCTACCCCCTGTTTCACCATAAATCATTAATTACAAATGTATACCCAAGGGAGGGTTGGGTGGATAGTTTCTTAGAAACCGTGATTGATCCCCACCCCTACCCCCTGTTTCACCATAAATCATTAATTACAAATGTATACCCAAGGGAGGGTTGGGTGGATAGTTTCTTAGAAACCGTGATTGATCCCCACCCCTACCCCCTGTTTCACCATAAATCATTAATTACAAATGTATACCCAAGGGAGGGGTGGGTGGATAGTTTCTTAGAAACCGTGATTGATCCCCACCCCTACCCCCTGTTTCACCATAAATCATTAATTACAAATGTATACCCAAGGGAGGGGTGGGTGGATAGTTTCTTAGAAACCGTGATTGATCCCCACCCCTACCCCCTGTTTCACCATAAATCATTAATTACAAATGTATACCCAAGGGAGGGGTGGGTGGATAGTTTCTTAGAAACCGTGATTGATCCCCACCCCTACCCCCTGTTTCACCATAAATCATTAATTACAAATGTATACCCAAGGGAGGGGTGGGTGGATAGTTTCTTAGAAACCGTGATTGATCCCCACCCCTACCCCCTGTTTCACCATAAATCATTAATTACAAATGTATACCCAAGGGAGGGTTGGGTGGATAGTTTCTTAGAAACCGCGATTGATCCCCACCCCTACCCCCTGTTTCACCATAAATCATTAATTACAAATGTATACCCAAGGGAGGGGTGGGTGGATAGTTTCTTAGAAACCGTGATTGATCCCCACCCCTACCCCCTGTTTCACCATAAATCATTAATTACAAATGTATACCCAAGGGAGGGTTGGGTGGATAGTTTCTTAGAAACCGCGATTGATCCCCACCCCTACCCCCTGTTTCACCATAAATCATTAATTACAAATGTATACCCAAGGGAGGGGTGGGTGGATAGTTTCTTAGAAACCGTGATTGATCCCCACCCCTACCCCCTGTTTCACCATAAATCATTAATTACAAATATATACCCAAGGGAAGGGTGGGTGGATAGTTTCTTAGAAACCGTGATTGATCCCCACCCCTACCCCCTGTTTCACCATAAATCATTAATTACAAATGTATACCCAAGGGAGGGTTGGGTGGATAGTTTCTTAGAAACCGTGATTGATCCCCACCCCTACCCCCTGTTTCACCATAAATCATTAATTACAAATGTATACCCAAGGGAGGGGTGGGTGGATAGTTTCTTAGAAACCGTGATTGATCCCCACCCCTACCCCCTGTTTCACCATAAATCATTAATTACAAATGTATACCCAAGGGAGGGTTGGGTGGATAGTTTCTTAGAAACCGTGATTGATCCCCACCCCTACCCCCTGTTTCACCATAAATCATTAATTACAAATGTATACCCAAGGGAGGGTTGGGTGGATAGTTTCTTAGAAACCGTGATTGATCCCCACCCCTACCCCCTGTTTCACCATAAATCATTAATTACAAATGTATACCCAAGGGAAGGGTGGGTGGATAGTTTCTTAGAAACCGTGATTGATCCCCACCCCTACCCCCTGTTTCACCATAAATCATTAATTACAAATGTATACCCAAGGGAGGGTTGGGTGGATAGTTTCTTAGAAACCGTGATTGATCCCCACCCCTACCCCCTGTTTCACCATAAATCATTAATTACAAATGTATACCCAAGGGAGGGGTGGGTGGATAGTTTCTTAGAAACCGTGATTGATCCCCACCCCTACCCCCTGTTTCACCATAAATCATTAATTACAAATGTATACCCAAGGGAGGGTTGGGTGGATAGTTTCTTAGAAACCGTGATTGATCCCCACCCCTACCCCCTGTTTCACCATAAATCATTAATTACAAATGTATACCCAAGGGAGGGTTGGGTGGATAGTTTCTTAGAAACCGTGATTGATCCCCACCCCTACCCCCTGTTTCACCATAAATCATTAATTACAAATGTATACCCAAGGGAGGGTTGGGTGGATAGTTTCTTAGAAACCGTGATTGATCCCCACCCCTACCCCCTGTTTCACCATAAATCATTAATTACAAATGTATACCCAAGGGAGGGGTGGGTGGATAGTTTCTTAGAAACCGTGATTGATCCCCACCCCTACCCCCTGTTTCACCATAAATCATTAATTACAAATGTATACCCAAGGGAGGGGTGGGTGGATAGTTTCTTAGAAACCGTGATTGATCCCCACCCCTACCCCCTGTTTCACCATAAATCATTAATTACAAATGTATACCCAAGGGAAGGGTGGGTGGATAGTTTCTTAGAAACCGTGATTGATCCCCACCCCTACCCCCTGTTTCACCATAAATCATTAATTACACATGTATAACAAAGGGAGGGGTGGGTGGATAGTTTCTTAGAAACCGTGATTGATCCCCACCCCTACCCCCTGTTTCACCATAAATCATTAATTACAAATGTATACCCAAGGGAGGGTTGGGTGGATAGTTTCTTAGAAACCGTGATTGATCCCCACCCCTACCCCCTGTTTCACCATAAATCATTAATTACAAATGTATACCCAAGGGAGGGTTGGGTGGATAGTTTCTTAGAAACCGCGATTGATCCCCACCCCTACCCCCTGTTTCACCATAAATCATTAATTACAAATGTATACCCAAGGGAAGGGTGGGTGGATAGTTTCTTAGAAACCGTGATTGATCCCCACCCCTACCCCCTGTTTCACCATAAATCATTAATTACACATGTATAACAAAGGGAGGGGTGGGTGGATAGTTTCTTAGAAACCGTGATTGATCCCCACCCCTACCCCCTGTTTCACCATAAATCATTAATTACAAATGTATACCCAAGGGAGGGTTGGGTGGATAGTTTCTTAGAAACCGTGATTGATCCCCACCCCTACCCCCTGTTTCACCATAAATCATTAATTACAAATGTATACCCAAGGGAGGGTTGGGTGGATAGTTTCCAGAAACCGCGATTGATCCGAAAGTTGGTGATGCGCAAAACATATATGGAAGCATAGCCTCAGCTCCGCGTTTACTTCGTGAAGTCACATTTACCTAATAATATTGCGCAGTCATTTTCTTTCTGTTCTATAGTAAAAGTCCCACCGTGTTAGTTTGTCTGTCTCTTCTCTCGTCTCAAATCCTTCTCATTTCTTTTTCTTTATGTCTGAAAGGTCGTAAGTTTGACAAGAACGGTGACATCGTGAAAGAATGGTGGTCCAAGTCTTCCCTAAGTGAGTTCAGCAAGCGAGCCAATTGTATTGCGGTGCAGTATTCAAAGTACAAAATCCAAGGCAAATATCCGGTAAATATTCTTTTTTCTTTTGTTCTTTGGCTTTTATAACATGACATGTTTCCTTATACGGCATTATTTTGCATCTAAGCATGGTCGTTAGCCAATCAGAGCGCACCGCCGTTATATAAACTACTTACTGCATGTCCCAACCATGCGCGGAGATTACTGGTGGTGCATGACGCACACATTGCGCAACAAGCTTTGAGCTAAAAATATTTACTTTACTCTAGAAATGGCGGTTATGGGGCATTTCTCTCACTTTGGGTTTTTCTCTCTTCTTTGTCTTAAATAAAGGAAAGGCTGCACACTCCAATTCAAACCACGAGGCACTTGAGGCCGATTTTTCCCACGAAAACCCATCCGATAGGCGTAATTTCCTCCGTCAGGTGAAAGGTAGATAGTTTTTCTTACCCCAGAAGTTTACAGACTTGAGAAATCATTATCCTAACTCTTCCAAATGAACTCATTTCTTTGAAAAAGCCCTCTCATTCTTCGTCAGAAACTACGTGTTTGCTGCTGTTCGGTCATGACCGTGGCAAAAAATAGAGAGCTTAAGCAACCACGACGGCAACGTCTAGGACGACGGCATGAAACAATAGCCGTAATTGCAATATACAATAACTGCACGTGGGAATGCACGCAGTCACCTACATTTCAACCGGTCTCAGGCTGGAAAAACAGAACGTGAAAACCCCACATTTTACGTTTACAAGAGAACGCCAACGTATAAAGTAAGTCACTCCGTTTTTCTTTCGGCGTGAACGGAACTCTATGCTTGTCATATTTTTCGAAGATATGAATGTGAAAAGTAATTAAAGGCGAACGAAGGAAATAGTAAGCATCATATTTCGTTAGAAAACATTTTTCTAGGTTCCGTCCTCGCTGCCGTCGCCGTCGTTTATGCTTAAGCTCTCTACCAGGCTACAAAGCCGAGTTTGCCACGGTCACGACCGAATAGCAGCAAACACGTAGTTTCTGACGAAGAATGAGAGGGCTTTTTCAAAGAAATGAGTTCATTTGGAAGAGTTAGGATAATGATTGCTCAAGTCTGTAAACTTCTGGGGTAAGAAAAACTATCTACCTTTCACCTGACGGAGGAAATTACGCCTATCGGATGGGTTTTCGTGGGAAAAATCGGCCTCAAGTGCCTCGTGGTTTGAATTGGAGTGTGCAGCCTTTCCTTTATTTAAGACAGAGAAGAGAGAAAAACCCAAAGTGAGAGAAATGCCCCATAACCGCCATTTCTAGACCCCAGAGAAACAACAGGACAACAACAAACTCTTAAGGTAAGTTTATTTTCTTTATCTGAGAATTTTGTGAAATAATAGTCACACAGTGCAAATACAGAGCTTGGGCTGCCTGTGGATGATGTAGCTATTTTTAGCTTTGTGTTTCCCGCGAGAAGAAACAAAGGCCGTCACTTTTAACCAATCAGGATGCACTGAAAAATTGTAATTAACACGGTTCAAACTGCTAAAAATACTAAAGCGCAAGAGAACAAAAAACGAAATCGCATACCAGAACTTCGCTACTATAAATAGCCACATCGTCTACTATGCTATGGGCGCTACCCATCACATACACGACTTTCATAATGGCCGCCTCCAGCCGCCTCCTAATTTGCATAATTTGGAAGATAAATATGTAGGTGAAAACCAATGCTACTACATGAAAGATCACATTAAACTAGTAATTGTATCGAGTTTTAGAGGAATGTGGACAATAGGCAATATTCGTATTCTCACGGACGAGCTGGAACGAACACTCAATGGAGGCTTGTGCGGGGGAATTCGCTAAAAACTATTTAGCATTAAAAAGATTCCCCCGCATGAGCCTCCATTTAGTGCTCGTTCCAGCTCGTCCGTGAGAATACGAATATTGCCTATTGCTGTTGAGCATTTGTAATGCAGAAAAATATGAAAGCGAGGCTATAAAGGCCTCCGTCGTTTTTCTCATACAAATCTCTCTAATTTCAACTGGCTGTAACTTCATTGCTTTATAAGCTACAGCACTCAACTTTCACAAGGTCACTAATGTCGACAGGCTCTTTCACATGGCAATGTTCATATTTTCTATACACGTGGATAAACTACCGAAACGGGAAATCACATATGCAAATTAGGAGGCGGTAATTATGAAAGTCGTGTATAGGTACCAAAGAAGCAAGACGAATTCTCACTCCACTAGTTGCATCTTTCTATAGCCTGTAACTCGAGCGTTTTTGTGTAATGTAGACACCGTTTGTGTTAGTAACATTAATCGACATCATGTTGAGTATTCTTTATCTTTGCCAACAGCTTAGTGGGATCGTTACACTTGGAGAGAACATAGCGGACAACGGAGGAACAAAGCTCTCTTACAATGTATAAAAAATTCTTTAAAATATTGTTCAATATTCTTTACGACGTTATTCATAATCAATATGCCTTTTGCAGGAAACAGTTACGTGCTGATATATCACTTCAATAACCAATGAACCATAGCTAGTAACAGTTACATGCTGATATATCACTTCAATAACCAATGAACCATAGCTAGTAACAGTTACATGCTGATATATCACTTCAATAACCAATGAACCATAGCTAGTAACAGTTACATGCTGATAGATCACTTCAATAACCAATGAACCATAGCTAGTAACAGTTACATGCTGATAGATCACTTCAATAACCAATGAACCATAGCTAGTAACAGTTACATGCTGATAGATCACTTCAATAACCAATGAACCATAGCTAGTAACAGTTACATGCTGATAGATCACTTCAATAACCAATGAACCATAGCTAGTAACAGCTACATGCTGATAGATCACTTCAATAACCAATGAACCATAGCTAGTAACAGTTACATGCTGATAGATCACTTCAATAACCAATGAACCATAGCTAGTAACAGTTACATCGGCTGATATATCACTTCAATAACCAATGAACCATAGCTAGTAACAGTCACGTGCTGATATATCACTTCAATAACCAATGAAGTGCGCTGGTAAATTATTTACTGGATGGAAAACAAACTTCAAACCGCTGTTTTAGAAAGATCGACAATCGATTGGAGGTGAAAAGTAGCATTCACAAACAAGTTTTGCTAATAACACTACCGATCTCGTACAAGTGCGTGTAAATGATGACATCAATACCTTTTTGCCATCCAGTACCACCACGTGATTGTATCCTGAAAAAGGCTCATTTCCATCGTTACCGTTACTGGAGCCACCCGTATTAAAACATTACACAACACTGATCGCGTTCATTGTCGTTTACAACTCAGGCGTATCACAAATGGCTCAAAGAAAATGGTGGTCAGGAACCGATACTCCCAGGTCTGAAGTACACTAACGAGCAGCTCTTCTTTATTGGATACGCCCAGGTAAACTAACATCAATACTATTATTCACCAAGCTATCCATTACCGGGTTTTACGGCGACATAATTACACAGCTGTGACGTCATCACTTTAGTGAAACAAACTCGGTGATGTATAGCTTGGTGAATAAACTGCGGTTACGGTGCGGTCAATCGTGTATTACGACATTCACCACTCGAGTGAAGATAAAAGCCGCATCTACATACGGCCATGTAATATTCTCTGCATACAACGACGAATTCACCTAGAGAAGATAAAAACCGTATCTCCGCTCGGCCATGTAATAATCCTCTATATATAACGACGAATTCATCACGAGAAGATAAAAACCGTATCTCCGCTCGGCCATGTAATAATCCTCTATATATAACGACGAATTCATCACGAGAAGATAAAAACCGTATCTCCGCTCGGCCATGTAATATCCTCTATTTAATATATAATTTTCGATGAAATACCAATGTATATTTCTTTCTAAAAAGTTATATCTTCGCACGTGAAGATGTAAATGATATCTTCACATGTGTGAATATATCACTTTTGAAAATATGACTTGCTTTCAAAGATTTCTAGCCTTTTTAGTAAGAGATTGAAAATGGTATTTCATCGATAATTATATATTAAACAGAACATTACATGGCCGCTTGGAGATACGGATTTTATCTTCTCGTGTTGATGAAATATCTTACTCGTTCGCTACGCTCACTTATAAGATATTTCATTAACACTCGAAGATAAAATGCGTATCTCCAAGCGGCCATGTAATAACCTCTATGTCACCACGAGAAGATTAAAAGCCATATCTCCAATTGCAAGCTGTCATGTAATATTCTGTTTATTATTCACCAAGCTATAAATCACCGGATCTTTAAAGCGCAACATGAACGTGTGACGTCACCGCCGCGTAATATTTTTTGGTTTCACTTTTTTGTCGCGCGTAAAATCCCTGTATTTTATGGCTTAGTGAATCATAATAAACAGAATCTTGCATGGCAGTTTGCACACCGCGGCAAAACGTTACGCGCATGCGTATTTGCTATTTCTTGTCGGCGCGCGGCCGCCCCCAGTTTCCCGCGAAAACTGAAATGAAACAACAGGCACATACCCGTGATTTTAAAATTTCTGCTTGAAAGCATCCATTTGTGAACTGTTTTGTCAAAAAATAAGAAAACTACTTAAAAGCTAAGCCTAAGACTTTAACAGGTTGAAGTTTTCTTAATTTGTAATTCACTGTGAGTTTACTAAGTTATAAAATTATTTACTAAAAAAGTTGAAACCCTCGGTAATTTGTATTTGATAGCAGAGCCTTCGTTCTTTTGGCCAGCGGAGCATACCGTTTTGCCGCGGTGTGGGCAGTTTGTAGCCTGCGAATACAGCCGTCTCGCATCGGGAGCCACAATGAAAACGCGTCCCCCGAGAGAGACGTCTGCGATTCGAGGCAAAAAAATCCATACTGATGACGTACGCAGCCAAGATCTGGCACGTCATTTGATTGGCTAGTATGACTAATTATCATATACAACCAATCAAATAGTGCGACCAGATCCTGGCCGCAGAACGTCATCAGTATGGAAGCAGACGTCTCTCTCGTGGGACGAGTTTTGATTACGGCTCCCGATGGGAACGGCTGTATTCGCAGGCTACTTCACTACCTTCACTGCCAGAAAAGGAAGGAAAACATTCGAAAAATAATCTTTAATTCACTCTTTTCACCTGGTGGCCATCTTGGATTCAAAGCGAAGCAATCCTTTGTTTTTGCCAGGTTAGCCTCGTTTTGACTATCCCTCACTGCGAGGCTAACCTGGCAAAAACAAAAGATTGCCTCGCTTTGAATCCAAGATGGCCACCAGGGCCGGGTTGTTCAAAGCCCGATTAGTGTTAATCCTGGATTAACTCTGCACAAAACCTATTGGTTGTCATGGAAATTAACCCTGGATTAGCACTAATCGGGCTTTGAACAACCCGGCCCAGGTGAAAAGAGTGAATTTGAAAGGACTTGGACAAAATTGACTTGCCAAATGCCACACTAGCTAAAATTTGTTTGATCTTCATTTGGCTGTAGTCAGTGATGGCTATGTACTGTGTACAGATCAACGTTTCGGCCTGCGGAAAAATTAGACAACAAAATAGTCCTTTGCCTCATCGAACAGGCGCAGTAAAAAGTTTCAAAGGGTCTGCATACAAGATTGTGTATGCATGGATACGCCATAAATTACTTGTCGTGGGTATTGGGAATGAATACGAAGTTGCTGTAATTACTATATAAGGGCTGAGAACACTGAATATTATTGCTTCTTTACAGGAATATTGCAGTCATGCTCGACCAAAAACAGAATACATCGCCAGCCTAAGCGAGATCCATTCTCCACCAAAATTCAGGTAACTTGTACAAGTTGACCAACGCAAGTCTTATCTGTACCTTCGAGAACATAACAATGTTTGTTAAACCTAGATAAATGGAAATTTCGATGTATGCTAATGAGGCTCGTCGAAAAACGGACTAGCGTATATGCAGCCTCCTCTGCAGGCAACTCCTAAATAATAAGAAATAAGAAATTTGAATCACCGGGATTCCTGTGGTGTAAGGATCATCTGAGCGGGCTTCCTGTGGAAGGTTCAGCACAGGAATCCTATTTTACGGGAGTTGCCTGCGGAGGAGGCTAGCGTATATGCATGTAACCCATTAAATGCGTTAACCAATCTATGAACAAAAACATAAAATTTAAAGGTCATTCATTTGCAATGGATGACTATAATTCCTGTAAAAACTAGTGTTGCTCTGCGTCGGCGGGGAAGATAAACACTGGTAAAACCAACTAAAAGTCGATCAAGGTAGCTAACCGCCGTGGGAAGCGAGTAGCAGCTGACGTTTCGAGCGTTGGCCCTACGTATAAATCGTTTTCCGCTTATGAAGGGCTAGCGATCGAAAAGTCAACTGCTACTCGCTTTCCACGGCGGTTAGCATACCTCAATCGACTTTTAGTTTATTATACCAGCATTCATTTGCAAGATGCTGCATGACTGTCTCACTCGTGATCTCTCCCCCTTGATTTCAGGGTTATTGGAACACTCTCGAACATCAAAGAGTTCTCCGATGCTTTCGAGTGTCCACTGGGCAGCCCAATGAACCCCAAGAAGAAATGCGAAGTCTGGTAAAAGATGTGACGTCCCATATCTTCAGTGATATTGAAAACTCCATTACAATGCAGGACATTGTTTATGGTTTGAATCAAGATTATTCCTGAAATACACTTGGTTAATTTCCACAACTTTAAACTTCTTAGGAAGTGCTTTGTAGAAATACTAATGGATTGACCACATCACTTAATTCTTTATTTCTTTATTTTCCGTGATAAAAAATACTTTGTACAATATCGGGTTTCTTTTGATTGTCATGCAAAGTTTTAAAATTGGGGAAAGGTATGTAGTTTTATATGGGTAAGTTATGATTTGTAGATAATGAATGAATAAATCACTAGTTTTGAACTGTGTGGTGATTTGGTTGTTGGGAGTAGCACACGAGAAGAACCAAACTGTAAAGACGCAAGGCTTCTTCGTTCACCAAAGCAAATCTTCCTGCACACATTTCTGTACTGACCGATTGTCAAATTACCAGTATCGAAGTCATTCAACGTCATTCTGCATCATCATACGAATGATAAATATGTCCTCAAATGAAGCTTGACCTACTTCTCATTCCACGGTGTTGCAGCAACTCCAACACTATATTTCGGTGAAATCTTGAAGGATCTGTAACGATTACTCCAAGGATTCGTCGTCGCTCAACTCCCAAACCTATAGAGACGACACAAGGTAATTCCACTTGGAAAAGAAATAAAACAAAAGACGAGAGGGAGACACAGAAACTGACTGCACATGTCAGTCCGTTCGTGGCTGCACCAATGTGACATAAAATTCACTCATGTTTGTAAACTGCATGGCTGCAGAATGCGTACACTTTCTCCGGCCGCTTTTTTTGCGATTTAGGTTGGCACCGGAAGAGGGACTTCTCTTTCCTTGTTTCGCGCCAAACTAGCGACGGATTATTTAGTGAATAAATTATAAGAGCAGCCAATCAAAGCAGCTTTAGTGCACACCTGTCAATTATAAAGTATGTCACACAACGCAGCCGCTCTGTCTGGCCCCGGGCTGTTTGTTTTGGCGCGAAACACAAATCGAATCCTTGCAAAGGAAACAAGTCGACCACTCGCGACTTGTCAGTCGCTCGCCTGTCGACCGGGAAAAAAAGTGGTCCGGAAACGACTACGAACATGCAAATCCAGAATTCAGGCTTCATGTTACAATAAACACTTAATGACTGGCCTTGAGGGAAATAGTGAGTTTTACAGAGTCGAAGGGAACATCGAGGTTCGAGGGGAAACAAAACTCACTGATTCACGAGGGGCCAATCATTAAGTGACTTGTTATATAGCAACAATTATAAAATTCCATTTCCCTGAGTTTTGGTACTCAAATATTTATTTTCCCGCCATTAGCAGTCAGTGGCGCGCGCGACACGTCACACCATCTTCTGTCACGATGTGATCACGTGGCGGGATATATTGGATTTTGACGACTGCCACCGCATCAACCAATGAGAGCGTGCGTTGTATCTGGAAAACGTACGGCCATGTAACAATAAACACTTAATGACTGGCCCCGAGGGAATCAGCGAGTTTTGATTCCCCGAGGTCCTCGATGTTCCCCGAGACGGATTCGAGGGGAACATCGAGGGTCGAGGGGAAACAAAACTCGCTGATTCCCGAAGGGACAGTCATTAAGTGATTTGTTATATAGACATAAGCTTTACTATTGATACGAGCGAGGTTTGTCATCTTCTCTTCGGGAAGCTGCTTTTCAACTCAAAACGCTGCCAGCGTCGCTACGACATTTTTTAGCATCGTTTTGTGTCTTTCTTTCATCCTTTTTAGCTACCAATTTCTCTCTCTTGCGCTTGATAAAGATGTAAATCGTTTCTTTGGAGCTGGTTCCATTTTGAATGCTTTCTTTCGACGAAAAATGGTCAGCTTTTGATGAAGATCTAGACATTTTGGTAAACAAATATTTCCGGCCTTCAGCTAATTGTTGCCCGCGCGAGCCCGCGCGGGAAACATTGGATTTTGATGACTGCCACGTGACCCTGTATCAGCCAATGAGAGCGTGCGTTGTGTCTGGAAAACTTATGGCTATGTAACAATTCTGGATCTGATATCTGTATGCATATACAAACACAAGGGACAAAGAACAATAAGGACATGCAGGGAAGAAAGTAAAGTAAATGAGTTGCTTAATGTTGACGTTTGCATCATCCTTTTGTATCTTTCTAAATACACTAACAGTATGACAACTAATTCTAATAAAGTTGTAACGAGTCAGAATATTGAGTATTTTCTACACTCTCAGGGCTCGAAAGTAACGCTCGCAAAATGCTAGCAGATATTTTTATATGCGATTGAAAAAAAATTCCACTACCAAATTTCTGCGAGTCGATTTTCCATTGAGGTAGAACATGGAGCCTGAAAACCTCGAACAATTGTGGAATATTTACAAGAGCCTTTACAATTCTTATCCGATGCGCGATTAAAAGTACGAAGTATTTAGTGTAGTAACGGTGTAAGTTATATAAAACATATTCCTGAATTAATTTACTTCTAATGAATTAAAGTGATACTGTAAATGTATAGAATATGAGTATGGGCATTTTATTTTGCCAGTACCCTCCGGAATTTTGCTAGTGGAAAAAATCCTACTAGCAGACTTAAAGCCCTGGCTGTGCACATTTCTAAGTCTCACCTCGGCAACTCGTGTGTCCTGCATGAGTTCAGTTAGACCGGTCAAATCCTCTAAATATGTTGGCACGTTGAACACTTTATGGAGGAAAGGAAAACCTTCTTTCATGTAGTATGTCAGCACCTTCAGAGAGAAATAGTTTGGAGAATAGTTGATATATATATATATATATATATGTAATAACTCAATAGAAATGAAGTCGGAAAAGAGATCGAAATTAAGATTGAGTGAACAGTTACTTTGGCAATACTGACCTTATCGGAGCACGCGATACACTTGTCGAACGCCAGGCTGGCAGGAAGAACAGTATGAAAACGTGACAGGAATCCACGAATCTAGAAATAAGAAGAGAGATGTAACCAAACATTTGGTCGTAGTGTACTTAGTGCTACAGTACGTATTCTGACCTGGTGTGGGACGAGACCCAAAGGTGACAACATATCAGCTGTAAGGTGATTGTCCTTCGCACTTGTATCAGCTGCAGCGGCTCCACTAGATATAACACAATTAGTCATGTTAAGTAATAGATACAGCATGAGTGGCCGTGTTTTACTACCGGATTTACTAACTCGAGCCGGAGCCGAGAGTAAACACGGACATGAATTGTGTATATTGCTTATTAAACGTCTAGATGTAGAGTTCGTGTTTATCAGTTATTTTGGCGATACGATCTATTTCGGCCGGGAAAATCGAAGCGAGTTTATGTAAATCAGGACGAATCTGTATCAGATTTACAGATCACCTGTTACACATTCGTTTCTTTGGTTTTTCCATCATTAATTATTAATGGGTTGATATAAGGTACACTTACAACTAGCACTCGTAAAATAAATCCCTTATTTGACAGGTTTTTAACAGGTTTTACGCGTTGATATTTAGGAGTTGCAACTGAAGAGTAAAATGTCAGCGAGTAATACTCGTAAAAACATCACATAAGAAATGTATTATACGACGTACTGCTTTTTCGGTTCATTGTTTTCTTTAAACGGCAAACCGGGTACTGATTACGGCAGCTCCGTAAGAGCCCTCTGATTTGACCTTACATGGTAAATGTACGTCACAGTCATATAATAATAATATCGGGTATACCCTGAGGTCTGCCAAAGGCTGTTAAATAGTGTCCCCCTTGTTGCTGAAGGCAAAGTTAAATATCTCCGCGTACGAGGGTTTAGAAACTCACAGTAACCGCTACCGTATATAGTAGGGGAGAAACGCCTACACTGCATCTACAAATGAGTTGGTGCATTGCCTATCAAACAAAAGATCCCTACATGCAATCGTTGCCAAAAGTATTGGCACATTCACATTATCTGTCATTCCAGCAACTTCACATTATCAAAACACAGGTCTCCCCCTCTCCCCCATTCGATGGTGTGTCGTAAGTTAATTATTTCGTTTGACATTTTTAATTTACGGGAGAGATGTTATACAAAACAAGACTCGACATTGAATGGCGGGAGGAGAGGTTGCAAAAATCGTATATACTCTAACGAGAATATGATATAGCTAAAATTGTTGTATTGTGCCAACATCTTTTGTTAACGATCGTACTATATAGTTCTATTTCTTGACGAACACACCTGGCGCTGTCACATTTCTGCCTTTTTCGCCGCAGCTTATCGAACGTGGTACCCCTTGATAGTAAATCAGGTGAAGAATGAAGCACTCACCGATTTGGATGCTGCAGCACAGATACCAAGAGCTCGACCGCCAGAGCGCTTGCGATATACGACATGCCGGGTCTGCTCACGGTACACTGCTGATCGAGCGTGCGGTCCCGAGTCGACTGAAAATGTGCAAACTACACAGTTAACACGCATGTGGATGGCACTACTCTTTAAAGTGGAGAAATGATAGTGAAGTGATAAAACGCCCGCATCCCATGCACTACTGCGGCCCGAGTTCGTTGGTTCTCTCTGACTTCAAGGGGTTTTCTGATCGGCTTGCCGGTTTTTTCTCCCTTCTCTTCAAATTCAAACTAGTTGGAGCTGTGCTCCGAGGTCCGCATACATGACTGAACTGTATAGTGACTACCTGGAGCGCCTTCATACGCTTTCAGTTCGACCTCGTGAACTGCGCCATTTCTCTACTTGAACTGGCGATAAGAGAAGACTCTTTTTTTTCTCTTTTTTTTTTTTAATATGTGCTCGGGAAAAAAACGATCTTCCATAAGAAAGTGGACTTCTTGAAACCTTGTGTATCCATTTACAGAAACTAGAAATATGTGTCTGCTTTTGTTATCAAGAAAGCGAAAGCTAAATCAGGGGAGAATCAGACGTGAAAAACCTCAGACTTTCTAGTTCGTCACTTCACGAAAAGTAGCGTATTTTACTCAAAAACCGTGGCACACTGTATCTCCTATAGATTAGACTACTCTAGTTTGATAACAGGGAAGAAAAATACTTACGTCTCCTGGGGCGACAACGTCATTACAGAAATAACATCCAAGAGATGACCCTGGTAAGGAGGTGAATGCAGGAAGTTTTGTGGGACTCTCCAGTTTCCCCACCTCTCGTGTGCCGTGCCGCATCACCAGGAACGTGTCGAATCCCAAGGCAGATGTGATAACAAGCTAGTAGGTAAACAAATGGGTCAATCGGTTATAGGATATGCATGTGAGAAGTTTGAATGAGATTACTAATAATATCTGTTACTGTTTCAGATTTTGCCCGGCTAAATCTTGCCAAATCTTGCATCATCATCTCACTGAACCTTGACTAATCTTGCCTGATCTCGCTAATTCTTGACATCCAAAGTTTACATTTGCCGCTAATGTTTCTTGATCTCTTCATTCCCCACCACTTCCTGCCGGTTCCTCATCTCATACAAGTTTGTTCCTCACCTAATCTCGCGAAATTCCGCCTAGCCCCACCTGGACCAATTACGGGACCAATAATTTGGACCAATAACAGGCCTACTAACTTTGATCCTGAACATATCAGGATCTGGAAAATCTTCTGCTCCAAACGCCGTTCATCTACATTGTAACATTTTATAATAAAGTATGTCTCCTGTACGTTTTAAGTTATAATTTAGCTTTGCCTGGAGTTTGAGTCCTCTATATTCCTGCAGATGAGAGTAAATAATAAAAACACTAGGAAGCAAAATCTAACCAACGGAACAACGTTTTGCTTTGGCGACTGCCTCCTAAGCTCCCAAACCCCGCCAAAAGCCGCTGAAAAGCGCCTGAGTGGGAAGAAGAAGAATGGGGAGCAAGGGAGCATGGGAAGGAGTCCCTAGGGACTTTGCGCTACCTTATCCTCCCTTCCCGTGTTCCCTTGCGCCCCATCGTTCTCGTTCCCAAGCTCACGATCGGCATGTGCTCGCTACCTACGGCGGCTAGTAAAACATGATTAACTGAAACCCCCAGTCTACCTTTTCCACCGACGCAGACCTGTAGAGAAACTAGTTATCCATTCTATTCTATTCTCTTTCGCTGCCACTGAATTTCCAGCATATTTCCAACCCGTGGAAATGAAATTTCCATCCGTTGGAAGTGTGCAAAAGCTTGGAAATTCCAACTTCCAACATATTTCCAACCCATAGAAGAGGTCCAGATTTTCGAGTGTGCGCTCAGCCGAATAGGAAACATTTCCCATATAACACAGTACACTACAGGAGGGAGCCAACCAGCGACCTTTATTATGACTTGAGTCAGTTACAATGGCTGCTATACCACGCTAATTCAGTTCAATTACGATACAGAATCTAACTGGATACGAAAAACCGGGAAAACCTCCCAGTTGAGGAAAAACCCGGAAACGTATTCTCCAAACCAGTATAAATTCACATATACCTTTTGGAGTCTAAAAGTTGGAAAATATACTACTTATATACTATAAACTTATAACAATATTGCAGAATGGGAAAAATACCCCCGAGCAAAGATAAGAGAACTGGTTAGCATCAAGTAAGTGTGTACTGACCAAAGAGTGGTATATATATGTAAACCGGTGTGAAAGCCGAACATACCAGCGTTACCTGTGACCCAAGGGAAATACATTTATACACAACAGTGCTGTACGATAGAAACTAAGAATTTTGTTACTCCAATAGGCCATTTTGACGATGTTCCACACGCATCAGTAGAACAATAGACGCGAGCTGCTAAGACTCATTCTGGTTCACCAGCCTTTTGTTATTTAACTCTTTCGGGTCCTAGCCTGTAAATATAGGTGCCCTGAGACCTATATGAGAAAAAAATATTGCATCACATCTAGACATGCCGGAAAGACGATGTTGCGATATTATGTGAAGGGATGAATGGCTTCAAAGTCAAAGCTATAACAGGGATCGCTTGACTCTTTCACTATGGAGAAAAGTTCATTTGTTTTGGCGTTCGTTTTTGTTTCTTCGATTTTCACGAATTCTAAGGAGCTGAAAATCGGCTCAAAACATCCTTTCCATTCGCACTTGAAATCAAGAGCAAACACAAAATCAGCACTCAGTCGTTACAGTACCTTGTTTAATCTTTCCAACCACTAGGTTTTTTTTTGCACAAAACACACCAAGCGACTGTGAACCACGCCGATGTTTACACTGCATTTCTCTCCACCACGTTCTCCTGTACCCACCTCCAATTGCATGCTGGGTAATGGACAAAAATTCCACAAGAGGTCCCCCCCTCTGGGACTCCGGTAGGTTTTTTTTTTATAAGTCTTTTACCCCTACAGCCAAGAGCGGTGATTTGGACTCAAGCCGTTGCTTTAAAGTGACAAAAACACATCCTAATAGGTTGAGCAGGGGTAAAAGACTGCCAACTGCAGGAGTTCAAGGATTTCATTGAAGAATTTTTTCCTGTGTCTGAAATCACAAACACAACGGAAAAACCCTGTGAAATCCCCTCACAAGGCCTACTAAAAGCAAACCAAGTACTTTTCAACCATCCTCAGACTTAATGATGTCTTCAAGCTCTCTGACAGTGGCATTTTTCTCCAAAATTAGAGCAGATTTCATTGGAAACCCTACAGAAGTTGCAATACCTACCGTCGACCAGTTCGTAGAATTCACCCGAATGGCATTGTGGGGAAAGTTTGAGCCCTTGGCTTAACAAGTCAGCAGTATTTAATTACCCCGGGCTAGCCAAACTGGAACTGAGGGGGGAGGGTTTAGTTAGCACTCAGGATTTCACCAATTGAGCTCACACACGATCGGACGACAAAGCCATATAGCCATCGTTCTAGCTGCGCGCGCGACATCGTCAAAATGGCCTATTTTTCGATCTTTATGACAATTGGCCTCGCTCTGATACCATTGTTACCAGACTTCTTTCCGCGTGGGGAATGAGATATGAATAAGGTGAACAGTACCTTTTTCTTGGCTGCTGCCACTACAGTCGGTAACCATCTACTTTCCCGCGTGTCCATGAGAAGGAACACCACATCGTGTGCTTCAATCAACTCCTCCAGGCGCGTGACGTCACGCCTGACGCTCTCTATTGCTTCTGCGTAACAACAACAACTTTATTTACACCTGGAGATTACAAGTTAACTAAATTCATTCGTTATTGAAATAGGTTAGGCATTGGTTACCTAGAGTAACTAAAAAGCTAATCTAGCTAGGTAACGCAAATATCTGAAATATTAGACAATTTGTATAAATATATGCAGTCGGATTAGGATATGTGGGAACTATATATATAGCACGTGAGGACAATTAAACATAGATAACGATAGGTACAAGTACAGACATCTAGAGTAGACTAATGGGTATTGAAGAGGAAAGCGTGATACATACAAGTATTGCGTAGGAAATTAGTTACTTAATAACCAATACTCGTATGAGTGAAGATAAGAAGGCTTCAGCCAGCGCGAATATGAAAAGCCTTCGATACAGTTTGCCATTGTCTAGCGAAAACGTTTTATCTGACGATTTGAATAACTTACTCAATCTACATGTGTTCATAACCGAATCGAGAACATTAAATGGGTTGAACCCAATCACACTAAATTTAATGTTGTGCGTTGAACCCATACCGCATCATAATCTGAGCAGTCTCAGTTGTTTTCCTGTGAACCCTGGTACCTTAGCCCTAAAACCTCGTCGTTGTTTACTGATGGTTAGGGTTAGGTTTATGGTACGCGTTAGGGTTATTATTTATAAAAGTTTCATCGCAAGTTTGTGTTGCTCATTGATAAAGGACTGGTCTTCCACACCGATGGTCTCGGGTTCAAACCACGCGGCAGGGAATCGAATGGTAATAAGGTCGCAGTGGTTAAGCGCTTCGCCTCTCACCTCTGTGGCCCAGGTTCGATTCCCGGACGCGGCGCCATATACTTGTTGAGTTTGTTGGTATCTCGCCCTTGCGCCGAGGGTTTTTCTCCGGGTTCTCCGGTTTTCCTCCCTCCGCAAAAACCAACACGCTAAATTCCAATTCGATCTGTGGATTAGCCGGGACCTAGCTTTGATCAGCCCCCATGGTTGTTTCAGGTCTCGTTAGAAATTCAGTTTAAAAAAAAATAAACAAGTAAGTTATATTAATTGGACAAATATATTTTTATGACCATTTACATTCGTGAGATTGCTAAGATTATCATTCGGTATGGGTTCAAACCACAACATTAAATTTTATGTAACTGGATTCAACCCATTTAATGATTGCGAGTCGGCTTATCGTCACACATTCTATCCCTACGGACTTTTAACCTCTTGGAAATAGATAGTTGACAGTCGATTTGTACTGAAGCATTACTATACGCACCTGTGGCCTCGCCTATGGTATGTCCTGGCATAGGAATAGACAGCATGTCGCTAGATGAGTTCTGCATAGAAAAGTACGATCGAGCTTAAAATGTTATAGGCAACGTGTGGTCGCATACAAGAAATGACAGAGCTCTTACCCACTGTTCACAGTATTTGTTTACATGAATTGCCAAAGGTTACTGATAATTACACTTGCAACACACCGTATTTTCTCGAATAAGCGCCCCCGGCGTTTATTTAAAATTCCACCCAGTGGTCCCAGAGTTTATTCGAACCCGGCGTTAATTTAACATAAACACTTTTTTCTCTTTTTTTTTTTCAGACAACCTCATTTTCGTAATCCTCATGAAATCAGGAATATAAATTCTCTATATAATTACATAACTTTAGGAAGCAGTATAGAAATGAAACTGGTATAACGTGATACATGTAAGTCGAGCCCCTGGCTCGGAAGATTAGGCGACCACTCCTCACGTTTATCGACGTTAAATAAATTATTGTATTGTATTGTATGTAAAATGGTATATTGACAAAACAATGGGCGGTTGCAGGAATGCAATCACGTGGTTGTAGTGGGTGGCAAACAAATCTTAACAGGCCCTTTGCAGCTAACAAATCACGTAGTTGTACTGGAGAGCAAAAATATCTGACTTCATATAAAGGCCTTGTATGAGATCGGTATTGTATTAGCAAAACCTGTTTGTAAATGCTATTTCCACCTCCAATCGATTCCCGATCTTTCTAAAACTGCGTTTTCGAACATAGCTTGCTCTCCAGTATTCATTGCAACGCCTTTCCCATGGGGATCACGAGCTCAATTTATTTGTTAATGAAGTATTATATCAGCACGTGACTGTTAGCTGCAAAGGGTCTATTCGTATATTTGAAGGCACTTGTACGAGATCGGTAGTGTTAGCAAAACCTATTTGTAAATGCTATTTTCCACCTCCAATCGATTGACGTCGATCTTTCGAACATCGTTGACATATCAGCACGTGACTGTTTCCTGTAAAAGGCTTATTGGCCCAATAGACCCTTTGCACGTGACGTCATAGCCGCCATGTTGGTGTACAGTTAACAATAGATTCTTCGTTAACTTCTTTTGTTCTGTACACCAACATGGCCGCCATATCCTTTGTCATTTGAATCTCTGGGGATTGAGTGCAAACCCTCTATAGACCCTTTGCACGTGACGTCATAGCCGCCATGTTGGTGTACAGCTACAGTTGACAATAGATTCTTCGTTAACTTCTTTTGTTAGGTACACCAACATGGCCGCCATGTCCTTTGTCATTTGAATCTCTGGGGATTGAGTGCAAACCATCTATAAGGACAGGACTCATATAAATGCCAGGGTCCGGCTCGAATAAACACTGCCGGCGTTCATTTAAAATGAACCTGCCCAGACCCGGCGTTTATTCGTAGCCCGGCGTTTATTCGAGAACATATGGTACATCGAAGAATTTTGTTCTATGATGAATGTCCTTACCACTCCTGGGAATATTCTTCGTAGTGCCTTGGCTGCAGCCTCGGCCTTAGGCTGTCCTCTCCCTTTACAGTCCTCAAACTCAAACAGGGTCTGTCTAACGGGGTTGGAATACGAGATGCACCCATTGTCCACAAACGTGATTGTACGCACACCCCAACCCTAACATGAACATGAACATGACATTATAAGGCCGCGTTCGATTGACCGTATAACGGAATAAGAATAAACACGATGACCACAATAATTCGCAAATATATTGGGATTTTTTAGCCACTGGAATACTAAATGTATCCTGGATATAATGCAACAAGCATTTGTAGCTAACAGTGCAAAATGTGCCTGAGTCACCAGTGATGTCCAGAGACGTTTCCCGCATCTATTCTTATTAATATATTCTGGAATAAGGTCAATCGAATGCACCTGAACTAGGAATAAATTAGTTTTTACCACAACTGCTCAGTTTCTCGTGTTCTGATTGGCTTATAGGAAATAGGAGGACATACCACGGATTGCGTCATTGCGTCACGGATTACGTGATAGCGCGCTCTAGAATCACTTACTAGCTTTTCTCTTAGCCTGAATTTCAGTCGAACCAGAGGAGACGGCGGCTGAAATTCAGGCTACTTTTCTCTCACAATTGCCATCGTTTTCAAAACTCTTCCGCTTGATTATTTCTCGTTTTGTTGTTGTAAAAAAAAAACATTTACGCTAGTTTACCGTGGTATGTCCTCTTATTGACCACGTGTTGCGTCTACTCATCGCATGGTCAAAATTGTTGTGGATTCTCGACTGTAGCCTCGTGAAATCCACAACTATTTTGACCATGCGATGAGTAGACGCAAAACGTGGTAAATAGAGCGGTTTTCAGTTGAGTGTAGTAAAACCAAACGCAAACTACCCACAGCCAGCCAATCATAGGAGCGAGTAATCATAAGTAACTCATAAATGGCTTCCCTGTGAGCCAATGACAAACCAAAGCAAAACCCAAACCAATTTGCGCTTGGTTTTACTTTGGATTCTGATTGGTTGGTTTTCTTTCTCAGCCAATAGGAGAGCTTAGTAAACGCAAAACCAAAACACGTCCGACACTCAATTGAAATCCGCTCTAAGAGGGCATACTACGGTAAACTTTCGTAAATTTGTTAAATCCTATACGAATGACTTTAAATATGTGATGCTGAAAATAAGGCTTGCAGCTAGGACTCTACTACATAAAACTGTTGTCCACTCTGTCCTTGAAGAATTTGCATACTGCTGTGCAGAAAGGCATATAGTCACAAATGCTCGTGAAATTTCGGCGAACATGCCTGGATTATTGATATCATGTATAGTTACCTTTTACCGGTATCATACATGCATGCATAACTAACTATACACGGAAATGTGTTGAATAAAATTGAATATCATAACAATTTATATTTTATATTTTGGAGTAGATTTGGCGAGAGGCAAGTATTAACATTACGTTAAGAAATGAATTAAGTGTCTGAATAAAAATATGTTGTTTAAGAATAATTTGAATGCTAGATTTTCCAGCCTTTTTAAATACATAAGCTTATGACCGCAACTACTATAGCACCTTTATTGCATTTATTGGGACTGCTTTAAAAAGGGTTGCATCACGTCGAGAGGCCTTTATATTCGCTGTTCCCACAGTTATTTTCAGCGACTTTCATATAAACTGACGAATCTTGTGTACACATGTGGGATGGTTAACATCAAAGCAAATATGCAAAAAAATTACTAACAAACTGTGTATAGGCGTAGTCTCCAAGTTAAATATTGCGTATCATTTCAATCAAGTATTGAGGGAGGAACCTAATTAACTGTATACTCCGGATACGCGCGCAACAAAATGAAGGAAACATGCTTTTATTTGCCTTTTTGTTGAAGGACAAACGAATTAATGCATGTCTGTAAAGACTGGTTTAATCAATAGAGAATCGATTAAGGTATGCTAACCGCCTAAACGAGTAGCAGCTGACGTTTCGAGCGCTAGCCCTTCGTCAGAGCAAAGGAGGGAATTGTGGGTGGGGAAACGGTTCATAAAGTGTTGAGTGCATGATTACCGCTGAGGAAACATGTACTCGGATCAATTGGGATCAAAGGAAATTGCGCCAACAGTAGAAATGCTAATAGCTGTAATAGGAACAATAAAGAGAATAAAGCATATACAGCCGCCTACTATCAGCTTTGAATATCTGCTCTATAACTTAATGAAACATGCTGCTCTAAGTATGAGTGAACGAAAAGCGTTCATTAATACCGCGGTGCCAAGGTGCATAATTTCAAAATAAAGTTATGTTCTTTGTGTTTACGGGTGTCGGTAGTACTTTTGCGGACGACCTCGTACCGTCTGAAAATCAGGCTACATATTGTGATGTGATTAATAGAATGGTTAGGAAGATTAAAGTGGCGAGCTACACGTTTGGTGAGATCCTTGCTGTTAGTTCTAACATCTAGCAAGTGTTCGCAGAATCTGTAAAGACCTTACCAAGAGGCATCTGGCCACATTACACCCCAGGGTACCAGCACCGAGCAGCAAGCAGCGAGTGTTAGCCACAAGCTCCAGGTCCAGTGATGGAAGAAGTCTCCAGCGCATTAGCTTTAGGTTCAGATCAACAGATGATTCTGCCAATCTAGAAACATAAATTGTGTAAGGCATGCTATCACAGATGGACTGATTCACTATTGCATGTTTGACGACTTCAAAGTAGAGAGATCAGGATCAGGAGTGTTATAAACTCTGAATAAACACACATTTTTATCCAATCAGAGTGCATGTTTTATCATGGCTATGTTATAAATCTCCAAAATCTACTTAACAAATATAGTTCACCACAAAATTATCTCCAATTGGTCATTTTGACGATATTGCGCACGCATCAGTAGAACAACAGACGCGAGCTTCTAAGACTCATTCTGGTTCACCAGCCTTTTGTTATTTAAAACAGATAGCCATTGTTCTAGCTGCGCGCGCAACATCATCAAAATGGCCTATAGGACGTGTTTACATGACGTCATTTGACTACAACTACCCGAATGCTTTGCGCCGTTTCTTTTGTTCCTCTAATTTAGAGCATTGTCTTGGTATTCTCAAAGGACCTCTCAAAGGAGTTGGAAAATCTGAATAAGAAAAATAATTTGTAAAGGATTCTGGTAGTTGTAGTCAAATGACGCCATCATGCAAGTATCCTGTTCTGATTGGATGCAATTTATCACGTGACGTGATAGTTGTCGTTTGCGGATGCAAACTATCAGGCGTTATAGTTCAACACAACATTTTCACGCGTTTTCATTGGTCTGCCACTTGGCACTATTATACAAATAGAGTGTGTCCGTCGAGGAACTATCGCCTGATAGTTGTCCTCAAGGGAAATTATCAGCACGCTCATTGGCCAAAAGCGATCACGTGACGTTATAGTTTTCGTCCGCGGATGCAAACTATCAGGAGACAGCGCCCACTCAGAGTGGAAGACAATTTTTGTGATGAACAATAACGACAAATATGAGGGTGTGTTTGTCTCAGAACTATCGGCTGATCAGTCTACAGTTCCTCGACGGACACACTATTTGTGCAATAGTTCCGAGACAAACACACTATTTGTCGTTATTGTTCATCACAAAATTGTGATGTCGCCTGATAGTTTGCATCCGCGGACCAAAACTATCACGTCACGTGATTGCTTTTGGTCAATGAGCGCGCGCCAAAATTTTGTGGTGAACTATAAAAATACAATAACCTATTTGTGTCGTCGAAATATGCTCTGATTTATCGTCCGCGGACATTGTATCTGATCCGACAAGAGAACAGTTCCCGAGAGCGAATGAGCTTCGAGGATTAGATAATGTCCAAGGGCAAATATCAGGACATATTTCGACGCCACAATATAGGTTATTGTTGTTACCATCCTTCAAATATTTTCTTTGACGCGCGCTTATACGCTCACAAGGGGTGCATTCGCTGATATTTCCCGCTCGCGGAGAGAAAATATCGGGCCATGTGACGCTTTCAACCAATCACGCGCGAGAGAAAATATTTGATGGGTTGAGTAACGCCTAATAGTTTGCATCCGCGGATGACAACTACCACGTCATGTGATCAATTTCATACAATCAGAGTCGGAAATAATTTAGTGGTGAACTGAGATACAACTCACTTCTCAGGGTCCATTGTAGCACTAAGGTCTACCAAGCGAGGGCCAAGCTTCTGGTTCTTGTTCTTTTCCCAACCAACACACTTTGGGTATTCTGTATCGTCAAAAATCGAATTTCTTGTTTTAAAATCTAGATACCAGTAAACCTCATGATACTGCACTTCTGAACATTACTGATAAATAGCTAAATGCCATTGGTAATGGTAAACTTGTTGGGCTGCCTCTTCTGGATCTCAGCAAGACCGTTGCACTTACCACTCATTCAAACATACACATCATGATTTGTTTTTATCTCCCTCTTAAGCAGATATTTCGTTTACAAATGTTGCGAAATAATAATTCACAGTAATAATAAAATGTAGTACTATTACACGACCGTCAGAGTCCCGGTAAAATGCGCTGACCAATCAATAACCTCACTCTTCCTACTGTACTTGCAGCAGAGGTTTCATTTCAATAAGCCAGTTATCAGACAGTCTGCCGTCACCTACCCCCATGGTTGTTTCAGGTCTCGTTGGAAATTCAGAGTTTTTTGCATTAAGCCTCTCAGTGCTGGTTAGTAAGACTTACATGCACATTCATGAGAGCTGTAGTTGTAATGATATTAAGCTGTACAGCAACCTACTTTTCCAGGGTTCTCACACATTTGCAGAGGGGAAAATCCCTGACATTTCACTACCTTTTCACTGACCTCCAGCGCATGCTCGTATTTTTCCAAATATTCACTCGCTATTTTGAGACAGCAACATTGAACAAAACAGCCCAAAAATAGGTATGTTAAGTCTGAAAATAAAAATTCCCTGGCTTTTCATTGAAATTTGGGATTTCTCTGACCAAATCCTAAATTCTCTGACAATTCCTTGACCTTGAAAAAGTTTTTCCCAGACTTTTCCCTTACCGTGGGAACCCTGTTTTATAAGAGCTTAATTGGACGTCTGTTCTAAACTTAATTTGAAACCACTGTACATTGTACCTTTATCTGTTAATGCTGGTAGGGTAACATTAAGCACAATGCTATGCTCTATATCATCTCTGCCACCACGCAATCGATCTCTAAAGCAAAGGACTTGTAACTTTGATATCTTGTCACCCCTTGTTAAAAAAGGATAGGATAAGGTATTTCAGTCGATTCTCGCAAGACGATTAAGGACCATGACAATTTAATGGGCTTTATTGTAATAATAGAATATCAAATTAATACTAAAGGGCAAAATGTACATATAACACATCAAGACAACAGTATATAATAATTACATAATTATTTACCAAATAGAAGATGGTTTCCATGTTCTATTTAAGGGTTAGAGACTGACATGCATGTTTTATTGACAAATACAGGCATGTGCTGACTGTACGATGAATGAAAAATAATGAATACTGACAAATACAGACACACGCTAACTGTACGATGAACGAAAAATAATGAATACTGTATGACGCCGAATGCAATATGGAGACATTTTGAGTTCATCGTACAGTCAGCAAGTGCCTGTACATGTATTTGTCAATAAAACAAATATATATATATAAAGGCCTCATGTGGTCACCAATAAAGCACTGTTGTTAGCCAATTACATGCTTGGATTTTGTACTGCATGTACACAAAGTTGTAATATTAAAATTAATATAATACATGCTCAAGGTCTTGAAAAACTGTGGATGCACGATCGAACATGAGTGCATTTAGCAGCTTTAAATTTGAAGTGCATTATTTTGTTAAAGGACATAGGAGAACCTTGACTTCACTTGACTTAAGTTATTCAAGGGGATGACTCGGTTTGGTGAAATTAGGCCATCAAATGACTGAGATAAAGAATTAAGCCTTTTGGATTGTAATATTGAGTACATGTATGTTAGTTATCAGTTGCATTGCAAAACAAACATAAATAAATATGCCATATATTTTTGCATTTTGTTAATAAAATGTAATACTTTTAAGTTTATGGGAGAAATGTAGATCTTGAGGAAAGCTTTACAAATGCAACAGATACATGTATAATGTACATTGATAGTTTAACCATGTGGTATATGGACAGAGCCCATATCAGGGTATAAAATTGTAGTTATCTACATGTGTTACAATAAATAATTGGATACTTATGTCGCTAGTACATGTATTTTACATACATGTACATGTACTAGCTTCGCTCTCTACAAAAATCGCACAAATGCTGCTATACAGGATTTATGGGCACTGAGCGATATTTTGAAAGTTCTGATAATTGCATGAGCCATAAGGCGAGTGCAATTTGAGAACTTTCAAAATATATCTGTGTCCATAAATCAAGTATTAAATATATTCCAAAAGGTACAAACATATGGACATACACAAATCTCGATTTCTTTTGCCTGTGAAAGCATAGGTAGCCCACACAAGACCACAGGGTGTAACACTAGCCTATGTGTAGCCGTTTACCAATTTAACCCTAAGTAAAGTTGGGAGGGATCATCTGTGCAAAGCTAGCACTAATTGTATTATGTGATGTCAGACAAAAAAAATTAAAATATTTTACAATGAAATACTTTGACCAATGCACGTAAACCAAAACTTAACAAAGCCCTTGAGAACTACTGAATTTAAGAAATCCTTATTTTAAAAATTACTTTTCACATGTATACTGTATTTGAAAGACAGTTAAGTTACATGTATGCTTTGTTCTGTTGAACCAGACTTCAAGCTCAGCCTGCCGTTTGCCGCCAGTGTGCTTTCCAAAATTCTCATCTGCATCTCCTGCAACTGTAAGGCGCATGAAAAAGGTTTTCATTCATCTGTTCTATGAGTTCTACTTTACAGCTAAGGATTTTGGTAGCATTTGGCCTATTTTACTGATTTCAGTCACAATATAAATGCTGCTCTGAATCCTCTGGTCAGTGCTTGCTGCCATGCCAACTTTGTGTTGGATAATAAATTCATTCATAATCACTCGCCTGGTGATTTCTGACCACTTTTTTGGCCGACAAGGCCGACAGGATATCCCTTCTTTAAAAGTTTTTTCAAGATTTCTTCCCTGATCGATCCTATGAATCCTGGTCTCTTCTGGTCCCAGTTGTATGATAGGTGCTTCTTTTAGACTTTTCAGATTTTGTCTAAGGTTTTTTTTTGTTTTTTTTGCACTGCCTAAAGATATAATCGAAATCTGATGTTGCTTACAGGAAAAAAATCCAAACCTGCGAGACCAAATCCTCCACCAATCAATGTTATCGAAAGAATAATCCAATGAGACGTTATCATACATTTTTGTGCAAAAGGCTCTGGTGTCATATAACACGAG
The DNA here is from genome assembly GCA_030867875.1 of Actinernus sp. WN-2022. Taxonomy (NCBI): domain Eukaryota; kingdom Metazoa; phylum Cnidaria; class Anthozoa; order Actiniaria; family Actinernidae; genus Actinernus; species Actinernus sp. WN-2022. The sequence continues at coordinate 33,950,277 of JAOWCC010001751.1, read as the reverse complement.
TAGTGCCAGCTTTGCATAGACGTTCCCTCCCATCTGAGGGTGGGTAAACAGCTACATGTAGACTAGAGTAACAAAAGATTAGTATGCATTCTCCTTCATCGAACACAATGAATAATAATGATATTATTTGAAAACAATGAAGAAGTGAACTAACCAATGGAAAGCCAGGAACAGAAGAAAGTTTCTGAGTGGCCATCCAGGATGAGAAGGCAAAGTGCTTGGGTCAGCAAAGCCAACCATGATCTGAAAAAAATAATAGGCATACCATACACATGTTTATCTTTTCTGATTGAGATCAATTTAATACTTTACAGCTTGTTAACTTTAGTTAATAGGACATTTTCATTGTGGCGTCATTTTACTACAACTACCAGAATCCTTTTCAAATTCTCTTTCTCAGTCAGATTTTTAAACTCCTTTGAGAATTCCAAGACAATGGTCCAAATTAGAGGAACAAAAGGATTCAAGCAAAGAGTCCTGGTAGTTGTAGTATGCGACGTCCACATGCAAATGTCCTATTAAGCCATGGCTACATTATTGAGCAATTGTTTGCTTGCACAGGCAATGAGTGGAGGATATTACCAAATGTTTATTGCCTTTATTTTGTACTTGCTCCTTATTGCCTTATACGATATAAATTATTGTCACATTGCATGCTGTGGAAAAATATCTTAGGGTGGCTGCATGTGATAAGTCTGTACTTTTTGTTGCAAAAAGTTCAACTCAGTCATTGAATTTCTCACAACTTTTTTCTGGATTATTTCAGCTATTGTCTGTCACCTGTGAAAGAGTAGCAGCTACACATATCCAATGGGCCTTTTTCAGGAATTAAATGCCATCATGTGGTTGTACTGGATGGCAAAACAATACGTAGTAACTTTATTTATTTAAAGGCACTTGTACAAGATCGGTATAAGTGTTATTAACAAAACCTGTTTGTAAAATAATGCTATTTTCCACCTCCAATCAATTAATTGCGATCTTTCTAAAACCTCATTTTAAAGCCAGTTAATTAAGCCTTTCCCATGTGCATGTACGAGCACAATTCAACTGGTTATTGAAGTGTGATATCAGCACATGACTGTTTCCTGCAAAAGGCATGCAGGACTTGACAGTTTTTCAAAAACTTGTGTGCAAGCAAAAAATCATTTGTGTAGTCATGGCTTAATTATATTTATGATCAACTAAAAAGTTACTGTATTACATGTATGTCACTATATAAACACAACTTGTCATAAAGTTATTGGTTCAGGGAGCTTTGTTGTCTGGGCCAAATAAATACATGTACCTCACACAATAAAAATAATGTTATTAATGATAAAAGTTTGGTACCTGGCTGCTCTCTTGGAGAAAAGTATCTATATCCTTGAGATCACCAAGTTTGACCTCATCACCACTAATGCTCACCAGAAAGAAGCCTACACCAAAACGGTCAATAATAATAACAATAATAACAACAACAACAATAATAATAATAACAATAATAATACAATAACAATACAATAACAATACAATAACAATAACAATAATAATAATAACAACAACAACAATAATAATAATAATAATAACAACAACAACAACAATAATTCTGCAGTCGATGACTGAATATCCATGGTACATGTACATACAATATATACATATTTGTAAGATAAAGTTACAATAGGAAAAATATAATAAGGCAAAATCCTAATAACAAGTTAAATCTTAAATGAATTACTAAGTAATATATATACAGAATCAGAGGAGCCATGCTTTATTGGATTTACAAGTTTTTTACTCAAGCAGGAAGCGAGAGTTTGTAAATCCAATGAAACACAGATGCAAATTCTGTATATGGCTAATATCAAACGTCTACATGTAGATGTAGATGTAGAGTCGTGTTTTTCAGTTATTTTGAGGATAAACAACCTATTTCGGCCAAGAAAATCGAAGCAAAAGTTTATGCAAATCAGGACAAAATCTGTATCAGATTTACAGATCACTTATCACACATTGATTTCCTTTGTTTTTCCTTCATGAAAAATTAATGAGTTTTATAACTACATATTTAAATTTATGTAACAAGCAGGGGGAACAAATGAATTTATTTCATACAGCTCATTCAGAAATGTTTTGGAAATACATGACATCTACATACCTTGTTCATTCTTAGGCATTTCCTCATATGACAGTTGTAGGCTTGAAACCTGAAAGTATTTTTATTAAGTAATGCTCTGGTTAAGAACGATAGTACTGAATGACAATGGATGTAAAAGGTGTTAATTTTCTATTCCATTTGTCATAATTTCATTGGTTGATACTCATAAATTCAATAGAAACCCATCAATAGTAACATTGTCATTCAAAATATTTGAAGTTTTAATTTATTTTTGATCAAACTTAACTACAATCATTATTATTTAATTTAGAAGAATATTGTACGTGGGGAAAGATCTCACATTTGTAATTGAATGATCTTTTGATTTCTCCCTTTCCAATTGGCTGGATATGGCATCTGAGTTTTCACAGTAAAAAGAGCCAACAGCATAAAACATACTTTATTTTCTGGGTGTAGATTGGGCTATAGACATCTCTTACAGCACTTAATTTTAATGCATATATTAATTCAGGCAAAATCATAATATTAGTTAGCTACTATAGTTGTATATAGCTATAATAAGACTAAAATAGTGTCCGAGTCTAATATATTAACATTGATATAATTAAACCTAATGATGTACCTTATGATTCAGGGACAATGCAGCCTTGAGGTAAGCTTTGCCTACATTACATTTAGCATCATAATTTATTTTACCTGTGATTTGTTCAACACCTTGTTGAGTGCAAGGGGTTCACCAGTCACTCCAGACTTGCCATCAGGACACAGAGCAGGAAATGCAAACCAGTAATAAAAGTTGTACTTTTTCAAATCCTATTACACACAAAAATTAAAAGTCAATTCTCATAATAGGATTTTAATTAATAAAATGTGTAAAATGATTGACATACATGTAAAGCCAGGGTTCTTGTTAAGATTCTGAATAGAAGGTAAAATATTTTGAATAGATAGCCTCCTGATCCACAGGCATCTCTAGTTTTTGAACTTGGATTGTCGGCTGCCTGTCACAGGTAACCCAATTTAGGATTTAGTCTGATATACATGTACATGCAGTACTGACATGTACTGATGCCTGCATAGGAGGCTATAGCAGGTAATGGATTTAAGCAGTATATAACATTTGATGGACTTCTTAACAATGTCTGATTTCTTTATAATAACTAACCAGTAATATTTTGGTGAATAGATGATAAAAAAGACCAGCTACTGTGCTCTTAACAGAACTCTGAAAGCACATATAAATTTGCATAGCTGGAGATAATATTATAACATGTGTTCTAAATCAAGTTCTTCAATAAATAATAAATTCCATGTCCTAGCTGCCAGTTGTATACATAGAGGAAATCGTATGAACTGCTCATGAGCACTATAGATACATGATTTATGTGCACAGTGATATTTTGAAAGTTTTGATATTTACATGTACATGTATTGCACGAGTCTAATTAATAGGCAAGTGCAATTTGAAAACTTTCAAAATATCAAATGTCCATAAATCAAGTATAGCACGAGCATTCATGCAATTTTTGTCTACAATATACAATGTATATACTGAGCAAGCATTTGCTAAATGCATCATACATGCCCATTGTAAGTGCACTCTATAACCTTTTTATGCACTTGTTATTGACCAATCAGAATCCAGGATATTTTGTTGAGTATATAATCTGAAGTTAATATACAATATTTTTATTATTATTTGTATCCTCAAAACCCATTTACATGTAGCATTAATAGTGGATTACATTTTTTAACCGAGGATGTTGCTTCTCTTGGGGTATATAGGTAAATAAAGGATGTCTTTCTCTATTCTAGGATACTTAGAGCTCTAGGTACTATAACTCCTTCCTAATCAAACAATGTACCCTATGGCTTTTAGAGCGGATTTCGATTGAGTGTTGGTATTGCATTTGCTCAGTTTTCCTATTGGCTGTGGGAAATGTTTTGTGATTATCAGCCAATCCAGTGATAATTAACTAAAACCAAATGTGTTTTGATCCATCACGCCATCAATCATCGTGCCATCCACAATTGCATTTACTTTTCCTCGTGATTGGTTCAATTAAAACCAATCGTAAATTACTTTAGTTTGTGATTGGCTTATTGCGTTTTTACTTGCTCCTGATTGGTTCTGTGATTTCTTTGGTTTTGGTTAAATACGACACTCAATTGAAAACTGCTCTAATCCCAATCAGTAATCCACTAGTGAGGACATGAAACTAAAGATTAATTACACTTAATCCTGAATTAGCTAATTGGGCTTTGAGGAAATGGGAGGCTCCCAGAAACCCAATGCTAATCCTGCTGGGTGATAGAGGCATACATGTATCAGAGTTTTATTTCTGAATTTGTTTTTAATTTATCTGTTCTGCCTGAATAAAACAAAACATAATTTACTGTTTTTCATTTTTGACTTACTGCAAATGTAAGAAGCAGGAATTGACAAAGAAGGGATGGGTCTTCAAGAGCCTTCTTGGAAATGATGGCATCCCAGATCTAAAAATGTATATAAAGCATCAACAAATAAAGTTTCTACACTGTATTTCATCAATGCTCATTCAATGAGATGATGTATCACTTGGGGCCAGACATGTCATCTTCAAGAGAATCTCCAAAGACTTGATAATTAATGATTGACAGGTCTGCACTAAAGCTGTTTTGATTAGCTACTCTTATAATTTATTCACCGAACTCAAAATCTGTTGGTAATTTTGGCACCAAACAAGGATGAAAAATCCCTGGTCCAGTGCCAACCCAAATTGGGAAAAAATGGGCGGGGAACTTTGAGAAAGTCTACATGTGATGTATATACAATGTACCTTATGGCCTGCTAATTCAATAAGGTATTTCTTATCCAAAGAGCGAAAGGCATCTATGGTGTTTGTGTTGATAAGTTCCCCATGAGCCTGAAATGCTCTCTGGGGAAGACCACCCCTGCAAAATAATTATAAATATGCATTATTAATTTTTTTCATTATTAAAATTTAAAAGTACATTGTGTACATGTAGTTCCAGAAAATATCCATCGCCCCCCCTGGAAATTCCAGATGGGCGGAGGGGTCAATCTGCCCAAATTTCCAGTGGGGAGGGGGGGTTACACCAAGACTTATATTTTCCAGAGGGTAATGCATGTAATCGTAACCGTGTGACTGACGTCTTTCGATGATCATTACATTTTTTCTGTAGAATTCAAATAAGTTGTCTCAAAATCTTTTATCTGTTTGAAAGACAATCCATTTTAAGTGCCTTTCCTTAAAGCCAAAGCGATTCCTGAGGAGCAAGACATCGCTGGATGGACGACAAAACAAGAAAGCGGCCATTTTGTTTTTCTCTCTCACTCAATCTGATGAACGTTTTGCACGCAAAAACTCATTTCTGCACCAAATTAAGTGTAATAAAAGCTATTGGCAGTCTCTTGGGTAATTATTATCCAAGTGTAATACAATATTTCGCCATACAAGTCGGTCTTTTCACATCAAACATTTGAAAATATAATTCATCGCAATTGATTTCGTGATCGTTTTTGCCTAGTAACTCCATGCAGGCCTCATGCGCTAAGAATAGGTATTCCACGATTAAAACTGCTTAATTATATACTAGTAATTATTTGTATCTCGTGCATGAGTATTGTATCATAATCATGTTTGTTTTATTTATATACATCATAGCTGGAATTTGCAAAGGGGTGGGGGGTCCATGGAAATTCTGGAGGGGAGGTACAATTTGGGCGCCCATTTCGGAAGATCCAGAGGGGGGGGGGGGGGGGGGGGGGGGGGGGTCTAAGACCAAATCCACAACTGCTAGATATCTCTCGTTATTAGCAACAATCTGATGTACCTATGTAGTACAAAGAGCTAATAAAAAAATATGTTATGTTATGTTATGTATGTGGGGGGGGGGGGGGGGGGGGGGGGTATGGATATTTTCTGGAACTACACATTCAACTATTCAGCAGTAATGTACATGTGTAAGATTGAATCATTGCTGTGACTTACTCAAATGCACTGTAGTCAATATTCAATCTGCATGGCAGTCCTGCTAGGTCACCTACATGTAGAGGAATTCAAGAATAAAATTAATATACATGTACATTGGTCACTGAGGCCTAGTTCACACTTATAACAAATTATTAGCGACATATAATGATTGCAAGCAATATATTATGCAGACAATTTGCCATATTTATCAGTAGCGGTACTTGCTCTACTCAAAGGTGTGAGATAATATTAAGGGCTGCTTAAATAATGAACAGGTCAAAGATCAAACATGTGCACTTAGTCTAACTTATAGAGCATGCATGCACAAAGTCATGTACAATGTGGTCACTCCACTACATTTAGAAATACCAAGAGGTGGTCCAACAGAATAATATATGTGGCACACTTCTGCAAGAACTGTTAGTTCGAATTCCATGAGCCAGGCACCAGCACCACTACCATAAGCTCTACTGGGAATCTCTTTGACCAGGAGAGAAAGTTAGACTGACTATGATCATGTTTAAAGTGACAGTCATACATGTATGGTATATATATGACAGCAGTCCCTATACCAGATTACAGTCCTTGTCAAAAGTTGTATGTCAGTGACCATTCGCGTTCACATTTGTCGATGACACTTTGATAAGCTAAAATGAATGCAACAAAATGAAGTTTTTAAAAAAAATTGATGGCGAAATACCAAAATGAAGTTTTTAACCGGAAGTAAAAGCTTCTATTTGATTGACAGCAGATCAATTAACACATGACAAGTGCTCACTCGCCCATATCGAAAGTGTGGGAAAGCTAGCACATATTTAAAAATTAATTTCATATATCAATGTTTACGTTTATTGCTCAGAAAAGTTTTTCCACACACGATTCTGTAATTCCATTTATATGTCTTCCAAAAAGCAAGCAGGATGCCCTTAGCTTGGAAAACAAAGAAAAATTAAAAGCAAAGCAAGGCCAAACGATGCATACGACTACAAGCCAAATAGAAGTCCTCGCAAAACTCAACAAGGGTTCGTATTTTCACTTTCAGATGGAGTGCCGAGTGGTCCACATCTGAACATAAAGAAGAATTGATAGGAGCCAGCCAAGAGAATATTTGTTTCCAAGAAAGCTTAGATGGAACGTTCACCTTTTTGCAAACAAGCCGGCTATAGATGGGGCACGTACCTTTGATCGGAAATCAACATTGGTGGGAAGTCTCTTCCTTGTGGAAGAGGTTGTTTCTGATTGGAGAATGGGTGTCGAGGCTGGAAAGCTGCTCTAAGTTAGGTGTGATATGTGCTAAACTTCTTATGCCAATTTCTCGGCTACAATTTTTCAACTTTTCTGCAGTCTTCAAGTGAATTAATTGCATACAAGAATTTACCGGAATTTTTTGACATTTCGTCCAGTGATTCTATGATAACTAATCTCCAAAAGCATGTGTGCTTTTTTCCGATTTGTTTTTAGTTTTAAAGATATCGGTCCAAGTGTGATGGCTTGGCAAGAATAATCAATGACTCGACTTTAAGCTGCAATAATTTCGCATAGAAAATAGATATCAAAAATTGCACACACGCTTTTGGCGATCAATGACCGCTTAACTTCGTAAGTAAAAAAACCGGGCGATGGTAATGCGCATTATTTTATAAACGTCTTCAACATCGGGTTAAAGTGACTGTAGTTTTAAATCTAGAGTAATTCCGTAGAAAATAACCTTTTACTGGCATTCTTCAGTTATCAACCTTTCCATTGATATATATAGGTTCCCATATTTTGTTCGCCGACCACCCGCGTAAACGCATTTTTGCGCAAATCACTTTTGAAGGTATCCAGTAACCTTAAACCCAGTAGGATATGACTTTTTGCCAGATGATTTTTGATCGAACTCTGCAAAGAACCGGGAAAGAGAAATTACGGATCACAAATGTATTGAAATAGCAAATTGAATATTAAAATAGGGGTTAAAGTAAACATTATATGTAGGAATAAAACTTTATGTGGTTTAAGTTAAATTTTGAGAGAAATAATAAAAAAAATTTGCTCTCACACCACGTGCTTATGACGATGCCTTGTTTTTTACAGCGGGTGTAAAGTACAGGGCACAGGTCAGGTTGTTAATTCCAAGACAAATCCTAACCCAAACCACAAACCTAACCCTAACCATCGGACGACTTCACAGGTAAATGACGGGTTCTAGCTCACTCACCCAGAGCTAGGGTTCACAGGTAAACAAGAAATGACTTGACCTGTGACCTGACCTGTACTTTACACCTGCCGTGTTTTTTTAACAGTTTACACCGTATACGGAGTGCCAAACAGAAGTCCGATGAACAATTAGCCTGAATTTCAGCCGTCTCCTCTGGTTTGTTCCTCCCGTGAGAGACGTCTGAATCCAATAGCCGATAACGCCGTCCAGTGACGTCACTACCAGAAAGCCTGGTAGTGATCTTCGATTGGTGTATATTCTATAATTTTGCATAATTATCATAAGTAACTCATCCGAGAAGACGGCAAGATTCACTTTGGACTCGCGAATGTTAATCATTGAGTTTCAGTGGAGTGATTGTCTTTGGCAAAGACCTTGAATTCGTAAGGAAAACATCTGGAAATGGATTGAAAGTGTCCTGCACAATAACCGGCCGACTGTCCTGTAAACATGTACATTTGAAGGGCTGTGTGCAAAAAGGGTGCAAGTGTTTCCTGATCAGATTCTAAATTCTCCTTTAATTTCTTTGTTTTCTAAGGGAGAATTTAGAATGTGATCAAGAGTCACTTACACCCTTTTTGCACACCGCCCTTCATTTTATCGTGTTGCGTCCGAGGGGTTGTTGATAAATAAATCGATTATTTGTTCACACTCGCAGTGTTAAAGAATGTCGCTACTCTCTTCAAGGAACAGTTCTTTCCCATTAAAGAGTCTTCATATTTCTTGGAAATTCTCCATTACCCTTTCATGTTTTTCTACTTTTCTGTTACATCATTTACATAGGTAATATCTCGTAGCTGTGTCGATTCGAACGGCAGATTGCGAGACAAAGATCAACGGAAAGACAAAAATCAACTGTACTTTGCCTCCAAATATAATATACAATGTAATGATTTGTTGCTTCGAAAAGGTTTTCACAACATAAGAGGCACTTGAGAAGCAAATGGGATGGATATATCATTAGGTAAGGCTTTTATTTTGGCCAGCATAATTTCAAATAATTTCTCAAGGCAAGCGATGGCTATGTTTTTGTGACCCACAAACTCTTACTACCGCCGTGACTTATTTGCATAAATTAAATTGTTAATCCGCCTTGACGTCACTGGACGGCATTATTGGCTATTGGATTCAGACGTCTCTCTTGGGAGGAACGAACCAGAGGAGACGGCTGAAATTCAGGCTAATGAAAAATCATCTGGCAAAAGTCATCCTACTGGGTTCAAATTCACAAATGATATTTGTTCTTAACTTACCTTTGATTCTGTTGTCAGTTCTTGTAGAAGTATTAGGTCAGCCTACCATAATTACAATTTTCTCCAGAGCACTTTGATGAAGCATGTCCGAATATTTACAAAGGTTTGTATGGGGATTGAGTAACCGTGCCAGGAATTCTTGCATATAATACCTTTCAAAATGGCATTGAAAACTTTGAGGTGGTCTATTAAACTTGCCACTTGGTGCAGTATATCATAATCGGGGAGCCGGGGTGGCACAGTGGTTAAGCACTTCGCCTCTCACCTCTGTGGCCCAGGTTCGACTCCTGGACGGGGCGCGAGTTGAGTTTGTTGGTACAATGTACATGTGGCGTATCTCGCCCTAATGCTCTGCTCAAGGGTTTTTCTCTGGGTTCTCTGGTTTTCCTCCCTCCACAAAAACCAACATGCTAAATTCCAATTCGATCTGTGGATTAGCCGGGACCTGGCTTTGATCAGCCACCATGGTTGTTTCAGGTCTCGTTAGAAATTTAGAGTTTAAAAAAATTAGAGTTTATGCCTTTGGATGTGCCTGGGGTGGGGCATTTTCCTTACTTCTTTGGCTCCACTGTGGGTCATTTGAACACATTGCGTGTCCCCACCGTGGGGAATTTGAAAAAGAAAATACGAAAATGACTAATGCCCGAGGGTTGTCCCGGACAGGCGATGGGCATTTACTGGATTATTGACTGATGCATATAAACTCATGAGCAAACTTACTATTGACGTAGTATCCTTGTAAAGATTTGGGTTTATCATCCAGCTGATACACATCAAGCTTTCTGTCTTTTAGTGTGTGCCAGAATACTGCATCTACAGCACTGGAGAATGGTGCAAACTGGAGAACCGGGACGGTCGATCCCGAACCAATCCCTTCGACTTTGTCCGCCATCTTTTTTTTTTTCTGTTTGGTGAGAATCCGCTGACCAACGCAAACCATAGGACCACACAGGGACCCCAGAACTTCAATTTTTTCAGGTAAACTGCAACGGAATGGTGCGTTTTAAAAAAAAATTGCCCGTCAACCCAAAGAGTGGAGATTATTGCTAATATCAGTGAACTTAATTTTAAGGAATGTGACTGCGATTGTTGTAGGATTGTTGTAGGTCTTTGATGTATAAATGATTAGGCCAGATAAAAAAATTTGCTTGTTTAGCGTCCCCGCCCGACCTGAGAAATGTCCCCGACCTCTAATTTTTTTTATTTTTTATTTTTCATAAAAAACTTTAGAAAGTGTAAATGCGCCCGTGAACACCAATTCTTGTACCCAGACCCCTACATGTACCACTTAAAATATGCGCCGGCGCATTAAATATTTTAACATCGACGTCATTTTGTTTCTACAACACGAGGTCATGAACACAAGGTGAGTGAATAATGTCTAGTCAAGACAAAATAAGCTTCACATAGGAAAAAAAAAAAAACCTCCCTCCCTACCTGGAAAAATTGAAACAGGTGGACGCTAAACAAGTAATTTTTTTTTATCTGGCCTTATCTGGAGGAACTTATTTCTCGTTACATACCGCCAGACAAATGTCTACTTTGGAACAATTTACTCTAGATTTAAGAATAGAAATGCTACTACTCGTTTTGGAGATATGGAGAGTTTCTAAACTAGCCATGCATTTATGATTTATAGTTATTTTGTTAGTATGTTCATTGCGTACCGGTCAATCGCTGCGCAGACAGCGAAGCGAGCGGAGCAGCGATTAATAATTTGGACAATAATAATAATAATAATAATAATAATAATAATAATAATAAATAATAATAATAATAATAATAATAATAATAATAATAATAATAATAATAATAATAATAATAATAATAATAATAATAATAATAATAATAATAATAATAATAATAATAATAATAAATGAGTTTATATAGCGCCTATACATTGCTGTTCTAGGCGCTTTACATGAATTTATACAGAAAATGTCTGTATATATATATTAAAAATTAAAAATGTGACTAACATAACTGATAAAAAGAAATAAGCAAATCATTACATTTCTCTAGACTATTCGCAAGAATACTAAAAATAAACAATAAAAATGATGAATTAGCAATAGGCCTTCTTAAAAAGAAACGTTTTTAATTTTAACTTGAACGTTTCAACGTTGGAAGAAGCACGGATGTCTAAAGGTAGCTTGTTCCAGAGCCTGGGAGCCGCCGTAGAGAAGGCGTGTTGACCATACGTTTTCATGTTAAAGGCGGGCTCAACCAGACGAAGGTGGTCTTTAGATGACCTCAAGAGTCTTTTCTGTCGGTAAAATGTTAAAAGGTTTTTAAGATAGCGTGGACCGAGACTATTTAATGATTTAAAAGTTATAAGATTTATTTTAAAAATGATTCTGTACTCGATTGGGAGCCAGTGAAGTTCTTTTAGAGTCTCCGTGATGTGGTCGTTTTTTCGAAGACATGTCACAACTCGAGCAGCTGCATTTTGAGCAGACTGCAATTTCGCTATATCACGTCCTTGGGCCCCATGAAGAAGAGAGTTACAAAAATCTAGTTTTGAGCTTACAAAACTGTGGATCAAAACTTCTGTAGTTTTCTTGTCAATATATTTTCTTATTTTAGCAATATTACGAATGTGGTAGAAGGCACCCTTGACAACAGCATTTACATGTGGTGAAAAAGACATAGTTTCGTCAAAAAGTACCCCGAGATTACGTGCTTTATTTGTCGGTCTAATAATTTTCTCGCCAACAGTCAATGATGGAAGTGTGGGAGTTGGGCGAAATTGTGAGTGCAAGAGAAGAAGTTCCGATTTGCCATTGTTTAATTTGAGCTTATTGGCAGTCATCCATAGTGTAATGTCAGATATGCAGCTCTCAAGGCGTTGTTTAGCAACTTGAAAATCATGGGTGTTTTTACAAGAAAACGACGTATATAGTTGTGTGTCATCAGCGTAGAGATGAAATGATAGATCGTGCTCACGAATGATATCACCCAGGGGAGAGGTGTATAGCAAGTACAATATTGGCCCCAGTACAGAGCCCTGTGGCACACCGAAATGAAGGGGGCACACAGATGATGAAGCATCGTCGATTTGGACAAACTGTGAACGATTTGCAAGATATGACTCAAGCCAAGAAAGTGCTTTTCCTCTCACAGCAAATCTTGAATTTAGTCTTTTTAAGAGAATGGTGTGGTCCACTGTGTCAAACGCTGCGGAGAGGTCCAGCAGCAGTAGGAAGACACAGTTATGTTTATCAATGGCCTCAAGAACATCGTTCTGGACACGCAACAACGCAGTTTCACAGCTGTGGTACTGCGTATATGCAGATTGAAACTCCTCACTCAGTCCATTTGAGCTCACATAGTCCCATAGTTGCGTAGCTGCCACTTTCTCATTCGCCTTGGATATGAACCTCAGGTTTGAGACAGGTCTGAAATTTGGGTAGAGCTCCGTGTCGAGTGACTGCTTTTTCAGCCTTGGAGATATGCTTGCCAATTTCATAGGGATAGGAACTTTAGCACTCTCGAAGGAAAGATTTATGATGTTTGCAATGACCGGTAACAGATCCGAAAAGCAAGACTTTAGGAGAGTAGAAGGAATTGGGTCCAGGGAGCATGATTTACGAGCCATTTTTTTAATTAGGTTACTAAGCTCCTCAGCTGTAGTTGGTTCAAAATTAGCAAATTCACATGTTAAGGTGGGATTATCAAGATGATTGAATTTAGAAAGGGCGGTGTCAGACAGCTGTATTGAGTCAAGATCATTTCTAATAGTCGCTATTTTTTCTGAGAAAAAATCCACAAAATTGTTACAGAGCTGAGTTGAAGAATCACAGGTGGGATAGCTTTTTTCAGGTTTAAGGTTTAGCATACGGTCTATTGCGGAAAAAAGAACTTTATGATCAGATTTATTCTCAGTGATAAGGTTAGCATAGAATTCCATTTTGGAGGATTTTATGAGTGATCGTATAATTTTACATTGATCTTTATATAGTTCCTGGTGAATAGTTAACCCTGACTTCCGCCACCGTCTTTCATACTTGCGCCGCTCACGTTTTGCAGAAGCAATGTTGTCATTGTACCACGGAGCTGATGGGCGCAAAGTAACAAGACGTTTCTTTAAAGGCGCATGGGAGTCAACAAGACCAGCGAGATTAGACTGATATTGGTCTAGTAGAGCATCAACATTGCTTGCAGGTGAAGTGAAAATTGGCAGTGTAGATAGTTCATCGCGAAATTTCTCAATGTCAACGCAGCGCAGTTTTCTGTAAGTCAGTTCAACTTTTGAGGCAGTTGGTTTAGTTAATTTTAACCTGGAGTGTACTGCATAGTGATCAGACAGGTCAGGATCGTCAACCTTACAGTCCAAGACTGTGTCTTCACTTGCTCTAGTAAGACAAAATCTCTGCTGTGACTGAGGGGGTGGGGTGAATAGTATACTCCTTCCCGATTGAAAATCTGACTTGTTTACTGTACTATAACCACATATTACAAGTAGTTGTACTAAAACTACGATGTTCTGTCCATCGTGTTCCGCCGAGGTATGCTAACTATTGTTGTAGTTGCGGCAATCCACTTCGTGCTGGGACCTCATGGAATGATGAATATTGTCAATGGAGGACTTCCGAAGGAGAAAAAGAAGCGGAGAGGAGGGAGCATTTCACTAGTAAAACCAAGAAAACAAAGAAGCTAGACCCACCACAAGAGGTTGTTATCCAAACAGGGATAATGCTGGTGAAAGATGGGACGATAGCCGCCAAACGTGGTCTGATCGGGCTGAACTTCCCATTAAAAGTGTTACCGACAGACACTGGGGAGGAGTTGCTGACGAAGGCGGCGGATAAATACGCTCGGTTCAATCGGTCTTATGTGCAGGAAGGCTTGAGCGGATACAAGTTTCTCTTCCCGATAAAACGGAAGTGGATAGAGATGTACTGGGAGGAAATACTCCATTTCGTATTGGCAGTTACAAGGAGGAAATAGGAAAACCATTCGCGCGAATAATTCTGTACATCTGCAGAAGTATTATCTCGCGACAGAGAGCTGCGTGTAGATTGACGGTGATGGAGATGATGGAACTTCAAACTCCACGTCAAAAGGAAGGACAGAAAGAAAGCTTATATACAAAACATAAGCTTAATGTATGGGTCAATTCCTGCCTGTTGGAAATATTCCTAGCCCCGGGCTGTGGACAAGTGGATCTTTTAAGCCTTCATCTTCCTCCCGAATATCACCGATTTAATTTAACCGAGCGTGTTTCTCCACCGCCTTCGTCAGCAACTCCTCTCCAGTGTCTGTCGGTAAGACTTGTAATGGAAAGTTCAGCCCGATCAGCCCACGTTTGGCGGCTGTCGTCCCATCATTCGACAGCATTATCCCTGTTTGGATAACAACCTAGCTTCTTAGTTTTCTTGGTTACTAGTGAAATGCCTCCTCCTCTCCGCTTCTTTTTCTCCTTCGGAAGTCCTCCATTGACAATATTCATCACTCCTTGAGGTTCCATCACGAAGTGAATTGCCGCAACTACAACAATAGCTAGCCGCCGAGGGAAATACCTCGGCGGAACATAATGGACAGAACATCGTAGTTTTAGTACAACTACCGATGTATTATGTGGTTTCTAGTACAGTAAACAAGTCAGATTTTCAATCGGGAAGGAGTATACTACTCACCCCACCCCCTCAGTCACAACAGCTAGAAGTTATACGCATGTGCCGCGTGCGTTTATCACAGGGAACCCGTAATATTGGCGGGAAAATTATTTTAGTTTGTATCAACATGTTTTAGTTTGCAGCAACCAGTGTCAGTTTGCAGCAACCAGTTTTAGTTTGCAGCAACAAATTTTAGTTTGCAGCAACAAGTTAATTTGCAGCAACCAGTTTTAGTTTGCAGCAACAAATTTTAGTTTGCAGCAACAAGTTAATTTGCAGCAACCAGTTTTAGTTTGCAGCAACAAATGTTAGTTTGCAGCAACAAGTTAATTTGCAGCAACCAGTTTTAGTTTACAGCAACCAGTTTTAATTTGCAGCAATCAGTTTTAATTTGCAGTGACAATTTTCATTTATATGCAGCATCTTTTTTATAATTTCCGCAAACATTTTGTATTTGCATCAGTTTATTTTTATTTTCGCACGAGGCAATTGTTTATTTGCAGCATGTCCCTTACGGGCCACCGTACGATTTTGTGTACTCTGCGGCAAAGTCTAGTAGTAGTAGGAGCTCCAAAAGCTCAATTTTAAGAAAGAAACTCAGCTCCAAGCCAAAAAGCTGGCACTTGAGGTAAAAATGGCAGAACAGCAATGTAGAGATGAGATCGAACTGTTCCGTGCAGAAACACAACGCCGTACGGAATTACGAAACCTGAAGAAAAAAGCTGAAGAATGTAGATTAGAGTATGAATATGAAGACGCCCTCGCCCAGGAGGAGCAAATAGTTAATGGATCGAGATGGGAAAGAGATAATGAGTTGGGCAGTCTGGTTATGGATAGATTATATACAAGATCGCGTAGCGCGTTTGGACTTGAATACTTCGCCAAATACCGCTAACAAAATAAATGCTTGTGACACAAAGTGAGGGGGCCCCGGCCGTACAACCCTTCTCGTCAGAGAACGCAAACGTTGCAAACCAGGTACGGGATTCCTATGGCACAGGGAGCCCGATTGTGCCGCGGGTTTATTTAGAAACTGCTGAAAAGCCAAAACCGGGACCTTGTGGCGTTGCAAGCGTTGTTATGTCAGAAAGTAAAAATCAAATGTGGGATACCTGTGCCGCGGGAAAGCCGAACACAGCGAAACCAGAGCCTGAAAAAATACAGGCGGCTCCTTTAGAGAAACTGTTTGAGCAAATGCTCCCAGCGTTTGTCAAAATAGTGAAACCAAACATACCGAAGTTTAATGGCGACCACTGGAGTACGCTAAATTTAAAGCAGCATTCAACATCGAAGTAGACAAAAAGGGTGTATACGACAATACTGATACATTCAAGTTTTTACTGGATTCTGTTGAAGGCAGCGCGAAATCATGCTTAAGACAATTCATCCCGGGGTCTCAGTGAAAAGTACGAAGAACCATGGAAAGCACTAGGTGAACGTTTTGGTCGAGTTGACATTATCGTAGCCGCAACAAAGAAGCGAGTGGAACAATTTCCGGTGATTCCCAAAGAAAATAGCGAGAAAATTAGAGAATATCAGGAAACTGTATCAGAGCTTGTTGGTATCTATAAAGAGTGTAACTTTGTGTATGAATTAAAGGCACACATATCGGAAGCATACGGTAAAAAGCTTCCCATGCGTCTTTGCGGCAGGTGGGGGGGAGTTAGTTGAAGGAAAACATGCAAAACATGTCAACGTGGGAATCGTTTGCGAAGTGGTTAGAACGAGAAGCGAAGATTTGCGAGAGCAAGCAGCGATGGATGCCAGAGAAGAGGGACTGGAGACGTGCTGATTCAGACAAGAAAGATAATAGGAGGGAAACAAAGGCGAGTGATAAGCAAACATCAGGACTGTTAGCTGGAGCGACGAAAAAATCTCCATCGTATACAAGCAGGATGGCAGAGAAAAAATCTCTTATCCACAATTCCACGAATCATACGCTACAAGAGTGCAAGAGGTTCGAAAGCATGTCAGTGAATGAGAAAGAGAAGGTCGTACAAGATTACAGACTCTGTTTGTCTTGTTTGTTACCAGGCCACCGCCTGAGCAAGTGTCGAAGCAAGGAAAAGTGTAAAGTTGAAGACTGTGGCATGCGCCATCACACAACTCCCGGGGGGGACTCCCTTATCTGAGGGGTACATGGATGCTTGTCGTACCTTTTAGGGATCAAAATCAGGAGTTTGGTACCACTTAGGGTATCCACCATCAAACACAGACATTTCTATGTAAAGCGGTACCTTTTAGGGGTCGGGTGTCAATTGAACAAAAAAGCTGTTATCAATTTACATTTTTATTATCTTTTAGGGGTCAAAATAAGCTTGAGCCACGCCCATTTTAGTACCTCGTAGGGGTCAAATCGAAAATGTCCGACGAGCATCCCTACCCCTTTTATATGGGAGTCCCCCCCCGGGACACAACTGTACACGACGTCGACCTAAGGTTTATCGGAAGATCTAAGGCTAGAAATCCTCAAGGTAATAGTGCTCCAGAAACCGCCTCTCAGAATATCGAAACCACTGCGACTAATCCAGCGGAGGAACCGCACGAACAGCATCACGGAGCATCTTACACGGGATGTGAGATAGGCGGACGCGCACTCGTCTGGTTGAAGTTTTACCCGTAGTCATCTTTGGAGGAAAAGAGAAGCTAACGGTAATGGCGATGCGTGATTCCGGCTGCAATACGACACTAATAGATGAAGAGTTAGTGCAAAAATTGGGTCTTGAAGGCAGGGAAGTAGACCTAGAGCTACAAGGAGTAGACACGCAGAAAACTGTTGCGTCAAAACACATCAGATCAAGAGATGTCGAATTGCAAGAGTTGGAAGAGAAGAGACGGGGGCTTCTTAGCTTCTTACAAATTAAGCTTGTCTTTCCTTAGGAAGTGAGCGGACGACCTCGTACCGTCTGAAAATCAGGCTAGTCTTTCCTTTGTAACCACATCAACTCGGATGGTTAACGATATATACATGTAGGTGCGATATCTGCAGAATATCGAATATCGGATATTTATCAGATATTTATCATTCGTCTAATGTCACCTTAATATCATCTAGTATCTGATATTTTTCATGAAATATAGAAAGAAATATCCGATATTTATAGTGGAAGTGAAGAATATCGATATGTAAGACTGACTATCAGATATTTATATTTTAGATCTAATATCATATTAATATCCTGTAAGTAGTGGGAGAGGGATGGAATTAGCCGTGTTTTAGGGCGTACGCCCTACTTTTAGGGCGTACGCATTAATTAGGATGACGTCACAATCCTATTGTCCTTTGAATTAATTAAGGAATTATTTTTTAGGGCGTATGCATGAATTCGGATGACGTCACAATCCTATTGTCTTGGGCTCATGACTAAAATGCGGCGTACCTGATCAGAATTGCGGCGTATGCATAAATTAAAGTTGCGCTCTCGTTGAAGTGGTGGGCTCATGAATAAAATGCGTCGTACTTGATCAATAAAATTATTATTTCTGTGAATGAGGTCATCGATCTATTCGGGCATGTTTGGGCAAAGCCTATTGTTTGGGGTCGTCTCTAAAACCAGAACCTGGGTCTCCGAATCAGTACAACCCAAAGCCTTGAACAAGATGGAAGTGATCTACAAGCTAGGATCTCGAGGTTATCATGCCAGCGCCAACAGCTTCCACGGTAAGATGAGAGTTGTGCTCCTCTGGTGATAAGGTATGTACTTGCGATGTTTCACTAAATATTTTGATCCACAATTCGTCACCGGACAATTTTTACAAACGCGTTGACTCCTCTTAATCCTTTGAAGATCAATTAGATAAAACTAATTCAAAAAATAAAACATTATGAATTTTATCGTAATTTGTCAGGACAAACAGTATAAACAGGACAAAAAGGACAAATGAATAGAGACGTGTTCATTTCCATAACACATTTATTGGAAGTTTGTACATTTGTACATTTTAAGTCAAAATAAAATAAATGTTGACATTAAGCTTGAATATACTATTTACGATAATATAACTATTTTACAACACTTGGTTCTAAGTTTATATCTCTAGAGGTAAAGTGGTCAGTCCATCTGCTAACACTTTGCGCTTAGCGTAAAAATAAGAAAACGCGGCCCTTACTTGTTGATAAGTATACATAGTGTTGTTGACAACACGAAAACCCTTATTGATACTCGAGCTAGACTGCTTTCTTAATAACACATTTAGATAGTTTTGTTTATCGATCTCATTACATCTCTTATTAACTCCCTTACAACTAAACTTATCCGAAGCTCCAAAGCAATAGTTACGTCTTAGAACACGTCCCCTCTCTTATCGTAGCCGGCTTTGTGTTCAGGCGTGTCTGTGCGAGGAAACCAGTTAACCACAGTCGGTGTCCATTTCACAGTATTTAAAATCACGGCGATCTAAGTATTTGTCTAAAAAATAAAAATAAAATTGTAACATACGTAGTTTGGCGTACTGGTACACAAAAAAAAACCGATCTGCATAGGTAGATTTTTTTTTTTTTTTTTTTTCAAGATTGCACTTCATAAGTGTTTTCATCAATGGTGTCGATTTGACGGAAGAAAGGGGTGTTGATGAGGCGAGAGGCTTTGGCTTCTTCGCAGAACTTCACTTCCCTGTGCCGCTCTTGATCAGTGATCGTTTTACCGTAGCTGCTATTGCCCGTAACGCCCGCCGCCACCGCCTTCTCCTCCCTCTCATCGCTACCTCAAGGCTTCCCTATATTACACTTTCTGTAGAAATATTTTAGAAAGAAATATCCGATATTTATAGTGGAAGTGAAGAATATCGATATGTAAGATACTATCAGATATTTATATTTTAGATCTAATATCATATTACTATCCTGCAGTATCTTATATGTTTCATTTACAGAGGAGATAGACTTTTATCTGATAAATATGTTGTAGTTCAAATATATACATTGGTTTAAATATATTTAAACCAGCTAATGTTTTTGGAAAACTTTAAAACTGGTTTAATTTTTTTCTAAAATTTTAAAACTGGTTTAATTTTTTCAAAAAGATTAAACTGGTTCATAAACTTCAACTAGTCTTTTTTTCAAGATTGTGAAAAGTGAACTTACTAAGGTTAGGTTTATTTAAATTGTGGGTTTGGATTACAAATGTAGTTCACAGGACCATTGAAGAAGCATTATTTTTCAGCTAGACTGCAGAATACCTACCACGTAATCTACCTTACAGGTTGACAGTCAACGTACGCGTTCACGCGTTATAACGGTCAAACATGAATCGAGTTGGTGTGAGGGTCAACGCGTCAACGAATAAAATACTCAGTCTCGCTGAATATCTTTGTAATACAATCAACCGCAGTCTACTCGTTGACGCAATGACTCGTTGACATGAATAAAGTGTACTAGATATATATTACTACCTTCGTTCTACAATCAAGTACTGTTTAAAACACGAACAGCAGTGTTTTATCAAGTTTAAAAATTCGAGGGCGAAGCCCGAGAATTTTTAGACTTGATAAAACACGTGCTGTGAGTGTTTTAAACGGCTTCAAAAACGCTTTAAGAATGCAATGAAAGAAAGACGCACATCTCAAGGGAATGGTTACTTAATGAACCATTGAACCTTTGTATTCACAACGCCATGCAAAATATTCGAGTAATCACCGCCTGCAATTACAAACATCTCAAGGGAATGACATGAAGAAATTACCATACTATGTTGTCGCAATGCAAGAAGTACCTGCACTTGAAGGATTTGGTGTCGTGGTTTACCTCGATAAAGTTCAAGACTTGGAAAGCGATGTGACTGACATGACGGCAGACTCAACATTTTTGACTCCGGAACAAAATATGTAAGTTTAATGCACGTTTTTATTATTTTACGCCTTTGAGTTTGGTTTAATAATTGGAACTAAACAGTGGCTCGGTGAACAAGTTGGATAACTTCATTTAAAAAATATTATCTGTGTATCTCGGTAGTCTGCTGATATCAGTAAATTTAGTGCAAAATTTATTATCTAGGTACCTTATGTTCCGTGTACTTTTTGCTATCTTTGGGTCTTTATCAGTGAATTCTTAATTAGGATGAAACTTTATATAAAATTTCATGTTCATTAGTATTCTTTATATAAAACGTTCATCCTAATTAGCAATTCAATGAGAAAGCTGAAACATCAATAGAAATTCCATTGTCTCAATCATTAACTCAGTTTCCCCCTGGGACAGAATTCAAATCCCTCCGCGGGCCTTTTAGAATGATGAGATTTTATCAGGTATAAAGGAGCATGCACGTGACTGATTTGCTTCATCTGATTTGACAAAATGCTCATTAATTATTCATGAGTTTTTGAAGATGCTTTAAAAGTCTCCTGCAAAGTCATGCTTGCTTGACACAGTTCCTGCACACTTTATGAAGCAAGATCTTGATTTTCTCGTTCCTCAAGTTACTAAAATCATCAATGCATCGTTGTCCGAGGGCGTGTTCCCTTAGCGCTAGCTTCGTCTCTAAAAACTGACATCATAAACCCATCCCTGAAAAAGTTCAACTTGACCAGGAGGAATTTCCAAGTTACCGTCCGATTACAAATATAACCTTTCTGTCTAAGTTACTGGAACGGGTTGCCTTTACACAGACGATGAAATACCTCTTGGGGAATGGTCTGCTTGCTAAATTCCAGTCAGCATATGGACTATTTCCAAGTACGGAAACAGCAATGCTATGCGTGATGAACGTCATTCTCCGCGCCATCGATTCTCGGCGTGAGGTGGTCTTAGTTTTGCTTTACTTATACTCCGCATTCGACACGATTGACCATGCTCTCCTTCTGGAGAGACTTCAGCATCGTTATGGGATCAGAGGCACAGTGCTAGCATGGTTCCGGTCAACCTCACTAACAGAGTACAATCAGTCGTTGTCGGAAATACCGTCTCCACCAGCAAGACAATACAGTATGGCGTACTAGAGTGTTCTGTACTGGGGCCGCTTTTGTTCTCCCTATATTTCGCACCGTTGGAGGATTTGATCAAGGCGCATAACCTCGATTGCATGATGTATGCAGATGACACCCAACTCTATGTAACTAGTGTTAACTCTACATATTATCGATCTGCTACATTAGCCAAATTGGAGCTATGTGTTAAAGATAATTATCTTAATCTGGTGCACTGCCAACAAACTCGCGTGTAATCCACGTAAGACTGAGATCGTCCATCTCTCATCTCGGTTCATATACAGTGTGAGCCGATGCCAGGTATATCCATTGATGGTACTATCATTGCTCCGGTTCCTGTCGCCCGTGATCTTGGCATTGCTTTGGACAGTCACTTTATACTGACTATACTCACATAAACAACATTTGCAAGTCAGCTTCTTTTGCTATCCGTAACATTAAGCCAGCCCTTACTTTAAGATCATCTAGTTATAACTTGTTGTCCATACCAAAGTCAAATACTGTGTCTTATGGTGATAGAGCGTTCTCGATCTGCGCTCCAAGACTTTGGAACTCTCTTCCGTCTAACATATCAGGAGTGCCGACACTGTTAATGTATTTAAATCTAAGTTAAAGACTTTTCTTTTTAAATAGCTTGCTCGATATTACTAGAACACGTGTAAGTAGACAGAGTAGATAGTTTTTATAATTTTTTAGTTAATTACCATCATTGATATTGTAAGAGCATTGAGCGCTGTATAATGCTCCTAAAACGACTTGTTGACACGATGACGCGTTGACATGAATAAAGTGTATTCTATATATTACTACCTTCGTTCTACAATCAACCGCAGTCTACTCCTTGACACGATAACACGTTGACTCAACAATCCGACATCTCTCTACGTTGGATGTGTATTCCACCCAAGTTGACGCGTAGACGCATTGACATTTCTACAATACAGCTTGCTGTGGTGGGGTATTCTGCAGTCGTTCCGAGCACCTGTTGTTAACGGTTAGGGTGTTTTTAAATATAGGGGTAGGGTTTGGATTAGTTCACAGGACGATTGAAGAAGTATTAGTTTTCTGTGTTGTTCAGCCGTGACCTAGCTAGCCCTAAAAACCGGCCTAATTTACTGACTATAGCTCTAAAAAAACATAAATTAGTATATAGGCACCCGTTATTGACGGTTAGGGTGTTTTGAAATATAGGGGTAGGGTTTGGATTAGTTCACAGGACCATTGGAGAAGCATTATTTTTCTGCATTCCGTGATCTAGCCCTAAAAAGCCTAATTTTACTATAGCTCTAAAAATCCTAAATTATTGAGCACTTGGGTTTATATAGATGTTAGTTTTTTATGTTGGGTTAGGAGTTAGATTGTGTTAGGAATGAGTTTGCTTGGAGTAGAGTGTTAACTGGCTTTATGTTCGGCATGGAAACGGCAAAGTGAAACAGAAATGTTGATAACTTTTTGGGTTATTTCTGTGTAGTTCTCGACATTTATCAGTCCATATTTGCGTCTTTTCACATCCACTGTGGGCGATTTTTTGATGAGGTAACAAGAGAATAGTAGGGTGCTATATAATCTCTCCCTTGCTCTGAGTTTTTCTCCGGTTTACCTCCCTCCACATGCAAAAACCAACATGCTAAATTCCAATTCGTTCTGTGGATTAGCTGGTTCCTGACTTGGATCGATCAGATCCTATGGTTGTTTCATGTCCCGTTAGAAATTCAGATTTTTTTTAAGCCACTTCTTTCTTGTCAAGAGTTAGAAGTTTGTTATTTGCGCACTTCCATTTTCTTCTAGTCAGTGTTTTATTCCAATTGTAAAGCAGAGTCTAACGGGTACTACGAGAATTTACTTCAAGATCCTCGGCACTTGTTACTTTAAGATACTGTTTACCTCTTTCCTGGATGGTGGAGAAAGTAGAGGGGAGGGGTGGGGAGTCAAACAATATTTTGTAGGGGAGGGGTGGGTGCAATTGTTTTCTTTTAAATCCCCCCCAACTAAATAAATAAATAAATAAACCCCTTTTTTTTATTAATCACAAACAAATAAAAATTCCTTTCTAGAATCTTTTATATTTAAACCAGTTTTAAAATGTTCTAAAACTTAAACCAGTTTTAAAATGTTCAAAAAATAAATATCGATAATATCGAATATCAACGTCCTTCACAGAGGAGAGAGATCTTTGTCTAGTAGATATGTAATAGATGTCTAATTAGAAAATAGTCAATAATATCGAATATCAACGTCCTTCACAGAGGAGAGAGACCTTTATCTAATAGATATCTAATAGATATCCAATAGATGTCTAATTAGAAAATAGTCGATATCGGATAATATCGAATATCAACCTCATTCACAGAGGAGACCTTTGTCTAATAGATATCTAATAGATGTCGAATTAGAAAATAGTCGATACCTCCTTCACAGAGGATAGAGACCTTTGTCTAATAGATGTCTAATTAGAAAATAGTCGATAATATCGAATATCAACCTCCTTCACAGAGGAGAGACCTTTGTCTAATAGATATCTAATAGATAACTAACTAGAGTAACTATCAGTTAGGAAGTGCGTTCGTTTGAAAAGAATCATATTTTGAAGTAATATAAATTTCATTCAGATTTTAGAAATGTATTCGTTTGGTGAAACCAAGGAAAGTACCGAAAAAATATACCTCTTCTTATTTTTTTTTTTACATCATTCCCTTTTGTCTGATTGCGTCTAGAGGAAATGGACTAGCAAACACAAATGAATAATGAATATATTTATTCTCATTGTTTACAATTATCGTATGAATATCAATTGTGCTAGACTTATCTGCTATATGTACACATGCAATTCTTACTTGGAAGATTTGCCTCTGGCTCCCTGGGTATAAAAATATATAGTAACATAACTAATATATTTTAACTGTTTTTAACGGTAACGGTATAAGATTTGATGTGTAATATTGTAACATGCATTAATGTGTAGCAATGTTTTCGTTTAAATGGTCTACTACTGGCATATAGCATCCTAACCATATTTAAGTTTACTTTCTTCACTATTTTGTAAAAGTCATTGCATAAAGTTTTCAAATAAATTCGGACCATGCAGTTATCGAAATATCGTGAGCTGTAAAATAAACAAAACGGCTGCTCGCTTAGTTCCCAGACCGGTGGTACGTGGCCCGCTTTAAAGCTTGACTCACTCGCTGAGCGCAAAGCATAACACTAAATAAACTTTTGCTTCAGTGTAGTTTCACGTTTACGGCAGACCTTGTCTTGTTACTATTATTAAAAGGTTTCGGCAGAAATCATTGTAGATGTTTGCGTATTAAAATCTCAACTCTTCTTGTAGTCTGAATTTCCACGTGCATGCAATCAGTCAGGCGTGAACGGGTCAGTCTGATTTTTTTACAGAACATCAACAGAGTTTTGAAGGAACGTTTGTCATATTTGAAAGACGTGCAACTGAAAACTTTTATACTCTTACCAGAAAACTTCTACTGGGAAAGTGCAATTCCTTTTGAATTAAAAGAGCTTTAATGCTTCGGATCCGATCAGTCAGTTCGCGATGCCTCCCCAGCCGGAATTAGAGGCGTCAGAGAACAACGATAGCTGAATGTGTTTCTCGTCTTTCCGCTCCAGCAGCAAGAATATTGACGCGAGAAGAGACGATCTGTGGTTAAGTTTAGAATTTGATCAGTCACCACGCTTTGATGAGCAACACTTATGAATTTCTTCAGCATATTACCGAGATAAATCTCACCTTTTGCACTGTTCAAATCACGAGGCGAACCGTATATCGTAATGCATCATGGACATGCTGAGTTAATTTATGCGCAAAGGTACAAATCCACGTTTTTCGTGTTTGGATTGCGCCTATGGACCACAGGTAGCCCGCGTTAAGATTAGTGCGAGAACGCAATTAGAAAATATCCGATAATATCCGATAATATCGAATATCGACGTCCTTCAGAGGAGAGGGAGACCTTTATCTAATAGATATCTAATTAGAAAATATCCGATAATATCCGATAGTATCGAATATCGACCCTCTACGCAGAAGACAGAGAGACCTTTATCTATTAATAGATATCTAATTAGAAAATATCCGATAATATCGAATATCGATGTCCGGCTTCAGAGGAGAGGGAGACCTTTGTCTAATAGATATCTAATTAGAAAATATCCGATAATATTCGATGGTATCGAATATCAACGTCCTTCAGAGGAGAGGGAGACCTTTATCTAATAGATATCTAATTAGAAAATATCCGATAATATCCAATAGTATCAAATATCAACCCTCTCGGTAGGAGACAATAATAATAATAATGGTTTATTCACAGCCTATCTACAGAGTAGCTATACATCCGTGAAAGGAAAAACTAATGGTAATAATAGAAATTAAGTAAGTTGCTACACTATTTACATCAACTATATGGACATAAAAAAACAATAATATAAACTATGTTAACTATTAATTACATAACTGTCAACCATTATATACATTAAACTATCGCCCATTAACTATTGGCGCAGAGAAATTCTCTCTTTTGCCCTGTTCATTAAAAAGAGTTTGACAGAGACACCTTTATCTAATAGATATCTAATTAGAAAATATCCGATAATATCGAATATCGACGTCCTTCAGAGGAGAGGGAGACCTTTATCTAATATATATCTAATTAGAAAATATCCGATAATATCCGATAGTATCGAATATCAACCCTCTCGGTAGGAGACAGAGACCTTTATCCAATAGATATCTAATTAGAAAATATCCGATACTGATATCCGATAGTATCGAATATCAACCCGCTCGGCAAGACAGAGACGTTTATCTAATCAGTAGATATCTAATTAGGAGATATCCGATATCGCTTGATAATATCCGATAGTATCAATATCTAATATCTGATACTATCAATACTATAATATCGGATATTCGATATTGTGCAGATATCGCGCCTACCTCGATATGTGTGTGTTTTCCAATAGTCTACTTCGATATGCTTCACTTGTCACACAGAAACGTTTCAATATGAGGCTTTGGGGTAAATAAAATGTATTCTATTCAGCAAGAACAGATTTAATTTACCCCGGAATCACGAGTCATATCGAAAAATGAATCATATCGAAAGTGGGTTGCAATACTTACTGCCACGTCATCCATTGTCATTAATGTGCCAACCAGAGATCTATGGTGGCCTAGAACTGCCATAAGCATTTAAAAAGTTTTTTTTCCTTTTTAATTTTTTTAGGGGAGATTTTTATTTAATTTTAATTTTTTTTAATTGCTTTTACTTCAAAATTAATTTCAAATGAATTTATGTTCACTTTATTTTTTAATTGCCTTAGTATATTTTTTCCATTAAAAAAATTTTTTAATTAAATAAAAATCTCCCCTAAAAAAATAAAAAGGAAAAAAACACTTTTAAAATCCTTATGGCAGTTCTAGGCCACCATAGAGATCCATTGGTTCCCGACACAAAGCGGCCTTTTGAAATCATGGTTGTTACATTAGCATAACAATTGTAATGTTTATCAACACGAAGTATCGCTATTTCATTTTCATGGCCACAAATACAACACAATTATGACTCGCACATCAAAAGTTTACTTTTTATATTTTCCAATCTCTAATATATGTACATATATTAATAATAAATAGCTCTAGGATTAACCAATTCTGCCTAGATTTTAAATTATTTGAAATTAACAGGATAATAAAAACAACTATGGTAACAAAAATATGACTTTAGCTAATTATATACCAACATGACTCAGTTAACACTCGTAACTATTTTCAAGCAACAATGGTTGAGGTCTGAGTAGAGTGCTTCAACATACATGTAGCTGGTTTCACTCTGTTGAATAAGAAACCCAGGAAAAAAATATAGCAAAATTTATCCAAGGGTTTACTGGACGCCAAACAAACTTTGAAACGCTGGGAAATAGCATTTACAAACAGGTTTTGCTAATAACACTATAAATCTCGTACGAGTCACACCTTTAAATAAAAGTAGTAATATTTTTTGCCATCCAGTACAACCAATGTAGTTGCATTCCTGCAAAAGGTCCATTAACAAGTTTTCTTTTACTTGTAATTTGCCTTGAGCTACAAATTAAATTGAAAAGCTACAACTGGTGGTCCATGCATGAGATTATAACTTAATATAAAAGATAATCAAATCAGCCAAATATGAAAATGAAACATCACAGCTTTAATAGACCAATATAGCTTGTAAATCAGATCATGTGACAACACTCCAGAGGATTCAGTGCTTTGTTTTCCAATTAGAGAAATTGGTACATTTCCTCTTGGGATACAGAAAACCAAGAAAACATTACTAAGGGAAAAGTCAGGTGACCTGAATTGGGACAACAAATGTACAAGCTAACTTGGTCTAATGCTATGCTGATTGATAATAAATCAATCTAGG
The DNA here is from genome assembly GCA_030867875.1 of Actinernus sp. WN-2022. Lineage (NCBI taxonomy): Eukaryota > Metazoa > Cnidaria > Anthozoa > Actiniaria > Actinernidae > Actinernus > Actinernus sp. WN-2022. Next base: position 33,921,791 of record JAOWCC010001751.1, on the reverse strand, counting down.
GTACATTCGATTGACCGTATTCCGGAATAAGAATAAACAGAATTATCACTACAAATCGCTTATATCAGGAATTTTTAGTCACTGGAATAATAAATGTATCCTGAATATCACATTTCAGCAAACGTTAGTAGCTTATAGTGCAAAATGTGCCTGAACTAGTTATTTCCAGAGATTATTCCATCTATTCTTATTCCGGAATACGGTCAATCGAACGCGCCCCTATTACCCTCAAAACATGAAAGTATCAGCATAAAAGTAATGACAATTCATGATAAATGTAGTCAAAATACCATTTAAACATTTCCCAAGCAAATAAAATCTCAAAGCAACCCTACAATCCAATCCAGGAAATGTTAATTATATAACTAACTATAATTCACCAAACTCCTATGTACATGTATTTCTATCAGTCTAATGAATAATATGACTGTATATTTTTACATTTAACAAGAATTTAATCGACCACAAATGCATAAATGGTTGTAGCATCATAGCAAATATGATGTATCACATTTTTTTCTTTTGTAATTTGTAGTTTTCCTTATATGACTATCTGTATATCAATTTCAGTGTTTTTGAAAATCTTGTACTGCAAAAGATTCTCTCTTCAAAATGCTTTGGTTTTACTTCCTCCAGATGGAATTACACAAAAGAAGAAATATACATTCTTTGATTATTGGGCAATGGGTGTCTTTTACAATCTGCTGAAGCTTTAGATAAGTTTTTATACCAAAAAGGTATAAACAAAACCATGTTGCTCACAGGCATACATATAGCTCAGCCATATCACTGCTTCATGCATTTTCTATCTATTCATTCTCTCTCATACACATAAATTTAAAATTTTCTAAAAAACAATTTGTCATATGCCTTTGTATTTTCAGTGATCTACGATAGTATTCAAAGACATTTTTTTTAAATGATTATTTTTTCAGTGCATCACTTGAATTTTACCTCCATTTATAAACATCGAAATCTTACAGATAAACCAAAATTTAGAGACAACTCCTTTTTGAAAACACTGTTATCACATAATGAGTAAATTATTCTGCACACTTTAAAAAGATACAAATTAAATCAATCACCAATGGACCCTTTGCACGTGATGTCATAGCCGCCATGTTGGTGTACAGTTAACAATAGATTCTTCGTTAGCTTCTTTTGTTCTGTACACCAACATGGCCACCATGCCCTTTGAATCTCTGGGGATTGAATGCAAACCATCTATAGAGGAAAGTAATAAACTAAAGCAAACAGTTGGTAAAACATAAAATATGACATTTGCACATACATGTACCAACTTACACTGCAGGTCTTGTGTGTACAGAACACAGTTTTATACTGTTTATGCAAACACTTATGAACATTGTGACACTTAATTTAAACCAGTTATTCACTAAGTTACTCACGGTATTCTTGGCTTTTCCATTCTATTCTAGTCTTTACTTTAGAAGATTTAGTTTTCTGGCAAAAGCCTCACATCATTATACATGATATGTTGAAATGGTTGAGTTTTTAAGTCAGTGCCAACAAGAACTGGAAAGGCCAAGAGATGTATATATGTATTATTAAAGCATTAGAATTTAAAGAGCTATCAAAAGCAGTACGAGTTTTGTCATTACTGTTACTGCACCATGATCAGGTCCATAACTATCGAGTTCCATGATAGACAAGGTAACGTTTACAAAGATGGGTGTCACTTAAATCCCCCAGCAGGTTCCAAAAAGCTCCCTATACTTCAGCATTTTGGTGTAAAAGGAGCTGTTTGGTTAATTGTTTTTTTACCACAGATAGTAATCTAAAACCTTCGGAGAGGAAAATCTAGGCAAGGTGAGCACCTTGTCTTGCTTATTGCTAGCAACAAATGTATGACCATGATAATACCTGTACTGCCACATCCAACATACTATACTCAATCAAGATGCTGCATTATGTTCATATAAGTCAAAAAAAAATTTTAAGCATGTACACAGTACATATTCATGAGAAACACTGATGAAAAAAATTAACAAACAATTTCCATGTACACTGTAGTTTGAAAGTCTTTATGGATAAGTAAATTATTAATAATATAGATTTGGTTGCAATTTGTATACTCTACGTGTAGCTCCGATACTCCTGACACAACCATGCTAATGACTGAACTATTTTATTAATATAAACCCTAAAAAGCTTAAAACATAAATTTAGGACCATGTCTGACTGAAGGCCAATAGCCTGAAGTCTTTACTTTTTGGTTACAAAATATATTCTGCTCAATTCGCTGGTGAAACAAGTGACTGCATATGTGGGGTAGATGCAGTTGTTGTCTTAGGTGTATTTATCTGGCTCCAGGTATCTCCTAAAGCTTTTGCAAAATGTTCGTCAACAGATCCAGCCACGGTTTTTTGGATGGGACTAACCCGTATGTAATCTTTTCCAAGGCTTCGTCTGAAGTGCTCCTCAACAAAGGGATCAATAACACCAGTTTCAACTATTTCTCTTCTATGAAAACCTCCAGTTGACATGGTCCGTGATGTATTGTACATTTGCTGTGGCATATAACCCACAGGATGCTGGATAACTTTAGTTGATGTGATAACAGAGGGACGAGAATGTGACATGGATGCTTGCATGTGTTCCATTTTTTCTTGTGAAGTAGTAATCGAGATCAATGGTGGTGGGCCTATGTCCATACGAGACTTTGGAACTGGACTTAGTGGAGATCTGAAAAATAATAACCAAGAACATTAATTAATCAAAGCTATAAACTGAGTCCTCATAATGAAACTAAGAGAAAAACTAAACAAGAAAGGTAGATTTGTTTTTAAAATTCACTGTTTGGGGGAGGGGGGCTGAAAAACATACTGCTACTTTTGAAATGATCCAGTTCCAGCTGTTATAATTAATGAACAAATTAAATTGCTGGAAGCTTCACATTGACTTTGTTGTTAAACGGAAGAAATTGACATCTTTGAAGTGACATTTCAATGTTTAGCACTTGTAAGCTCAATGAAGGAAGAAAATTTGCAATTATGGTGTTACACTTTTTGCACTGGAATTACATTGAAATAACCTAATGTACATGTACATGATTGGCGCACGTTCAGCACAAAACACAAAACTTTGTGAGGCTTCCGATTGGATGCATTTGGGCTTTCCGCTTGGGTTCCCTGTGGTCACATTTTGGTATATACGTAGGTACTGTATGTTGGTTAAACATCTGAATCTCTTTGAGAATTTTCAGAAATCCTGAGGTTGTTAATCTTGAAAACAGAGTGTTAGTCAGTTGATTATCAGGAAGCCTTGCAAGCACCCGATTAAATTCTTTGCTCTTTATGTCATAATCAAGAGGTGCATGCCATACAGACACAAGAATGGTGTCATGTATTCTACTAATAAAATTATAAGTAGTGAGCTCACTTGGGTTTCTTGTGCTTGCAAAAGCCACTGCACTAAAATTATAATCAAACTGACAATATATATTCCATCATTATTTGGGGCAAAGTTGCATGGGCAACCCCTGATCAAAATTTACAGTTAATGGTTGTGAAGCTTTGGCATTTAATATATTAATTGTACAGGGGCGTAAAGCCAACCGAGTACTGAAGGCACAAGCTCCTAGTAGGGTCTGGGCATGCCCCCCTTCCCCCAGGAATTTTTTGGGAATTTACAAGCTCTGAAATGCTATTTCCAGCACAACCTTTGATCATTTTTATACAATTTGTTTTAAAAGTCATGATTATATTTTTCAAAATCAAAATATGCTTTTAGCAAGGTTGAGGGTTGGTTGAATAGTGCATTAGATTGTATTCGCCAGTTAGAGTTGAATATCTAATAAAAGTTATACAAAACAGAAAACATTCACTGCTACAGCAAAAAAAATCACAAAAATTCCTGTTAAGCCTAGGTTTAATGGTTTGAAGGCAGCTACGCCCCTGTAGTATATAAAGAGAACATTTATAATAAGGGGGAGATGACACATCATCTTAATTAACGTCCAACATGATGTTAAGAATTTTTTTTGATGTTGACATATCTTACCATACCATAATTAGTTGATATTATGCACTTATCAGCAGCTATCCCAGGGGGTGACCCCGGGACAAATGCGGGCATCCCAGGGGATTCATTCACTTTCGTAGCCAGTTTTATCCCGGGACTGGGGAACTGGATGCTTTTTGCACTTTCCTCAAGGATAGCCATGGGTACCGACCTGCTGGATTTGCAAGGAATTGAGTAGCACGGAACCTCTCAAGACCTGTATTCTGATTGCATTCATAATACTATACTTCTATTGTTTTTGTACTGCACTTTCTAAAGGTTACCTAGGGTGTTTCCTATTGTTGGGTAAGCCAATATTGTCGCTCATTTCGAGAAGTTCCACCCGACCCAAGGAATTAGTCGGCGGTTTCTTCTTTCAGAGAACATCATTTTGGAAGGTTGTGCTCCTACGTCGAAAAAAAATAGTCTGAGTTGGAATATTTTGCTTAAATTTTGCACAATTTTTTTGTTTTTATGTTTATGTATAAAAGTAGGTAATTATAAAGTTACTGCTGAATGAATGACCAAATAGTACTCTAAAGTGCCCTGGGGTAGGGATTATTGGTAGCTTGTTATTAAACAAGAGCCCATCTGGGCTTTCACTCGGGCCACATGAGATTGAAGATGAAATACACTTTCATTTGAAATCCTTTTAGTAATAACCGAAGGGAAGAATTATTAGCTGAATTTAGCAGTCTTTAGGAGTGGCCGGTAGCGTGGTGACATTCATTCTCTGCTCCCCTAGTATATATATATATGTCATTTAATATTTTTGATTTTCTCGTGTATGTAAATTAAAGAAGTTGACCTCTACTTATTCATGTAACACACGCTTACAATTTAGTCTGCTGTTGTGCAGGTTCAGAGTACTAATAGATGATTGTCTCAAATGTATGTTTATATTTGTCCCATATTATAAGTTGTATCATGTCCACCTATGATGGAGCTATCACTATATTTCTCTACTGTTCATTCTACCCTGTGGCTCTTTATCGCAGCTCGCGTCCATATTGGTATTTATTAACTGAAATGCCTGTTGGTTATCTACCCTCCTTCCCAAAACTGGTCTGCTCATTATATTACAGAACTATAAAGGAACTGTTGGAAGCCTTTAATTTCTCAAACCAAAACCTCGGCCATGAGAGGATTCTTGTTTAAGTTTACCTTGAGAGTTGAATATTGCTTCGCTCATCATAAATTATTCTGTACGAGTGTTTATTTCTCCGGGTATTTCTGACAGCCAAAAACACGCTCAAAATTATTTGTGTTGGCCTACAGATCACGGTGTTTGCGCTGGTATGTATTATGACAGAGAGTAAAATGAAATGTGGCATAAAACCTACGAAACGTACCTCAAACAAGAATACCATCCGATGGCAAAATCTATCAGCGCCACGAGGTCAACAAATCGACAAAGAAATGCAGATATAAACACTCAATGATTTCAACCTCACCATACATGTACCTTAATTCATGACCTGACAAGACACTGTTCAGTTTCACTTTCCCTCTCAGCTTTGCTCTTGAGTTGAAGTTGAGTTCGGCTTTGTTAAAGACTTCTTATTCAGTTGTATGGTATTGTGCAGTATATTTGAGTATACCAATCCACAGAGATTCAAATAACAAAGCCGTGGCGAAAGAGAAGCTTAAACGAGAAATATTTTGTCCTCCTAGAAAAAAAACATCTTGCCATTTCTATCGAAGAAGCCTTGGTTTCAGCAGCAAAGCAACATGCTAAATTCCAATTCGATATGTGTGGATTAGCTGGATCCTGGCTTTGAGTCCTTCATGTCCGGCATCGTGTCATATATAAAATCACTGGCCATCTGGGTAAAAAACGCAGTCCTTCGGCTCCGACAAGAGCGCCAGTTGAAATATCCTGAGCCTGTTGGAAGGCTTTTGCACGGCGAAGTTAAATAATACATTAAACTGCTTACATTTGAGAGATGGGACTCCAAATTTGAGAGAAATTTCCTCGCGGGTCGACCATCTTAATTTACTGTATTAAATTATGTAAATTAATTAATTTGGAGAGTGTTACGTGACCAGCACAGCGCAATCTGATTGGTGGTGAACTTGAAATTTAATATATGGGAACAAAGAAAAAATAACCGCATGGGTCAAAAGTCAAAATTTTGTTGCATGAAACAAAACAAAAAAATAACCGCTTGCATTCTGCCACAGGCAGCCCGAATAAAAATCCTGCCCTAGGTATGGGGGGTTGGTTGACATCATTCTACAAAATGCCCAGGGGTTTCCTGGGGTCGCCGCCTGGGATGGCCGCTGATAAGTGCTTATGTTTCTTGAACAGGTCAAACATTTCTAATTAGGTGGGTGTATACTAACGTTTGTGTCCCAGCTGTTTTCATAGGATTTTTCCCAAAATGACTTTCATCAAAGCCGAGTGCCTGGATTAGGTCTCTTCTTTCCAAGTTGCGTTTCCTGCGATTTTCAGCTGAGGGCGCAACCTTGGGTGACTCGTCAACACTGATTGCGTCTTGTTGGAAAAATAATGAAAGAGAAATGTTATTATTATGGTTTCAGTTTCAACTATGACATGTAAGAAACTATTACCATAAAGCAATCAGGAAATGCTATGAAAAAGATCAAATTTATCGTACAACCATAATCATCTCAAGTTCTAACACCGGCGTCAACGAATTACAAATATATTAAAGGCCTTACAGACAATTTGCAAGACAAACACGATATCATACCCTTTAACATCAACGACATGTAAACGTTTGCGATATGATAATTATAAATACTCGAACAAGGTGTGGAGTATTGTGAGCGCTAAAGGAATTTAGTCGAGAATTTTAACTTTGTAAACATAAGATTTTGAACTTGAAAAATTTGAACAATTCCACGTCTGAAATCTGTAAGAGAGCGGTAGCATATTTTTCGCCGAGGCAGACGAAGCCTTGGAAACTTCGATCGAGTGATCGAGCAAACAGTGACTTAACCGTAGTTTCAGCTTTTACTTACAAGGCATCGCGTTTGTCGTAAAGTTCACTCGATCTGTACGTCGAAAAAGTGAACAAGCGACCAAAATCTACGATGCTTAGATCACGAACGCAAAGCAACTTGTAAGTGGCAAAAAATGTTGATGGAATGCAAGTAATGAGCGAAACATAAAACGCTTCACTACACTTGGATCTGCTAAAACAACCTCTAAAGTCACAGCTTTCGATTTAAACTAGTTCTAGAGTGGAACTGGCCACATGGTAGAAGTCTCAGAGGCACGAATCACTTAAAATAGCTAAAAATCCCCCACCTTGAACCGTTCTTGGCAGAGCTGTTCCTTCACAAAGCCGTCGAATAGTCTCTCAATCACGCGTGGAATGTGCGTTTATGAATAACCAATATGCGTGGTTGACATAATCACTGAAAAGTTCTCATTCCACACATAGCGCAGTTATGATGATGGTGGACCAGTGCTTAGTAACCGAACAATTAGTTTTCATAATTTTCGAGAGGAGGGGATGCACTCATGAGAAACCCAATATCAAGCGATAGCAGAGAACCAGATAATCAACACTATCAATGACAATTTAAGATCGGACTCACTTCTAGTGAAAAGTTAAATTCGTGATCCCTTAGCTTCAGTTGACCACTGCTCAGCTTTTCGAGCTATCTGAAGTCAGTCGATGCTCGCTTTCTAGTAGAAGTAACGTTTCACAATCTCGTAACTACGACTGACAGCTCACAATCACACCAAGAGGGAACGAAGAAGGAATAACCGAAGCTTACCTGTTTTTTGGTCGGAGTTCATTAGGCTAGCAGCTCGTGAAAGAACGTCCAATGGGGTCTCCATTGTGTCGACAAGAAAACCCTTCATCCGGCTTTAGCGCAAAGCCAGACGATATTCCTTGGAATCACGCATAAAATTGCTCTTAAAATCAACCAACAGAAAGTGAAATAGTCCTCGATTTTCCTTTCTCTAAGGAGTCAATCCTTAAAAGTCTCACAAGGGTACTGCAAAATAAATAGAAACAAATAACGTAGGAACTTTTATGTTGAGGAATGAGAAGAAGTTAAGGCACCAGGAGAGCGTGCTGTGATTGGTTGATACTCAGCCGCACGGTGACGTCAAATGGGGTAAGGGCTTTATTCTGAAGCTGACATGACATACTCGCTGAGGGCAGTTCTTTGTTTAGGAAAGAGGACAGCTGAAAGGACCGGAATAAAAATTCATAATGACACCGAGAAAGCTTGAACATAACATTTTCAAGAACTAATGATAATTATTGAATGTCTTTGAGAGAGGAGTGTATTACCTTACTTCAAAAATGAATATCTTCTTTTGTTGAAGTGTCGATCCACATTAAAAATGAGCATACTCCACTCCGATATTTTTCTTTGACATTTTTAAAACTGTACATTATGAAAACAATTATTTTTTAATGTTTCCTTCAGTTCGGACTGACAGGGGCCAGGGTAACGGGTCAGGGTAATTTAGACCAAACTGGTGGACCTGAAACGAAATTTATTCGAGTATTTCGGGCACTGATTGAAACTAAAATTCAGTGTGCTGAATTCACAAAAACTTAATATTTTTTTACGAATGTTCCGATCACATTAGCGAATCCCGCTTTCGTTTAAATTTTGGCCCAAACATCCCAGCTAGCTAGGGATACAAGGCACTCAATTAAGGGGATATATAATGATGTTCAAATAACCCAATATCCGTTCTTTGAATATCCCGTATCCATATAGTTTTTTCTATCTACATGAGCTATACGCTCTGTATAGTGTGTAGAGTAGAGTAGTATCTACAGTATCTACGTTTATTCATACCTAGTGGTTCAACAGTTTGACCTCTATCAATAAGATTAGGGCCGGACCGTTCATTTTTTATCGGGGGGGGGGGGGGGGGGGGGGGGGGGGGCGGTGGATTTGAAGGCCTTGTTCTCCAAATTTTGCAAGCCCACTCCCGTTTGAATTATTTTTCCGCATGACCCCCTGAAAATCTCTGATTTTTCCTGACACCCCCTCCCCATGTTACAAGTAGTATGTTTGAAACTATTATATTTCCAGATGATCCCCCCCTCTTATAAGAGGAGAAAAACCCTCGGCCGAGCAAGGGCGAGATACCAACAAACTCAACTCATATATGGCGCTGCGATCGGGAATCATATGATAATAACAATAATAATAATAGCATTCGTTATACAGGAAACTCCCGTCAACCTAAGGTGATTTTCAGGGAGGACCTGTTACAGAGATAGGTACCGTATTTATTCGAATAAGCGACCTGGGCGCTTATTCGAATAAGTACGGTATACATAAAAATAAATAATTACAAAATATAAATAAAAACACTATCATATAAAGGAAGAATAAAATCTAAAGAGTAGAAAAACTGTAGTATAAAATATAGTGTAGAGTTGCACCTGTGCTAAAATCGTAATTGTTACCCAAAAGTCCATTAATGGGATGTAGATTGGCGTAGTGGTAAAACACTCGCCTCTCACGGGTTCGATTCCCGGCTCAGGCACCATATGTGAGTTAGGTTTGTTGTTGATTACTTATCTGCATTCGAGGGTTTTTCTCCGGATTCTCCGGTTTTCCTCTCCGAAAAATCAACCGTGAGTCGAGTGTAGTGTGTTCAAAACAGTTAATGTAGTGAGGAGTATGTGAAGAGTAAAAGCAGGCCCCCACCACCTGAGAGCTGAAAAGCTGTAATACCCAATCTGCTATTACAAATAAAATATTTATTTATTTTTATTTATTAAAATTATAAGTAAGACGGTATACACGGCACCTGTCGTGTAAGCCTACTGAATTTTAAGCATGTTAATACCTGGGTCAGAGGCTAATGTTCAGGAAAACAGTGTTTTGATCATTTCTCGTTCGTTAAACGCACCCTGCAAACCAAAGTATGTTGGTATCATGGTCCTTGAAATATCTGAATAGTTGGTTACCATGGACACCGATTTTAAGGGTGCTCCTTAATATTCGAATATTTGAGAGTTTGAGTGAAAATGGGGTGGTTAGAACGATTTTTTCCCTGGAGTATTTCTGTACATTCTTGAAGTATGTCCACGACAACATTTGTTTCTGTCCAGAATGATTGTCCACCCGACTGTTCAGCTGATATAATAAAGGTCACGTGATTTCAAGGACCACCAGTTCCGAACACAAAAAGTTGCGGATGGGTCTGATTGTTAGCAATTTGTGATAAGGTTATGTATTTTCAAAGATTCTATGGACTCCATTTCGGGAAATATTTTTTTTTTACAGTGCTCCCCTATTTTTTGGTACCATGGCAACCAGACATTTAAAATTGTTTCAGGCACCAATCTACATCCTACTACCCGAGTTTGGTTATTCTAGCTGTCTAGCTGTAGAAATTACCGAGTAACGAATGATACGCACCTAATTAGCATATATTTAACTATAAGCATAACCCAGGTATTAAGGATCAATCCCATGTGTACTGTACGCAATGTCGGCCGACGTATCGGTCGATGGTTGGCCGACAGTCGGCCGACACGTCGGTCGATTTTTTTTCCGTCCTGCTGTTTATGTGTCGGCCGATAGTGGGTCGGTGGTATATCGGTAAGGTGTCGGTCATATGTCGGTGGGGTATCGGTGAGATGTTAAGTTATGATTAAACTATTCTGCATACTGTTTTCACTCAAATAGACAGTGACTCGTTTGGAATTTTTTTATCTGGAACGTTTACTGTATTGAATATAATTCAGTTTAAGTAGTAATATTCCTTTCTGTTGCGGTATAAAATGTCCACACCAATCGGAGTATTATACAGAGGCGCATGACTGGGAATAAAAAGCTGCTAGCTTGCATGTGCTATCTTAAGTTTACAAAGGTTAGTTTTGTACGAAAGCATTAATAGTTGTGGCCTCTACAACCTTTGAAGTACATATACGTTGGCTAAAAATGCCACCGGTCACCGATACCTCGGCCGACTGTCGGTAAACTATCGATAGAGTGTCGGTGATCAATCGGCCGACTGTCAGTGCATCATCAACCATGTCGGCCGACAAACAGAATACTGAAGTGTCGGTCGAGTAGCGGTAATCTAAGATAGGTAGATCGCTGCAATCTAGTCCGAGCGCTTTTCGTGTCAGGCGTAGCAAACCGTAGTGCGTTATGTTAGAATTTTACGTTGTATATCAGCTTTGCTGTAGTCTTCGGACTTTTCATTCTTAATTGTTTATCTTTTGGCTGCATAGTCCTCACTTTGGATCCAACGTATTTTTGCAGGATTTTGTTCACGGTATTTCCTTATATATTTTCTATTATAGATTTTTGTACTGTAGGTCTTATATAGATCCGATTATTCCAGGTATTGTCATCATTTAATTTTCTAGGTTGGTCTGGCCAGCATAACTATATTTCTCGCCATAAGCATTGACACGTTTAGTTCAGATCTGCTTGGTTTTTGGCTTTTTGCCACATGTAATGACGTGTGACCCGACAACCAAGTAGATTTCTGTGAGATCGTACTGCTAGATCCTTCTTAGCGCAGTTCGGGTCTGGCCGTGCAGTGGCACCAAAGCCCGAATTGTTTACTATGCTATACTGACGAGTTCTAATAAGAATGAAACAGCTGTCTATGGCTGCAATCTAATCCGAGCGCTTTTCGTGTTAGGCGTAGCCCGGGGGCGTAGCTAACCGTAGTGCTTTGTATTAGAATTTTACGTTGTATATCAGCTTTGCTGTAGTCATCGGACTTTTCATTCTTAATTATAGAATCATAGTATTTACGAAAAGCTTTCTTGCATACAGTACAGTGGCAACAACTACTCCGATGGGCTACTGTATTTGTCGGAGTGATCATGCATGATCATGATTTAACAGTGTGCAATCCCTCCTCCCCAATCCGTCTCTTTATTGCCTTCCTTTGCCTAATACGCCCACCCTCGTTCCCAGGGTTATTTGCGCGCTTCATACGACGCCATATTGGATAAGGCGCGTAGAGACCCCTGGGAACGAGTTTGATCTTTAGTCCTCAAATAAGCGCGCGCGCCTACGTGCTATGACAAAATCACTCATTGTTCTTCAACCGTCAAATTTTTCGAGAGTCCATCTACATCATATCCTTCAGTAACGCTGAGATTAATTCAAATTTTGGTAAGTATATAACTCGCCAAGGCAATAATTATAGCGCTATAGACATCGCCATTTTTTAAGCAATGCCCTGATATCGATGAAAAAAAGCAACAGAGGAAATTCCTTAATTTTATTCCCTTTAATGGTAAGATGGATTCGCTTGTTTTCTTAAGGAGTAGAAAAAGTCTTAAACATTAGTTGCCAGTGTGCGTCTTATACTGCGAAATTACCATTCCATATCTTTGTTTTCTGTCGTGAACATGCGGAACGTTGGGAGCCGTAGAAGAAAATAGGCGATAGATTTTCAAAAATATAGATGTAGATTTTTTAACGGAAGGTAAAATACATCCTATATGAATTTCGTTGGTTTTTCAAAAGAAAACGAGGAAGGTTCGTGTTGATTCTCTCATACAAACAAAGCTTATAGCCAATCATCACACGTGCATGTTGTATATGAGTTATTATAATAATGTTTTCACTGTATTTTTCTGCGAATGCCTCGAGTATTGTCCTTAATTAATGAGGCATGGAAGCGCAGCTCCCTGCAAGAAACTGGGTGACACAGCGCGTAATAACCGCTCGCTTCTCACCACTGTGGCCCGAGTTCGATTTCCGGACGTAACGTCATATGTGAGTTCAGTTTGTTGATTGTCACCCATGCTCTGAGGGTTTTTCTCCGGGTTCTCCGGTTTTCCTCCGTAAAAATCAACATGTGACTTGAGCGTTGTGAGTGAGCCGGGGTGGCGCATGCGCAGTGGTTAAACGCTTCGCCTCTCACCTCTGTGGCCCAGGTGCGATCCCCGGTCACGGCGCCATATTATAAAATCAAGGAACATACGTTACATGACAAAAAAGCCAAAAACGGCGTGGCACGAACGGGACAGAGTCCCATGCTAGGTGTCACCGAAAACACATAAAACTGCTACGTTTATTTAGTCACGCATCACAAATTAAAAAACATCAATAAGACGTAAATACATCCGTGATATTAAAAATTCATTTGAATTAATCAATATAGTCATTAGTATACAATACATGGGTAAAATTGAAAAGTATAAGTCAGTTTGTTGGTACATCGCCCTTGCTCCGAGGTTTTTTTGCGGGGTCTCCTATTTTTCTCCCTCCACAAAAACCAACACGATCAATTCCACTTCGATCCGTGTAGATTAGCCGGGTCCTGAATTATATTAGCCCCAGTGGTTGTTTCAGGTCCCGTTAGAAATTCAGATGGTGAGTTGTAAATATTGAACATAGTGAAAGCGTGTGTGAAGAATGTCGGATCATTAGCAGGATCTGTTGGAGACCCAATAAGCCTTATTAGTATAAACCAACTAGTGGACTATTACAAATCCTGCATTCTGATTGGCTACCCTACTATAGGTCTATTTGTGATAGCCCATGGTAGAGAAAAACCGCACGCATTTTCACGAAATAATAACATTTTTTCAACTTCAATTTGTTTCTTTCTATTATTTTTACTGTCCGACTAGTTGTTTATACTAACACAATTAGACCTCTCGCCTTCATGGCTGCGCCTCATGGGCTATTGGCTCGTAGTCCATTCGGGCTGCCGGTCTAATTGTTAAATATCCGAGAATAAATAAAATATTTGACTTGATTTGATGAACGGCGGTGAGGCTGTGGGGAAGGGAGTCTGGCAACTCGATCAAATGGATGACAATTAAGGTCTCCTGCGTTAATGATCAGATATATGAACATAAATTATATATGACTAAAATCCACCGCAAATTCCCGGAACTTCTTTTCCGAAGAAGATAAATATGACAAATCCCAGCTTGAAGAGCGTATGTGGGTGGGTCTCTTGGAATACATCTAAACCGTAGGCGATAGAGAAATATTTGGGACAATTAAACTGAGTTTACTCTTCCATTTGCATGCCGAATCAAGTCAGTATACATCACCTGGTTATGTACACAAATCAGTCTGGAATCCAAGGAACGCATTACCCATCGCCAACGGTAGGAAATTTAGGTAGATATGAATGTGAAACTTCTGATTGATTGTATTTGGGCTTCCCGCTTGCCGGGTTCCCTGTGGTTGCAAATGCAACAAAAACAATACTTTATTATTACTTCCTATTATAGTTACAATATAATTGATAGAAGTGATTGGTCAGCCTTTCAAGCGCTCCGATTAGATAGTTTGCTCGTTACGTCATAATCAAGGTGTGTGAGATGATGTCATGTATTCTACCAGTTATTGACGTCTAAGTAGCGAGCCCGCTTGGATTTGTTGTGTTTGCAAAGGCACTGCGCTGAAACCACAGGCTAACCATCCTCTCATTTTGTGTATTTGCCACTGATGTTAATCCATTATTTCTTAGCAAATTGTGGAATTTAGCGCGCGCTGATAATACAGCTCGGGCTTCCTGTGGCTCAGGTTTGTTTACATATAGCTCGGGCTTCCTGTGGCTCATCTCGCTAACTACATAAAAATACACTGTATTATGAGCGCGCGCTAAATATATCACAAGGCATTTTATTTTACAATTTGCTAAGAAATAATGGATTAACATCAGTGGCAAATACACAAAATGAGAGGATGGTTAGCCTGTGCTGAAACGGAGTACTGATAGGATGAGAGCCACACCGCGGCAAAACGGTATGCTCCGCTGGCCAAAAGAACTGCTATCAAATACAAATTACCGAGGGTTTCAACTTTTTTAGTAAATAATTTTATAACTTAGTAAACTCACAGTGAATTACAAATTAAGAAAACTTCAACCTGTTAAAGTCTTAGGCTTAGCTTTTAAGTAGTTTTCTTATTTTTTGACAAAACAGTTCACAAATGGATGCTTTTAAGCAGAAATTTTAAAATCACGGGTATGTGCCTGTTGTTTCATTTCAGTTTTCGCGGGAAACTGGGGGCGGCCGCGCGCCGACAAGAAATAGCAAATACGCATGCGCGTAACGTTTTGCCGCGGTGTGGATGAGAGCAAACATTGAGCTCACTTCCGGTTTCCCTCGCGCCAGGACCCGACGTGCAATGTGCCTGAAAACCGGATGGAAACCTTGGCCAGTGATAATTTCTTTTTCCTTTTTTCATTTTCCGTTATCAGTTCTAATTAAAACTTTCTACCAGTTATTTTTGTGTTTTTATCGGGTCGTTACCTTAGTTCAGATAATTGGGATAATTAGGCTTGCCTAAATATATACACTAATCAAACCGACAATTTTAATCAAACCTATCATTACAGGGGACAAGGTTGGGCAAATCCTGATCAAAGTTTACATCGATTACATGAACATGGTCGTGAGGCTTCTGCATTTAATGTATTACTAGTTTATACAATAAGCAGGGCAAAACGCGGGCTCTGATTGGTCGATAACCATGATCTATTATTAGAGTGCAGGGTCCGGTTGTTCAAAGGGTGGATAACTTTATCCACCGGGTAAATCCATATCCGTGGATAAAGTAAGCTAGTTTGGTTAACACTTATCCACTGGATAAGGATTTATTCGGTGGTTAAAGTTATCCAACTTTGAATAACCGGGCCCAGATGTACATATGACGTCACAAGGTCACGCGCGCGCTCTGATTGGTCGATAACCATGATCAATTATTAGAGTGCAGATGCACAGATGATGTCACAAGGTCACGCGAGTGCTCTTGTTTTGTCGTTAACTATTGTATAAAACAAATAGATTTCATTTTGTCGTGGGTATGTCATCTTATATATGGATACACAGATGACGTCACAATGTTCTTGTCACATTGTGACGTCATCTGAGCATATATAAGAGGTCAGACGCTTTCATAATAGACACAATCAAAAATAAATTCAATTTAATCTGAGTTTTCTGAACTAATCTGAATCGTAATCTGGACTAATCTGAGTATTACGGCTCAAGCAGAAAGGGGAAGGGGAAGAAAAAAAGGAGGGAGGGACACCCTTCTTCTTTCCCCTCCCCTCCCCTTCTTCTTTCCCCTCCGCGTAGTCTATCCTTCCCTGGTCCCCTTGCCACCCCCCTTGGGGTCTGATACCTCGGGTTAAAGTGGACGTCTCACCCTGTATATTTGATGCCCGAGAAAAAAAAAGCAGTTTGATAGTCATTTGAGCTCCTCCGGCATGCTCAGCTCCAATGAGAATGACTTGTAGAAATACGTACGGTAATCAACACATCCTGAATAACTTAATTTGTTTAATTCAGAATTGGATAACAGGAGGAAACTGATAGCTTGTGAAGTGCGCAAAGGACACTGGTTGGGACGGTTCTTTTAAGGTTGTGGACTGATTCATACGCGGCCTCAGCTGGTCGAAACAGTGTATAAGAAAGGTCGCTGACCAGTACGTCTTTTCAGTATATCTAACTGTATTCAAAATAATAGATAACTTGTGAACAAGCTAAAAAATGAATGTAAATAATGATGCCCCCTTTGGAGGAGGGGGGGGGGAGTATGTATGTCCCCTGTCTGAGTTTCTAAACTAGTCGTGTCGCAGACTCTGAAGGTGGGCATATCGATGTCGGAATTTTGTCTATTGTTTTCTTATTTCTCTCCGGTCGCTCTCGCAATTTCAAACGTTCGTCGTTATTTTATGTCCTTCATGTCGCTGTTTCCGAATAACCTGAGTATTAGGCTTACCTTTTCCCCCGAGAAAAAGAAAGAAAAAAACAACGCGTTACTGTTTCAACGCCGTGTCGCTTAGTCGGAATTTACCCTAAAAGGGCCTCGAGTATGTTCTAATTATAAACTGTAATTAGCATATCTCAAAGAACGACCAAAGCGATTTCACTTTAAGATACATTTGAGCTAAATATAAAATCCAAAGTGTTCCCTGATAAAGTTCTGAAAAAAACACACAGGGCTAACGAGTCAGAAAGTGCTTTGTTGCAATGTGCGACTGGCCGGATCAGTCTTGTAGCTATCTGTATCTTCTTCAGAACATGCATATGATGGCGCAGAAAGATAACTGCCGACTGAAATTTAAGAGAAAATGCGCTCTCTTGGAGCTATTATTAATTAAATTAATAATTTTAAATGTCGATAACGTAACAAAGGATACTTACACAATAATATCAAATGTAACTACTGTATTAATATTCAAACTTTAAAAGTTGACGTTCATATCACACCTGATATTACTCTATGTGATATCCATTTATAGGGGACTATTTAGAAAAGCCTCTGATATGGGTTCACTTAGTCCTCCTTATTATGTAAAGATCAGTGATCTATGCTTGATTTACTGTTGTATTGACTATTTAACTGATTTACATGGTAAGGAAATACACTTTAAAACATATTAAAACTTAAAACTTAATTGATCTGCATGATGGTTTCTGGAAAATTCTGTCCATCGATCCGACTTACAGACATTTCACAGACGTGCTACGCAGGTCGAGTCAAAATGAGATAAAAAAAAGTGATCCTTTAAAAAGGTCATTCATTTATCTTAAGTATAACCATACTGAGTTCTATGCACGTGAATTTACTAAAGTCAAACGGTTTCAAGGTTTCAACGTCGATTCGGCATTCTGTTACCAGAATCTTCTTTTAATTGTTTCTCTAATTCAGACCAGAAGAGTTTTAAAATTAGAATAAGTGGTAGTGAAGGTATAATACGTCATCATGCATGTCTTGTAATCAAAGACACTGTTGAAAATGCTATCTTTTTTATTTGTTTACGTATACGGAGCCTTTATATTATCTCTAATCTACATGCATGTATTGACCTCAACTGCGTAATTATATATGAATGGGCTCATTAGTCTGGGAGCCACACAGGCTGAAGAGAAACGCAAAGTTGATGCAGAGGAAAAGCGACGCCTGCGAAAAGGGCGTGCAGTCAGCAGTGTTACCTCTGCAACTTCTCATCACACCTGCCCAACTTGTGGGAGACTGTTCAGTGCTCGGATAGGCCTCGTTATTAGCCATCTACGGAAGCACAACAGACGAAACCAACATTAAGGGGTGTCCGTGGTCATCATCGCTCGCGATGGAAGCACACACATATATGAACCCACATTGCGTAGTACTCCACGCATTCTCTCCCGTACATGAACAATGCCTTGATATATTCCTGAAGTATTAATATATTCCTCTGATGTTCCAGCACCGCAATCGAAGGTAAGAAAAACCACGGAGAATAGCTGTTGTTTCATTATGGAATGCGCTAGAAGACAAGCCAAGACAAGACACATTTTATTTGGCGTCGAGTACTGCTAAAGTACACGGACTTTGGTCCAAATAAACTAAATGACAGAGTAGGATCTAAGAACGAATCAGTGTCTAGCGCAATGGCTCGACATCTAAAACAGTCCTAAACTAATTTTGCAGTTATGACATCAATCCTAGAGTTTGGATTTAAAATGGCATTTAAGCGGTTTTCCTCGGGCCAGTGCGCCATTTTTAACTTAAAATCATTTTCAAGTGAGGCATAGAATGCATTTCTAAGATGATCGTACTTCTTGCATCTCAGTACAAAGGTTGGTTTCATCCTCAATCTGGTATTCCTTCGTGTACAGTAAACGATTTGCTTTTCTCCCGTTTTTCTCTTTGTCCTTACATACTTATCTGTGGTTACTTATTGTGAGCTTTGTTAGGGCAATTTTATGCTTCACCATTTTAATCGGTGGAGATACTTCTTAAGCTCATATCTCACTTTAAAAGTCCTTAGCTTATTTCGCTGGCAGGTTTTTCTCCTTGTGTCATTGTGAATATCACCTATATAACCACTTTTGGATTTCTATATCAATTAGCCTTCTTGGAAATTGTTATTACGTTATTAGAAATGTTAATAGGGAGGACCAAAAGACTTCCGAAACCAAGCCTAAGGATTATCTCCGTCCCTCATTTTGTTACTCCAGTTTTTAGGGTTATTCATGAGGCTCGCGTCCATAAAGGCATCCACTGCCAGTTTCGTGTCAGTAACACAATCTTGCTTAATGCTCCTGAATATTGCTTCTACTTTTAGAGGAAATCTTCCTAGCTCAGCCCGGCGTTATTTGTTGCATGTTTAGAAACTCCCACTTGCCATTTGCAAAACTTAACATGTATTATTTCAATTGGGTTTTTATCTGTATTAATCTTGTCCTTGAGCTCCCACACAGCACTAAACATTAGTCCAGTTTAAGGTATTTATACGCAGTCACATTTTATACGCAGTCACATTTTCCAGTTTAAGGTATTTATACGCAGTCACATTTTCTAAAATTAAAAATGTAATTGTTCATATTCCCTGTGTTATTGAAAATAATGATTTTAGTTTTTTCAATATTCTGAAGTCCAGAAAACAGCAAAAATTTTTTTTTTCGTATTTGGCTTAGTTGACATACTATAAGCACCTTTAAATGAAAATGCTATCGGCCGTACTTTACTTTTTACGGAAGCCGCCTTGTACTTTCTTCAGAATTCCACATTATACCAGATATAATTGTACAATCTGTTGTTAAGTATAAACGTCCCCGTTTACGTTATATAAGGGAGTTCCCCCCCCCCCTCCCCCCGGGTCATGTTGGGGCGAGTGAGCTGAGCATGAAAGCCTTTTTTCCTCAAATAATTTAGAATATTTCTTACTTTTCTTCATATTACAGGTTTTACATGTTTCAGCCTGAGCTTCTTAGGCACCTCCTTCAGTCGATAATCGTCTTCATTAGAGAAATCTTATTTAAATTGCAAAACCATCCTCCTTTCGTTGAAAAATAACCAGTTTTCGAACTTGGTATAGTTTACCATTGGTCAGGCAAGCGTGACGTCATATTCTCACGTATATATGATTAAGAGAGTAAGCCAGCACCGGCCTAAAGTCGCACCCTTCTTCTTGGGCACGCTAGGCATTTAATGCTTCCAAAACAAGCCTCACATTTACGGTGCGCAAGAAAAGTCCTACCTTACAACGCAAATCTGATAGAATAGAAACGCGGAAGAGGTAAGACAGCCGTCCACGTTGATAAAGCCTGTGCGAAGCTGTCATTGTGGCTACCAACGATTCTTACCCGTCGCACATTCCCGTGCAGTACATCGAACCGAATGCGTTGCAGTTTCTTCGTCTTGGGATTTTCGTAGCCATCCTTCTCGCCTCGTTTGCTGGTAACGTTGTCGTAATTAAGGCTGTTTATACTTTTCCTGGCCGAAAGCAGTTCACCTACTATCTCGTAGCAAACTTGGCGCTGGCTGAGCTCCTCAATACTTCTTGTCTTCCATTCATGATAGGATATGACGAACTATCGTCTTGGATATTTGGTAATTTCCTTTGCCATTTAATTAACCCACTGCAGGTAATGGCTGTATTTACTGTGACAAACAACCTGGCAGCCATCGCTGTGTGCAGATGCTGTTTCCTAGGGTTTCCCCTCGCCAGAAACCAACCCAAAACACGGCGAAGCATGGCTTGTGTCATTGCATCAATGTGGATGATATCGTTTGCTATCGCACTCCCCAGTTTTATTAACAATACTGAAGTAGAAAGCCCTGCAGTCGATGAAGAAGCCTTTTGGTGTTTAACGCTTTTCCCGGGAGACTCAATCGCAACGTTTCCCTCCACTCAACTAAAAGTCCTCTTCCTCGTACGCATCATATTAAACTTTGTCGTTGCTATCATTATTATAATGGTGTCTTACGGGATCGTGTTGTACAGGCTGCGAGCTTATGGCCACATAGTGCACGCGCCCCGAGTCACTGAAGACATAACATCTACTGCACAACACGAAGAAAACACTGAGTTAGACACTTTAGTGTTTTCTGCGGCAGCGAACAACATCAGCACTGACAAAACGCAAGCAGCTTCGCCACAAGGAAACAAAACAGCAACCGTCTCTCGGATCGTCGAGTTTGAGGCAGACATCTTCAAGATGTTCTATGCAATCATTCTAATATTCATTCTGTGCTACTATCCATACCAGATCTTTTACATCTTGGAGTATTTGGGAGTAATAACGATGAAGTGGAAATATTTCAACATCACAAGAAAATACTTTTACTTGTTGACATGTCTACCGAGTGCTCTCCATCCCGTGTGCTATGGTTTTACGAGTAAGTTTTACTCCATAGCGTTCTCCAAGCTGATACTATCTAACTGCCGGAACAGATAACTGAGTAAAAACGACTGAGCAGCTACCCGTTTCAGGACCGGACGCCGATGGCTGATCCATCAAAACAACAGAACAGAACGATGTTTGTAGAGTGTGGCATATACATAACCATTTTAGCTTTTAGATGAAAAACTCTGCGGATATGTCAGGTCCCTCTCCGCCTCATTTTAAGTCGCTGTCTGCGAGTGTAACTCAAACTTTCGTAAAAGGATCCGTTTCTTATTTCGTGGATGCAGTTGACCATGTTTTCTGAAAATACAAAGAGCTCTACATCGAGGAACACTGTCGGCCTTTGATTCTATAATAATTAACGGCTCGCGGAGTCTAAAATCGGCATAAGCTCACCTTGTAATCTTAGAAAGAGCACGAAATATCTTAGCTTACTGGGGCAAGACAAATATTAAGCTCAAGTAAATTCATATTTAACAAATAAAGAAGCCTTAGCCATGTTTTATACTATCATAAAACACGATGGGCATTTGAGAACATGAGAGAAATGTTAAAGCACAAGCCGAAATAAAACATGGATTTAAGGCTTCTTTATTTGTTTTATAATATAGATTTACGCGCGCGATGAAAGGAAACCGCCAGTTGAAAACTATATAACACGGCTAACCATGTTATATTTAAGAAATAGAAAACATTTCCCGTGTTTCTATAGAGTTATAGAAACACGAGTGGGAGTTTGGGAGAACGAGAAATGGCAGTGGGAACACGAGCCCGAAGGGCGAGTGTTTCCACAGCTATTTCGAGTTCTTCCAAACTTCCACAAGTGTTTCTATTACTCTATAGAAACAAGGGGAAAATGTTTTCTATTTCCTTTATAAAATTAACGAATAAAAGCACGGAAACGCTCGCTTAATTTTATAACCAAAATGTAAATTCTCACAACTAGCTCAAGCGCGCGCTCAACTGTCTATGTTTCTATAGAGTTATAGAAACACGGCTTACAGCCAATCAGAGCGCGCGTACTATCGAAACTATTTTATAAACTCTGATAAAACATGGCTTCTTAGCCAATCAGAGCGCGCGTACTATCGTATCTATATTATAAATATATATATATATATATATGTGGTATATATAATGACTAGTTAATACAATCAGTGAATAGTAAATCAATGCATAATAATCATCTATATATTCAAAAATCATACTACGAATCTATCCGTTTGATAAGTCATATCAGGCTCGAGTTTGTAAATCCGATAAAACACGACCACGAATTCTGTATCTATCACATAGTATGGAAACAATGTGGAAACACCACGGAAATCCTAATTTCCATGTCTTTTTCCTGTGGATTTTCCATACTTCGGAATGTGGATGTTTTTTTCCAGTGGGTTTTGGTATTTTAAATATATATATATTTTAACAGTTTTACCGTGTTCTTTTTTGTATAGTAGCACTGAAATATTAAAGTAATAGTGGACACTTAGCTTTTCTATTTCAATTACACAAGTGTATGTAACTTTTAATTCACGTAAATAGTCAACAAAGGTGAAAATAACGAGATCTTGCAGTGCTAGTGCTGTGGTTATTGCTCAGTGTTGTCACCATGCTTTTTGCTTCTTCCTCGTTTTCCTCATATTTGTAAAGCGCCTCCCGCTTGAATGATATTAATATATTTTCACCGATATCGAATTTTATATTATAAAACAAATAGAAGATGGTTTCCTATGTCCTATCTGAAAACTAATTATAATGAGGTACTGAAAAGCTGCAGAATGTACTCGCGTTCGGCTCGTGCATCTACAGCTTTTCAATACCTCGAGCGTGTATTTTTTTTCATACGGAACACGGAGAACCATCTTCTGTTTGTTAAATGAGCGTAGAGGAACGGTCTAGGAAAGGCCTACTCCGGGTCAGCTGTTACTCCTTATAATCAGTTTTTCCAGGAGCCCGGAGTCGCCTTAAGTTGCCTGAAGTCGCCTAAAATTTTTCCCCCGAAATTCATCACCATAAATTACAGCGACTTTAGGACCCGGAGTAGGCCTTAGGGAGGCGAGTGAAACGGCAACAAATAACTAGGAAGGTGGGAGAAATGACCAGGAAAACTAGGAAGCGCAGGAGAATTTAGCATACTAGGAGGAGGGAGAAAATGGGATCTACATTCATGCTCTAGCGAGAAAAAAACGAAAAAATAGGAGGAGGGGGATTTTTCGCTACCCGTTCCCAGTCTCCGCTCTTAATAATTCAGGAGATGTCGATCGCACAACAACCACTATTAATCAGTTACAAGATCAGAACTGCGCCCGTGTGTAATTTATTGATGAAATTACTGGAAGTTATTTTGAGGGACCTTTTTGAATCGTCAATCAATCAGGCCTTTTTATCATATTGACAAGATTACTTTCTGAAGTTCATGCTTGCACGCACGGTGTAGAACCGAGAACAGATTCAACATTGAAGACTGAAAACCAATATTTTTTATCATAAATTGAGATTGGATGGCAAAGATTCGAGTGGATGAAAAATACTGCTTTTAAGGGAAATTTAGAGTAACTTGAAATCGGCACTGTAACCGAAATCAAGTTTCTAAGATAAGCTTTTGTAATCCACCAGTAATCTGATGACAGCCTCTATCGCCAGAGTTTGAACCGGGAGCTTGAAAAGCAGTATAGGACATTCACACAGTAGTTCTTTTCTATCTCAGGGTGTTATTTTTGTAGTTTTTATTACCGTCGTCTCTTTATTCCACAATCGGTTAGGAAAATTCCTCTTTTAGTCACACCTCAATTTAATTTTGACTTTCGTCATTAGTTTAGTTAATAGGCCAGATCTTGTCCCTCTGGTCTAATTAATCGTCGCTTCTAGACAGATATTCATAAAAGATTACGAATATTAGGGCTGCAGGCTCTCAGATCAGAGCTATCACAAATACGTGCTCGACACAAGCTGACTAATCAAAAGAATTTAGAACAGCCAGATTTTCTCACACAGCGGCCATGTTGGATAGAAACAATAGATTTTGCGTGGCTAGCCTCGCACTGAGCAGATTCAGAACGAGGTTAGCCCGCAAAAACAAACACAAGTGAAATTTATCCCTAATTTCACGAGTCACTATTTGATTACCATTAATATTATGGAGGGCAAATTACGATGCAGAAAAACATTATTTTAAGCGCGCATAGGCGGTGTTTGAAAATTACAAATTACGCATGAAATTTCAAGTTCAAATTAAGGATTAATTTGTTCTCCATGCCTACACATCATACAGTATACATTCACATCATACAAGACTTGCATCCAAATCATCGTTTGGACTTCCAACAATCAGAACAAACTATGGCAAATTTAACATAATATATATTGGTCCTAAAGTATGGAATAGCATTGACGAGCTCACAAAACACCTCAATAAATCTGGCTTTAAAAGGAAGCTTCAAAATGATATTATAGATTCCTATAATAAAATCACCTGAATACCATCTGTCCTCCTTTCTATTTATTCAACATGTATTTTCTATTCATTTTGTATATAATCTGCAGCACTGTTTTGTTAGGTTTAGTTTCAATGTTTAAGTATGTTATTATATAATTACTTTACTGTCATATTTTACTATTTCATTTCTCCTTACCGTCCATCCTGTAACTGACCTTATTAATATATTTAAATTATCAGTCTGCAAATAGTGTCATCTGACTTAGATTAGCCGCATGGTTATTTTCAGATGACCTGTACTTAACTTCGTTACTTTCCATCTTTCTATATAGTCGATCTCTCCTCTGTAAATATGTAACCTAAGTACGAAATAAACTTGTTGTTGTTGTTGTTGTACACACTGAGCGCGCATGGCACGTGATAACATGTGCGGTTACTAAGCCGATTCTAAAATGAGGTCGGTTTAACTTTCATATTCCCTCCGACATAAATCAAACTTGCCGCAACATACTCTAGATCTAAGGCCCTGTTTATATGAAGACAAGTTGGCTCGGGCCTGATCTGGGAAGACGTTGGCTCACGAATGTATAACAGATCGATGGCGCTCCTGGTTCAAGGGGTACTGCCAGCAGACTTATTAGTAATAATAATAGTTTATTTATTGGAACTTTGATGCGTAATGTTGTACATCAGTAATCCAATAAGTATAAAGATAACAATAATAATTTAAAACTATACACGTTGTTTCAGCTTTGCTATAGTCCTTGGACTTCTCGCTTCTATTTATTATTATTTGGCTGTTTAGATCTTCATACAGATCCAACGTTCAACAAGCAGGATATTCGTCCACGGTTTTTGCTTATTCGCGAGTCATTTAACAATAAGAGAACACAAATGAGTCTATTGAAGATCAATATATCATTTTTGGGGAACAATTACTGGCCAAATAAAGTTACCACTTAGTATGTTTTGATCTTTCATAGGAATTATTTAATAGAATAAACTTCTGTTATCAAACAAAGATAACTATAAATTTATATTCAAAATATTTTCAACAAACTCGGATTTAGTTAGTCGTGTTTGCAGCGAAAAAGGTAGTGAAATTCATCACCCATTTCATTATTACTACAAATGGTACATTTTCTTTGTTCTCTTGGAATGTTCAAATATCGTACTTTTTCAATTGACGAGCGGAAATGATCGATTAAATTAAATCCAGGTATTTCTAAAAATACTGAACTGAAACCAAGTTGCCTGAAGCATTTTCTTTCACCACTCGAATGTCTGCCACCTTCTAGCTTCCGGCTTCGCCGGTCACCGGATCTTATAGCGGAGGAGGCTAATTGAAAGCATACTCTGCTAATCTGATATAAAGTTATTGTAGACTTTGGGGTTGACGTAAAGTGTCCCTTAGACTTATCAGTACACATTTATTCTGAAAGGAAATATTTTTAATGCCACACATTCACGAAAACCGTATCGCATATCGAAGGCTCTCTATGTGTAATTAACTCGTTTCAATTTTAATTTGGAACGGAGTATATTAATTGTGACGGCAGCTAGGAGGCTCAGGGGTCTTTACGAGCCTAATCCAGTCACTCCGCGCTCGCTGGATCGGGGGCTGGATCATGATTACTTGTTATGAGTGAAAAGGATGGCCTGAGTGAAACTCTTAGTGCCGAGTGACGACTGGAGGATTTGTGAGGCGTTGGGAGTCTTGGGACTTTTACGAATCCTCCCGAGGCTCAAGGGAAAATTTAATCACCATTTCCCGAAATGTCAATGCTATTAGTTTGTAACGTGACCCGCCTGATCTCCGAGAAGTTTAGTTTTCTATGCATAAATTACAAGACGTTGCTTTGATAACTTTTTGTTATAATGCTTGATTGAATTACCCTGGCTTGTCCTGGGGAGAAGTATGTGGTTTTTGAGAAGGACAGAGCGGTCGAAACATAATTATGTAATCTCGTTACCTTTTATAGGAAATTAACGCTCGTGTTAATTAAGGTACTTTAAATTAACGCGACTTAAATTAACGCGAATAGTAGGAGAAATTACTTCCGAATAAAGGAAATTAACGCGATTGAGACAAAGAAACACAGTTTGTGGTGGCAACAGGAACACATTTTATTTCAACACTGAATATAAAAAACTGAAAGATGTCGAGAACTTCTTGAAGCGAGAATGAACTAGAAATATTGTAACCGATATACTTTTAGGCTTTTACATTGTAAAAGATTGAAATACAGTGTGCAGAAAACAGAAAGCCACTGTTTCCTAGGTGTCAAATGTGTCTGGACAGGATCCAGAATTTGGGGTTATAATAATGGCAATTAAGGTCGCGGAAATTAACGCGACTTAAATTAACGCGAATTTCAAAGATTCGCGTTAATTTCATGGAGCGTTAATTTCCTTAATAAGGTAACTTTTCCTCGCGATTGGTTCAAGTAAAACCAATCATATTACCTCAGTTCGTGATTGGTTCATTGGTGTTTTTACTTGCTCGTGATTGGTTCATTGCGTTTTCACTCGTTCGTGATTGGCTCAGGTTTTTGTTTTACGACACTCACTTGAACACCGCTCTAACACTAAACCACAATGCAATTATGTGGTTGACTAATTAAATAATCAAGGATTATGCGCAGAGTTTAATAGCATCGTGGTTATAGTTTTAAATATCTCACACGGTACTCGTGACTGATGAGACTGATAAACTTGAGGCCGCGAAGAAACTGATCGAAATATCAAGAGAAGAGCTATATATTTTGTCGCTATAACTCGAGAGGTCGACCCGGGTTAGGTGGCAGTCTGAAGGTAGACTGATGTCCTGCCTGGCCCACTGGTAGATATGTATATTAATGTTCCTCACCGCATGTTTCTACTCATTTCCCCTCATTTTATATGTTGAGGGGGATTTAAATTTAGTTGATGTATGCATGCTAATGAGAGAAATTAGGGATTAAATGGCCTGAACGGACATCGAGAAGATCATGGTATTACATGTTTGAAAGACATGCCTACCGTTACTATGGCCCTGATCAAGTCTCAACACTACTGGTTAAAATGGCTCGATCATAATGCTAACTTTGTAAGAATTTTCTCCTTCGACTTTAGCAAAGCTTTTGACAGTGTATCCCATAGTGTTCTTTTTAATAAATTAAGGGATATAGGCATAAACCCCTACATTTTTAATTGGCTAATTAGATTTTTAAGTGATAGAAAGCAGCGCGTTGTTATTGACGGCATTACAACCGATTATTTAAACATCAATAGAGGGGTACCCCAGAGAACGGTACTGGGTCCCATACTATTTTCCATCATGGTTAATGACATTAAGGCCATAAGTCCCAACAGTTTGCTAGTTAAATATGCTGATGACCTCACTCTTAGCATTCCAGTAAATACTAAAAACAACCGAAATTGTAATATAGCTGACTTAGAAGTACAATCCATCATACAGTGGTCAGAAAATAACCACATGAAGCTTAATTTTAGTAAGACATGGGAAATGTTGCTTAAGGGTAGATGTCCTAAGCAGCCACCTCCCCCTCTTCCTATTATTGAGCGCAAAGATCAATTGAAACTACTTGGAGTTACTTTTGAAGACCGTTCCACTAATTGGGATACTCATGTAGAATTCCTTTTGAGTAAAGCTAGTAGTCGGCTTTATATACTAAGAGTATGTAAATATTATAAGTATCCAATTGAGCATTTAGATCTGCTCTTTCATAGCCTTATTATTTCTGTATTCACCTATGCCATCGAAGTATGGGGATGCTGTTTCTATGATAAATATCTCAATAGAATAGATAGAATGTTTGCTAGAGCTTTTAGATCAGGGTATTGTTTGGAGAAATACAGTATTTGCAGTATTTTAAACTCTAGGGATAAGAAATTATGGAACAGAATCTCTCAAAATCATACTGCCCTTGACGATCTGTTTCCACCACAGAGATCCAGACAACTCCGTGATAGAGGGCATAACTACATCTTGCCTTGTGTAAAAACTGAGAGGTTCAAATCCATTTTTATAAATAGATGTCTTTTCACTTTGTGAAAACATAATTGACTGTTACTAGATTTATATTTTTATATATATTTCTTCTTTTTCCTTTTATATATTTTGTAAAATATTGCACGTTTGATGTGGTATATTTGTTAATAAAGACTATTATTATTATTATTATTATTACAATGGACAGGTTACGGTAGGACAGAAATCTAACCTGGGGTGACTACACAAAAATCAATAGCTCTTCTCTTGATATATCTCGATCACGTTTCTTCCATGTGGGATACTTAAAACCATAACGTGACGTAATTAAACACTATACGCATGCTCCTTGAATATATAGTCAACTACTGCACTCGAAAGTAAGACAATTACGTCTTATAATTTATGGAGAGAAAACTAAACTTCTCGAAGATGAGCTACTCAATAGCATCACATTTCAGAATGGGCTCAGTCCTGATTTGAGATATTTATCGCGATCTGTTTTCCTTGTAATTCAGTTGGCTAATGTTATCATGCTCTTACAGTGTCGAAAATATATTTACAGAGCCCCCTGCCCTTCCCTTTCCTATCACGTTCGAGCTAGATATTGTAGATCGTGTGGATCGGTTATACATGCCAATGTTCGGCAGACTAGCGTTAACGTTACCTATGTTCGTTCATTTTCCATGATCAGGCCGCCGGCGAGGTTTTGTACTTCAACCCTGGTGCACCGCTGCCTACGTCATGCACTCAGAACCAGTTTACCCTGCCAGGGTTCGGTGGTCAACCACCGCTGAGTATGAACCACCCTTTCTCAAACCCAAAGGTACGTATCCCTGGAAATATTCCTGCATGGGAATGGATATATACCAGGTACTATGTATCAAGGGCACCCAACGCGTACTTTTTAAAATTCGTTTGAAACCAGTTGTCTGCAGCTTATCTAGCCATTTTAAGGCGCCTACTATGCCCTTTTGACGTATTCTAGAAAGCTATTAGCTGTTCGGATTTTCTAGGTGGAAATCGCGTCAACCGAAAATACTATTGCAAAATATTCCCGGCCTACGAATTTGTTAGTAGTCTAGAACATAACAAGAATTTTCTAGCCCAAGTAACTTCATGTTGCAAAGTTTTGTGGAGGTACGATTTTTTTAGGGATTCTTTTTTCCTGTTCTGACTCTATCGATCAGACGAATTGGGACGTACGAATATTTTAGGGAAACCTTTTAGTCTCCCTTTTCTTCTATAATTTTCTAGGGATTGGAAACAAATTTTCTAGCCAGTATTTCAGAAAACAATTTTCTAGGGACAATTTTTTCAAATCCGAAAGTTTTATGCTAACTTACTCTCCCGAACAGCTTTTTAACCGAAAACTTCGTTGGGTGCCCTTGATGTATAGACCCTTTGCACGTGACATCATAGCCGCCATGCCCTTTGTCATTCGAATCTCTGGAGATTGAGTGCAAACCATTTATAGGCCTTTTACGCACTACGCAAAAACATCATGCATGGGAGACCATATGTAATAGAGAAAACGCAAGTAATAAACAACAATAATAATAATAAGACTAATCAGTGGCTTTTCGTGGGCCTACGAGTTAACGTCTTTATCCGAGAAGACGTTGGAACGCCCATTTGGGCCTCCGTTGTGTTGCTGAACAGGCTATTACGGAGTAACTGAATAGATGTAGGCGTGAAGGTTTAACCATTTGCAGTTCGAGAACATTGTTTCACTAAGGCAGCACCTTCTACTAATTTTGTTCAAGACCCCGAGTGTTGGCCAGTGTGTTATGAACCCGCGACCTCCCGCACCATAAACTGGCGCTCCAGTAAAAGTCTCTTAATCTGGCTCTTAATAATTATTGGTGTTCACTCTAAAACGAAGGGCGATTATTTTTTGAAGGATCAGTTCCGGCTATTCCGACAGTTAGAGTTCAGAGAAATCCCACACATAGACAGAAGACCGGCGCTGCTTTGCTACGTACTAGACATCGATCTAATAAATCATGAGAAATGTAGTTATCTTTCTTTCTTTCTTTTCAATTCAGCATCCTCCGCAATTGATAAATTGTGTCCATCAGCCTATGCCACATCCATTCCAGCATTGGAACCCCTCGCAACACATCATGGGGGCGCCTATACGCCAGGCAGCAGGCTTCCAGTCCAATCCCTATATTCCCCAGCCAAACCCGTCAATGTACGGTGCAGCCGGACCCGGTAACCAAAACTCTTCATTTCCTTACGGGCATCAAATGAACACCGCGTCGTTCAGGCAACACTTCCAGCCTTCCGCGGCCCAGAACCCATCTGCTTCACAGTACATGATGTCGGTAATCCAGGGAGCTGAGTTGCTACATCAAGGTTACGTAACAGCGGGAGGTACACTGAATGCCCAGTATCCCCATGGTAGCATCTACTACCATTCTAACCAGTCCCATCCAGCCGAGAATCCTAACCCTATACATCATTATATGGGACCACATTTTCAGATGCAATTTCCCCAGGCTGGTGCAGCTTTGCGAATGAGAAATGCATTTCAGTCTATCGCTCAAGCTAATGTAAGCCATAACTTTGCAAAATTCGCCGAAAATGTCACCCACATGGATCGCGGTGTACAACCACATGAAGAAGACAGAATACGATACAGACAGGGTAGTCAAGATATGCAGTCGTTAGCTTTAACATCGAAAGATAACACTGAGAGTATAACAGGGTACGACACAAGAGAATATCGATCCGTCTGCTCTTCGCCACACTATCCTAACAACGTGGCCTACACAGCTGAGGCTGGCGCCAGGGATTATTCAGCAAGAGCAGTACCTTTTCGCATGTCATCTCCGGCATTGTCTGTACAAGAAGTTAACGTGGCTTCTATCGGTGATAGCAGTGCTGAGGAACTTGCGGAAATTTTCAGCAACAAGTTAAGCCAGGGTACTCATCATAGCTCTAGCTCGTCTTCATCAGCACTCAGGGTGATCTCTACGTCACCCGAGACAGCATCATCTCAAGATACTGATGATGACGATGATGAGGACGTTGATTACGTGCCAACGAAAGATGCTGGGATGTTTGCACAGCGGTATAAAGACGGCATAGTCAACCATGGCTTTACGGAATCTCTGGAGGCTTGTAATGACACAGCACAAGAATCGCAGTTGGGCGAAACGCAGGAGCGATTGAACAGTAAAACAACGATACGACCTCCTCCGGGATTTTCACTCTTGGTGGAACCAATTAATTGTCTCACTGCAGAGCAACTCCGCAAAGCCGAGGAAGCATTGCAAAATTATGAGAATTCAGCTTTATTTGCTTCACGTCGGATTGCCGAAAATATGGCGGCGTCAAGCTCCAAACGATCACATGAAACACGGTCGTCGAAGAACGGGAAAGGTAAAACCGCTACGGAGCCTGGGCAAACCATTAGATCCATGATAGACCGTCCAGTTTACACCAATTGGGAGAGTAGGCTGTTTAACGCAAGTGCAAAGACAGAAGCGCAAAGAAAGGAATGCGAACCAAGGGAAACTGTCCCTGTCTGTAATAACCGGAAAGGACATCAGCGGCTGCCCTATATTACGACGCATTTTAGACTGCTATTTGAGCCTATTCCAGTCATGGACGAGGGAAGTGATGACGAATAGACTAATTATCATGGTTATTGAGTATACTACAATGTATTTAGGATGAATGTAACAGCTGATGTGTGTGCAATCGATATACAACTGTACTCTTGTCAAATATTTACCTTGATCTCAAGAATGGAATACAAGATGTAGATATTTCTAGTAAAGTATTCACTAGAACGAAAATATGTTATTTTATTATTTACTCAATTATCCAGACGTAAAATCAAAATAATAACAATACATTGAAACAGACAAATAAAGTCAGAAGTCCTTTTCGGATAAACTAAATTAAGACATCTGAATAAGTAGGTAGGTTTATACAAAACTAAAAGTTCTTTATACAAATATATCACCTACACAAACCTATGTTATAAAAATACAATATAATTTACTATATATTAATTTGAATTATCACACTAAACTGATAAAACTTTATACTATAAAAAGAATAGACACTAAGGGTAGAAGCAAATCTATATAATATTCATACAGTGAAAGAAAACTAAAATGTTTGAAACTATAATAAACTGTTCTTGTTCGTAATAAATTTGTTGTGATAAAAGTCATTAACATTCTGAACATTCGATGACGGAAGGGCATTCCACAGGTCCACTACACGATTAAAATAAGAATACTTAAAAACATTCGTTCTGAACCGCCCTTTAGGAAGCACGGCTTCAGAATAGGCAATATTCGTAGTCACGACGGAGGAGCTGGAACCACAGGGAGCCCAAGCGTAGTTTCTGTGTTATCAGTGTAATATATGAAATACAATTAAGTTTGAAGTCTTTAACGCTTGGGCTTCCTGTGGCTGGAACGAGCTCTCAATGGAGGCTATTTAGAATTAGAAAGAATCCCCCGCATGACTCCATCGAGGGCTCGTCCCAGCTCGGCCGTGAGAATAAGAATATTGCCTATTGCGCATGCTATAAGAAAATGATTTAAAACTACAACCTTCGCCATTTAAGTACGGACCGCCTGACAAAATTAGGCTATTCAGAACACTGAACGAACTCCTCAGACACATCGCGGGCATTTTTTTTATGACTTCGCTTGTCCCCCCTCCCCCTTGACTGGGGGAGGGGGGTTGTGTTAAAAATAGCCGGAAATTGCTAAAGCGATCCGACTTAAATGGCAAGGGTTGTAGTATCATTATAAACATCGAAATCAGTGATTTGAAAAAAACAAAGATCAAGAACGTCTCTTCTGTATTCAAGCGACGAGGTTGAGCTTGATACGTTTTTTTTTGTGGTAGACGTCGCCAGACACTGAACATATATTTCAATGTAGCAGGGGCGTAGGGAGGTCCTAAAAATTGGAGGGGGGGCTGCAAAATGATGAATTATGGGACATTTTCATTGAGTGACTTCTCAGTGTCAGGATGGGGGACGGAGTAACTGTACCCCCCTCCCTACGCCACTGAACTGTAGTATTCAGATAAGTTACACTTGGGGCATCATTGATGTAGATGACTGATGAACAACAATGGACCTAAAATCGAACCGTGAGTCATCAATAACTGTCCTGTGGCGTCAATAGCCCACTTCCGCGATATGCTTTACTTGTCACGCACAAAGGGTTCAGTACGAGGCTCCGTGCTAAATTAAATATTCTTTTCCCAGAGAAAAGAATCAATTTAATTTAGCACGGAGCCTCGTATTGGAACCTTTGTGCGTGACAAGTAAAGCATATCGCGGAAGTGGGCTATTGAAATATGAAAGTTCCGTATGACGAGCCAACCGTAAGTCGAGTTGAATCCATAATGGCGGGCCCACAAAGGCAATCGGGACGGGAACAGTATCTAGTGTACCTTTGATATTCGTTCCCATATGGGCACCACAACTTCTCAAGATATGTTGGTTGGTTTGAATGCACGCCATGGCAAAGTAGTGTCAATAGAGACAAGCATAAGGCCAGTTAAGATCGATATTTACGGGAGCTTGTACATGCACACCCTATCGCCAGTTTCACTCTTTATACTGTTGAATCTGCAGATTGCAGGAGGGGAGGGGGAATGAGGAGAGAGAAAGAGGGGAGGGCTCCCCCTCCCCCTGCGCTTGCCATGTGAAGAGCATATTTTATACCAGGCAAAATGTTGAAAAGGGAATAGGGGCAGCAACACAGCAGCAAATTTTTAGCATAGCTTATGCCTGGAAGAATAATTTCCCATGAAGGCTATTATCAGGGTAGGAATAGACTTTCTCAATGTTTTTGCGATTTCCGTTGATACGACCACTCGCCTCGCTTGTCTGTCGCCAAGGAAAAAAGTGGTAGATTTGTGGCGAGTCTTGGACAGGAAGAGCACTGTTACCATAGTATAAAACAAATGTAATTCTCTTTTATTGTTTAAACCTTCATAGATGTAAGAAAAAGCTGACTCGTACTCTAGAGAAAGAAAATATTCCTCATTTTATCTCGTTCAAAGTTGGGTAAACCAATCCAAAAATCCCTGACACAAATGATAATTCTGATGATTTAGAAACAAAATACCTGTAGCAAATACAAGAGTGAAAAACTGGAAAGCACGAAGCACATCAGATTAACAGTTCTCAAGCGTGCATTGCATATTTTTGGGACTTGAAAAGAAAAAAATATTTCAAAAAAATATTATTCGAGTAACAGTTTTCACACTCTGCCTTACATTCTGGGAGAGTTTAGTTTAAATACATTTCAGTGTACAAATACAGCTCTAATATCAACAATGTCAAGGTGAACTCAAGGCCACTTCCACTGCCCTGCTGGAGGTGGATTCTGGAGTGGTTCCCATGGCTGCCATTCCTTCATCTTCTCTGCAAGTGACAGTTCATCTTCAGCCTGCAAGACAACCAACGCAACCTTTCAGGGTTCGTACTACTGAGAGAGGATGGAATTCCAGGAGTCTCCCAGGGTACAAAAAGAAAAATTCCAGGACCCAGAACTCGGAAATTTCACGGCTTAAATGGTGAATTTAGTTTGCTTTTAGAGTAACTGACCTGCTATGTTACATTTACCTAATATTTCCAGGAGTTTTCCAGGAGTAGATGGAAAAAAGATAATTTTCAAGGAGTTTTCCAGGACACAGGAATAAATATAAAAATTCCAGGAGTTGTGCGAACCCTGACCTTTTCATGAGAACAATCTTAGGGTCCGGGTGGCCTGTGTAGGCATTCCTCTGGGGGTCATTTGACAACGGAGAGACCCCTGTTCTCATGCATGTTTTCTTTCTCACCATCTTCTCAATAGGCCCGCCAAAATTTATTATATTTAGATGGCTGGCCGACTAATAACCTCTATTTATCATATGGCTACGTAACTTTGTCAGCTATGACTGGTAACAAAACGATGACAGTTACGTGGTTTGGTCGAAGATGGCGGCATTTTTCCCCGCTCCGTACCTGTAGTTGTGTGTGCCAAAAATATTTTTGACCTATTATATTTACTACATATTAATTTTAATGGTTATCGGACTCGTTTGGCGTAAGCTATTTCCGTTAACCTGTACCATAATTTTAGTATCACATGTACATTCTTTACCTATTGTAATCATCTTATCTGTGCTGGTACAAATAAAACGTTGTTGTTGTTGTTGTGGTTACTTTACAGTCAATAACTTTCTGCACGGACTGCCAAATTAAAGTGAGACTAATTCTGTATACTTATGAGCCATATGATAAATAGATTAAATTCAATTTGTTCGCCTGGTCCGTATCATACGTTATGGGATTCTCCTTTTTTCTCTCTTTTTTTTTATGGCCTGTGTCTTCATGCTTGGGGCATAAAGCAAGGAAAAACCACTTGGTCCATTACTATGGTACAGACCTCATCCCGGCCTCATCCTTATATAAAGTGCAAGTATGTAGCACCATAAAACAACATCAATTCTATTTGCCTCAAATTCTATTTCTGAAATACTTCAGTTGTCTAACTTAGTTTTGTTTGAAGCAGGAGCAACAATTAAACTAGAACAAGAGGCTGGGTACACCCTTAACTCGGGCTGTATAGAGGTTTTGCACCATCACGTGACTTCCTAGCAACTGTTGCTACGCCGCCATGTTGGATGGCAGGTAGAACCAAAATGGCGTACTGTTTGACTGAGCACGCAACTTCTTCATCGTCACCATTTTCTATCTTAATTTTCTACATTCTTTACATTCCAGACATTCCATTCTAAGGCGTGGTCACATGGGAGGGGGGGTACTCCACTCCTATTATTTATTAGGAGTGGGGTAGGGGAGTTATCAGTCGCGG
This sequence comes from Actinernus sp. WN-2022, assembly GCA_030867875.1. Classification (NCBI taxonomy): domain Eukaryota; kingdom Metazoa; phylum Cnidaria; class Anthozoa; order Actiniaria; family Actinernidae; genus Actinernus; species Actinernus sp. WN-2022. Next base: position 33,885,401 of record JAOWCC010001751.1, on the reverse strand, counting down.
CGACTTTCCGTTCTCTGCTCCCCTAGTATATTTATGTACATGTAATTTAATATTTTTGTTTTTCATCATATGTACATTAGATATGTTTATCTCGTATGTAAATTAAAGGAGTTGACCTTTTACTGTAAACACTACTTATTCATGAAATACACGTCTACGATTTACAGTCTGCTGTTCTGTTGTAATGCAGGTTCCGAGTACTAAAATATGATTGTGTCAATGTTTATATTTATCCCATATTATGAGTTTTATCCTGTCCATCCTGCCGATAAAGCTGCCACTATACTGACTATATTTCACTACTGTTCTTTCTACAGTCATGTTAATTGTATTCGTGATCAATTCGTGTGCCTCTGTGTACATAACTTTATCTGCTGTGTTCATAACTGAAATGCATGTTGGTTATCTCTAATTAAAAGCTTTACCTTCATTCACAAAACTTCAGTCTGCTCACTATATTACAGAGCTATAAAGAGAACTGTTCGAAACCTTCCCGAACCAAAACCTTGCTCGTCAGAGAATTCTCGTTTAACAGCTCTAACGAAAAGTTAAGCATGCGCCAATAATCTCGTCACTCGTGGTCTAGAGGTTACTGTTTGGGTAGGATTGTGTCAGTCGTTCTATAAATCGTAGCTTCCTGGGTTCTATTCCTACGCTGAGAGCAGTGAAAATTGTTTTCATGTAGAGGCTCCCCAATTCCTTGTCCCAAATTATTCATAGTTAACAAAGGGAGTTTTGTGACGCAGTCTGTGAGGTTCCGGTTACACCGAGGTAAAGCCCCTATTTTATAACTCTCCACTTACAACATCTAGGCACCTGAAGGAGTCTAGTTTGGCTAGCCGAAATATAGTACGTTTAAAATTATACACGTTGTTTCAGCTTTACTATAGTCCTCTGACAGGATAGAGTAAAAACTCTATCCGCAGTCTGTGGCTTCCGGTTGACCTTTTCGACATTATTCGGCGCCAGGGCGGCGCGGTGTTCAAGTATGTGCACTTGAACAGTGTGAGCTGATTGGTTGGGGGCGAAATACCTCGACTTGGAAAATAAAAATAACAAGAGGCCCTGAGTGGCCTTAAAGTGCCTATCACCCTTTTGCAATTTTGATAGCTTATGAACCACCGAAAAGTTTTGAGTACTTCTGTGAAAAAGTTTTGGTTTACAGTGAATACTCTATGTTCTACGCTTGTTTGAAATCGTGTAAATGTGACCTTTTGTGACCTTTCCTGACCCATGACCGCGTAAGTAAAAGCCTGGGTCGAAACCTGTATGTACGTCACCTCATTAATGCATTATTCTCCATGGCGCCTTTCTATCACAACAACATCTATGCATAGAAAATATACACAGTTTGTGAGTTGTTAGTAATGACGTGTGACCCGATAACCAAACATTTCTGTGTGCTCGAAACTAGATGCTCTTTAGCTCAGTCCCGGGTCGGTAGTGCAGTGGCACCGAAGCCTGTGTTCTGTTTGCTATGCCATACTGACGAGTTCTAATAAGAATGAAACAGCTGTCTATGGCTGCAATCTAGTCCGAGCGCTTTTCATGTCAGGCCTAGCTAACCGTAGTGCTTTGTGTTGGAATTTTACGTTGTATATCAGCTTTGCTGTAGTCTTCGGACTTTTCATTCGTTATTTTTCATATTTTTGGCTGCATAGGTCCTCACTTCGGATCCAACGTATTTTTACAGGATGTTTGTTCACGGTATTTGCTTATATGTTTTCTATTTTAGTTAACATGTTAAGTATTTATTGAAATGATTGCAAAGCCGAATTAATTATATGACGTCAAGATGACGTAAATACAGGTATCGACCCAGGCTTTTGCTTACGCGGTCATGGATCGGGAAAGGTCACATTTACACGATTTCAAACAAGCGTAGAACATAGAGTATTCACTCAAATCCAAAACTTTTTTCACAGAAGTACTCAAAACTCTTCGGAGGTTCGTAAGCAATACAAATTGCAAAAGGGTTATAGGCACTTTAACTCGGGCCACCTAGGAATAGGTGAATGCATGTAGTTCATGGAGTTCTAGCATATTTTTGTGTCATACATGTACATGGTTTGTGCTAGGGAAGCCGGAAAATAGACGTCAGCTTGCCTGTTTGTTGTCCCATTTCAGACCACGTGATAGTCTCCAAAAGATTCAGTGCTTTGTTTTCCAATTATAGAAATTGGTACATTTCCTCTTGAGATACAGAAAAATAAAAAAGCATTACTCAAGGGAAAAGTCAGGTGGTCTGAAATGGTACAACAAACAGGCAAGCTGACTAGGTCTATTGATTCACTAGTCATGATCATGATCATTTATATATAATGGAATCGCCTTTTGTAGGAATGCAATCACGTGGTTATACTAGATGGCAAACATATCTTAATTAATATATGTAAAGGCACTTGTATGAGATTGGTAGTGTTTTTAGCAACTTCGTTCATTAATAATTCATTTTCTCAAATTTTCATACAAACCTTCTAAAAACCTAACCCTGAAATAAAATAAAAACCTAACCATTTTCGACCAAAAGTCATTCATAGAACGAAACTACAAACACCTGCACTATAATGGGGAATTTGGCACAGTTTTGGAACAGTTTTTAAGTGATCTTTCGACATGCGGGGTATTCTATAATTGTATCACGAATATTAAACAAGAAGATGCTACCGAGAGGAGGTACTGAGCTGGCTTCAGATCAAAGAACTGATGAGGGATCATGTCAAGTTTACACCATTTGACGATGGACTCTGTCGTAACTATATTAGCTGAAAAATTGGGCCATTTATTATATATTTTAAGCCATTACTTTTAAAAGGCACGAATAAACACGACACTACTACAAGCTGGTAATAAAAGTTTATATCATTTGTTTACTTACATATGTCGATTATTACTGATCCACGTGCGTTCAAGTTATCCTGTCGTAAAATGTGCGAAATTTCCCTCGAAAGTCTGTAAAACTTTTGTCAGCCCTAGAAAAACTCAACATCTTAGCATTTCAATCGAAGAAACATTTGGTTTTAGCAAAATAATAGCTACAAATGGCCCTAAACATTTTCGTCTTTGCTCGCATTCAAACTCTTCGTATTTGCGAAGTCTATCAGTGTCCAGTCCCCCACACCACAATGTTTGCCATGTTCATGTGCACAGTGCTTTCTGATTGGTCGACGACAAAATACCTCGATACAAAAAATAAAATAAAAAAGACTTACGCTTTCTGACTCGTGCCGGCCAAAGGCCTGGCCCAAGTAATAATAAACACTTGCGATTTAAGACTCGGGCCTGGCCACAGGCAGCCCGAGCAATAAACGCTACCCGAATTGTGGGCTTGATTCATCTTGTGATGTCACAATGGAAACCTATGGGATTTCATTGTAGTACAGTGAAACCTGTATTAAGCGGTCACCCTCTATTATCTATTAAGCGGTCAGTTGTCAAAGTCCCGGAAATTGCTTCACTTAATTATTGTAAAAGTGACCTCTTTTTTTTATTACATATATATTTACAGACAGGATTAGCAAAATAGTTTTTGAAGAAAAACTAATCGAGTGCTTCTCCTGTACGGTAATTTTACATGTTTTTCGGACGGCACTAGCATAACAATATGAAAATAAAGCCAACAAAAGAATATAAAAACAAACAAACGAAGAGACGGAACAAGACAAGACAGAGAATACAAGCAAAACGAAAATAATAATAATAAAAAAACGCATCAAATATATTATATACGATAATTGATTCAAATTGAAAAAGCCGTGTAAGATGAGGAAGAAGTTGGCAAACATTTCATTAACAGCAGCACCAGATACGGAGCATTATTAACAAACGTCAAATCAAGTCAGAACGTCACTAGAGAAAAGAAACCGTTTGGTGGACACATTAAAATTCATACTTTCATTAAGGAGTTTAATATTATTTTCCAAATTTAATAATCGTGAGCCACAGATAAAAAGCTCCACGAAACGTTTATCTGTTATGTTAATAAGGTCGGTTTCATCTTAGGAAACAGTGCTGAAGGCAGCCATGAGCTGAGTACGTGGTTGGGCATGAAGGGGGCAGTGCAAAAAAAATGAACAAGGTTTTCACATACAGCTCCACATTAGCATCCTGGGCTCTCTACAATATTACGTTTGTACAAAAAATATTTTTGAGAGCACAAAACCTTAGTCTCATACGGGTGAGTAAAATAAGTGGATACCGGGGACCAACTTTGTAGTACTTGGGTGGCATGGGTCTGACACGCTTGATTAACTTTGATTTAAAAATTTCTAAAGACGGCGACGATTGAATTAGCTCAGGGAACTCGTTCCATAATTTGATCGTGGAAGGGAGAAAACTATTAGAATATATATTTGTCCTACACTGTAAAGTTGACAGGTCGGTTGCATTACGAAGAGGATAATTAGTTCTTTGATTTACAGCTATACGAAGTAATGAACATAAATAATTAGGTACGGAGTTGTGGACCATTTTGTAAAGAAGTATAATTTGTGAATATCCCTCCTGCATTTAACATGTTCCCAACCATAAAGTACTTTGTTACGAGAGGCTCCAGTCACAATTATTGCACTTTTATATTGGACGTTTTCTATTAAGCGGTCACATCTATTAAGCGGTCACATCTATTAAACGCGGACACGGTCAACCTTTACAAGTCCCAATGTAGTATTTTCATTCTTTTTAACCTGTATTAAACGGTCACCTTGTAAATATGAAACTTAACACTGCTATACTACATCTTTTACAAAATAGCTAAAATGTCTTTGTGGCCCAAAATAATCTGTCAATATTGTGTATGGTCTCCGTCGTGTTGCACGTCAAACGTTTCTTTCGTCAGCTTCTCTTTCAACCAAGTACGCGAAAAACTGTCAAAGCGATATTCGCAAGGGACCTCTAGTTCATAGCCTCCATTTCTGTTGACACGTCTTCTCTTTATGATAACCTTTCCTTAATTTGTTGCCCTTTTTAAAAATTTGGATAACCACGTTGCCATACAATGTAAGTCCCGAACAAGTATTACTGAGTTTTCCCCCCCTTAGGCCATGACGAAACGGAAAACTGTGTAGAATGTGACAGAAGTTTGTTCATTACTCTAATTCAGTTTCTTGTTACCGTTTCTTAATGCAGATGTCATTGGTTTTCACATAAAGGACATCATGTGCTCAATTACCATGTGTGCTGTGATTTTTTCCGTGTATTTTGAGTAATTTTGAGAAACCTGTATGAAGTGGTCAGTTGGCTATTCCGAGGGTGACCACTTAATACAGGTTTGACTGCAGTTTTCTCTTGGGAGGGAGTTGACTCATCTTATGACGTCATATGATCCATGAAAAGTAACCGAAATTAGGGATTAAATGACAGAAATGTCACAAAATTTGCAAGATCAATACCTTTTTGTGGGAAACAAACACAATACCACAATATAATTTTTTATTTTTTTGACATGATACTTGCACTTTATTAACAGGTAAATGTATATATATATTTAAGAAAATAAAATGTAACCCCACCTGTCTCATAACCTCCTCTACTTGGCCTGCTCCAAGTTTTTGCTCCAAAGCACCAACATCAGTCTCCTACAGTAACACCCAAACACAAAAACTACATTGTAGATCGAAATACACTGGATGGATACATATTTCACTACATCATATAACCATTATAACCATTTTGACATGTATTGGAATTTCTCTTTACATAATATTCTGCTGTTTCAGCAATAATATGTGATGTAGGGCCCCTCTGGATGCAGGGTTCCTCTGGATACCAGCCTCTTTCCTGAATGAACCACCCTGCCTAAATAAAGCTAATCTATATGTCTGTCTGTCTGTCTATCTATCTGTGTAATGCTATAGTCCTGGATCTGGTTGTTCAAAGGGTGGATAACACAATCCATCTGGCCCTGGTTTTTTCAAAGGTTAAATCACTAACCCAAGGATAAATAGTACATATAAATGGTTTGCACTCAATCCCCAGAGATTCAAATGACAAAGGGCATGGTGGCCATGTTGGCATACAGAACAAAAAGAAGCTAATGAGGAATCTATTGTTAACTGTACACCAACATGGCGGCTATGTCGCAATGTGCATTTTTTAGGGTCTATTACAATTACAGATTTAGTGCTAGCCTAAAGAGATAACAGTACCCTTGTTTTGAACTATTGGGCACAAATAAATCCCTGTATACAGTGGATAAAACAAGCTACATGTACATGTAGTTTGGTTAATACTTAGCTACTGGATAGGGATTTATCCAGTGGATAGCATTTAATCCACTTTTTGAACAACCGGAACCTGTTCAACTAGGACCAAATTTGGAATTCTATTGTTATCTGTATTACCCTTTGTTCTAACCCTCTCCTAGTTACATGTATATCAGCAAGAGAGCAAGCATTCAATATTTCTACTTATATGATAACTGCCAGAAAATGTGTGCTCTGATTGGCTAAGAAATATGTTTCTATAGGAGGCTAAAATCCAATAGCACATGCAGTTTTGAAGAAGGTAGGGAAAATCTCTAAGTTAATTGATTTGCATGTGTAACAAAAAAGTAACCCCCTTAATATTTTGTTGTTGTTATTTTATAAAGTCAATAAAAACAATTTTCCATATCTTTCTCTGTTATAAAAATGTAGGATGTTGGGACTTGAAAATCGTGAGTGGCAAAACATTAAGCAATATCTTGTTCATGGAATTGTTCCCCAAAAATTATTTATGTACCTGTTCCACAATACTCAATCTCTGTCGGGTTATCTGCTCTGTGTGGGTTCTGTATGCAGCATCCTTAGGCATCTTATCAAGAACCTCCAGTGTCTTGTTATACAAGGATATCAAGGCCTAAATGACAAAAAAGGTATGAGGGTTGTGCTTTTGGATCAATGTTGTTGTTGTTATTGTAATAGTCTGTAAAGGAATGTTTTATACCTGGCGTGGTGCCTTGGACACTGCAAGTCCTACAAGGCCTGTTGACTGAAAGGAGAATAAAACATGAAAGGTACATTTTAATAAGAAACTCCATATTGGCAACTGCAGAATAGCCCCTCCCAGATATGTATATACAGTATCTGGGAGGGGCTATTCCCTGCATATGCATATCAGATGTCCATGTATCACTCATCCTTTATCTGTGAGCCATGTAGCTCTAGTCCAGTGATAACTCATTGTTTACCTGGGAACTTCTTTGTGAAATGGTTAGGGTTAGGTTGTATCAGGCAGATCAAGTGTATCACATGTATTGGGTATCACACAAGTACATGTACAGTCAGTACTGCATGTATCAGACCTAGATTATCCTGCAAGGGTTAATAGTAATTTGTTGGGAGGGGATATTCTGCAGTTACTCCACAGTATTGTGATGTGTGAAGTCATAGAATTCTAAATTCTATGTGATGCTTCTTTAAACTGCAGCAATGGAAGTAGTAGCACATGTATATTTACATGTATGTGTGTAATGTATAGTGCACCTATCAATGTTAAGCCTGGGAGAGGGTGTCATCACCCTTGGTCAATAATATCAAAATTCCCCACCCCACTGCCCTATATATCTTGCTTTATACATGTATGTTTCCTATAAATAACCCCACACTGGGGCAGGCAATGTATGTCAAAATCCTCACTCTTGGGATTCAAGATTCATTTTATTCGCACTATTTTCATAATTGTACAAAACGTTGTTACAGCAGTAGAAAACTTAATAGATTACAGAACATAATTATTTTAATTTTAGATGATATGTGTGTAGTGGCCAAAGTAGCTGAAGCTTTCGTGTTGGCCACTACCACAGTGAAAATAGATAGTCGAGGAAAAGAATCAATATTATAAAGTAGAGAGAAAAAAAGGTGATAAAATATTGTACATACAATATTGGTTAATTATGCTATTACTGCTTCAGATAGAATTTGGGTATGCCATACATGGTTAGTTCTGGTTATCAAGTAACAATATTTTGTATTGGGTTTTAAAGCTATTGTAGGGGAGGTGTTTAATTGCTAGTAGGATTTTTTCCCACACCCTTGATGAAATGGCTTTAAATCTAGTTAGCCCATGATTTGTTCGGGATACTAGTCTGTATAGGTTTAGATTGGTAGAATATCTAGTGTTATAATTGTGAATATCAGAAGCAGATGGTATGAGGTCTAGCCCTGCCTGTCAAATCCCCAGCCGGCACTTTCCCCTCCCCCTTCGGTCTTAACGTTGATAGGTGCATAACCTGTGTGAGACATACACATGATGTATAATTAAGATCAAACTATATAATGCTTATCTTCTTCCACAACTTAACTACTGTTCTGTGGTCTGGAATCATTGTGGTAAGCGGAATTCTACTAAACTAGAAAAGCTTAATGAAAGGAGTTTACGCTTTGTTTTCAATGACTTTACTAGCACATATGATCACTTACTCCAACAGCTAAATCACCCTACCCTCCATAACAGAAGAATTCATGACACTTTAACTTTAGTATATAAATCCATACATGGAATTGCTCCCAGCTATATCACAGACCTCATAACTAAACGTTCATTAACCTGTAATCTCCGTGGTCATCTTTCTGTTGATATACCAAGAGTACAAACTACCAAACATGGACTACATTCCTTTCATTATAATGGCAGCAAACTTTGGAACTCCTTAAGTGACTCTATCAGATCCTCTCCAAGTATAAAAACCTTTAAAACAGCTATTTCTAAAACTAACTTTACCAATGACTGTTGTTCCTTCTGTAGATCAGATTAATTATATATTACCTTTAATTTTATATTTATCACTACATCATGTATATAGCGTTATATACTAGACCTTTATTCAGCATACTATAGCTTCATTTATTATTACTATGATTCCACACATTGTATATCTTATTTCTTTAGTAATCATTTCATTGAATTTACAACTTAAATTTATATTTTGTAGTTAATATATCCAAATGTATATATACAGGAGTAAATGTATCTCTATTTTATTTTATATTTATTTTAGTTATTTTATTGGATTTCGGAGATATTAGCATCTTGTAATTTGCTACCTTAAATTCGAAGAAAATAAAGTTTATTGTATTGTATTGTATTGTACATGTAGTCTGACATATGGGTCACGATCAATTTTATGTATAGCGATGTTTACTGCCAAATCATTCATTGTCATTAATGTGCCAACCAGAGCTCCACTGGTTCCTAATGCAAAGCGACCTTTTGAAATCATGGTTGGCAAATTAGCATAACAATTGTAATGTTTATGAACACGAAACATCGGTATGCAGTATTTTCACGTTTCACTATACGTATACTCTATAAATAAATATTATTTTATCACAACTTTTGTTCTAATTAAAATAATCCTGTACCTCTTGTCGTCATTTCAATTATACGTATGTCTGAAGCATCCGCTTTTCATTATATTATTTCTATTGTTACACCTAGAAGTATTTTAGCATGGAGGTACTCACCCGCTTCAAGTACGCCGCCATGTTGGAAACAGAGCTCGTGAGGCATGACGGAGTCTGTTCTTTCGGTTGTCTCCGGCTCATACCCGATGCCCGACGGCAATTTCCGACAACAGATCGACACAATATACACAATATGTATTTATTTCTCTATTTTAACAAACCCGAATCGTTTCCGAACATTTTCCCAAAACCTTCCCATGGTGCCCTGCACGATTGGCCGGCCGGTTGCGCCTGGGTGATGTAATGTTCATTCCATGTGGAAGACTTGGTCATTGAGTAGAGGTTTTTATTCATCTTTTAAATCAGTCAGTAAATTAGGATCAGGGTCACTTTATCTGCGATCCTGTTCTTCGTTGACTACAGAGAACTCCGATATGGCTACAACAGTCTCAGAGCAGCATAACTTCCCAAAAGAGGAGGAAAAAATTCTCCAACTTTGGGAGCAGCTAGATGCTTTTAAGTCATCTCTTCGCCAGTCCGAGGGTCGACCCAGGTACTAACGTATTTATTATAAGCTTACGTATTTTATTGTTGGTAGCGAAAATAATGTGCCTGTCACGCACACAAAATCTAATGGAAATATCGAAAATTAGCTTTCACGTTTAAACTGTGTTTTTATATTATGTTCTGACATGACAATTATCGCCAGAATCGGTGTTCTTTCTCAGTTCAAATTCAATGATAAGTTCATTCATGTATTAAAAAAGTTTGATTGTTCTTTGTGCGCGATGTTATTATAACGTATTATTCATTAGCTAGCCTTTTGTTGGCAAAATTACTTAATAAAACGTAGATAACAAATAATTGTTATTTCAGTATGCATAATGCACCAGTCAAAGTAAACCCCCACCCCCCCCAACCCGGGACAGGGTGCGGCAAATGTGGGGCAAGCGATCGCTTTTGACACGGTAGAGTGCCCCAGAGGGTGGGGGAAAATCGGTTATTTGATGCCCCACTATGGAGTGTGGGGGAACTGTGGGGCCAACGTGGGGCAAAATGTGGCTGGAATTGTTCATAGAAGACAGTCCAGGCCACTGCAGACTTCTCTGTTCTACTTCCGTGTATAGTTCAGGACGAATTTCAGCAATACTGTCACGTTGTTTGGCTTCTTCTGTGTTCAATCTCATTAGTACATGTAGATCAAGACCCTATTGAGCAATAAAAGACACAACCCAGACCACTGCAAGCTAAAATGTGTGAAGTTTGTAAAACAAAAATGACTTATTTTTAGTGATTTGTCCCCTGGGGTGGGGGCATTTGCCTGCATTTACTGCCCACAATTGCCGCAATAGGTGGGGCATTTTCTGTTTTTTGCTTTCCCTGTGAGGCAAAATCCCCACTAATCCCCACCCTATCCCGGGTTGGGGGGGGTGGGGGTTTACTTTGACTAGTGCATAATCAGCAAAATAGTTTTTCACAAAATGCAACTTGTATGAGTTACTGCTGGACTGGAAATAAATTTGATTCATGATACCACTATTCTATGTGATTATTTCACAACAACTACATCGTAAGGCCTGTTTCTGATGGCGACATTTTCATGTACATGTATGTGCCAAATTCGGTGCTAATGAGCCATAACAATAGACTTAGCTCATAATTAACATTGGTTTAGCAACTGAAAAGTTTGCCATCTAAACCAGGCCTAAGCTGATTAGGTTCATTAATGAATTCTAGGTACACATTTTATGATGGTCCTCCATTTGCAACTGGTCTACCACACTATGGTCACATCTTGGCTGGAACAATAAAGGTTGATTATTTATATATTTTTCTGCTCAGGAAATGATGAACTTCTACAGACTGTATAATGTAACATTCTTTTGAATGTTAATATATGCAAGAAATTCTTAAGCAATCAGCTTATGAGAATGATGCAATTGGCTTTCTGGAGTGATGCAATAAACCACACCAAATGGTTTTGTGAAAAATGTATGGAGCCTTGCAAAATGAATTCGAATGTCATGTGTTGGGCTGAAAGGGTAGTCTGCATAGCAGTGCAGGGGAGGGGGGAGGTGAAAAGAAAAGAGAGGGGAGGAGGGAGGAGGGAGGGAGGGGGAGGAGATGCTCCCTTCTCCCCTCCCTCCTCCCTTTGTGCCAATACGCAGGCTTCTATAAGGGATACTGTCACTTTGACAGAGTATAAAAAATTACCAATAGAATAGGGTTCTCTATGTTCTATAATACATGCTGAGCTCAAGTCTCTCAGCCAATGAAATGGTACATTCTTAGGATGCTCCCATAATTTATATAATTATAAATGTACATGTATATATCAACAGGATATTGTAACTCGCTATGCTCACCAGAGTGGCTATCATGTAGAGCGAAGATTTGGATGGGATTGTCATGGACTCCCTGTGGTGAGGAGTTATTGTCTGATCAACAATACTTGAAGGGCTGTGTGCAACAAGGGCATAAGTGTCTCCTGATCACATTCTAAATTCTCCTTCAAGTTCTTTGTTCTCTAAACAGAATTTAGAACGTGATCAGGAGTCACTTATGCCCTTGTTGCACACAGTACTTCATATATATATGACATGAGTTCTTACATCTACATTATTATATTGTCAAGAACAGATAACACTAAAGTCCTGACAGATATACTGCAATATTAATAGCAACTATAAAATTCAAGGAATTTTTTGAAAATTATTACTCTTCCAATGTCATTTATTTTTTTCCATTTACTCAAAGTACTGTAAGTGATTAATTGCATGCATGCCTATATTTTTCATTTTGCAGGAATATGAGATTGATCAGAAGCTGAACATCAAGGTAAGACACTAAAATGGCATCACAGCCAGAGATTGAGCCAGAAATTAAGCCAGAAGAGACAATTTGGTCCAATTTGGCCCTTATAACCTTATCATATTGTTTTCAAGGGACAAATACATGTGTGTCTAAAGTGGGAATGCACAATGGTGCAGCCTGGCTTGTTCCCTGACAATAGCTCTTGTATATACAGTCATATGACCTACATGTACAAACAATTGTACAATGTAGATCCTATCTGTTGGTTACAGGCACAAGCAAAAGAGCCAGTTACAACAGCAAGTTCGATTCTGTGACCACTTAAAATTGGCTTAACCATGCACATTAGGTTATATTCTTTTGTTTTAATGTCGCTCTTTGCTCAGTGATATACCAGCACAATTTGGATGCATAAACAAAAGACAACACTGCATTTGTGGCGGTAAATGGGGGAGACATGCCCAGCCAATAGCATGATAAGGCTGGCGTGACGACTTTTTGCACTCTGGCTATTACAATAACAATCATTGTAACAATACCTTGGCCTTTAAAGCCTCACTCATCTCCAGCACACCTGTGCTGGACCAGATAAGGGTATTGGCAGTGCAGGCCTTGACCTTTTACAACCTCACTCATCTCCCCAGCACTCCTCGTGCTGGATCAGACGAGGGTATTGGCAGGTCAGCAAATGCAACAAACGCACTGCAAGCTCACAGTGACTGCTCAATAAAATGCCACATATGTATAGCAACCCCTATATACTTGGGGAAGTCGCCAGACAGACTTAACCACCACAGATTTGCTAAGTAATAAACCAATGCTACAGTCTGTATTATAGTCAGGGCTTCTGACAGGTTGCACGGTTGCAGATCCGCACAATTTGGTCAATCCCGCACAATTCCTAAACATTTGCAAAATCCCGCACAATTTGTTGAAAAATAATGTTAATTAAAACAGGCATTCCTCTTGTTTACTGTGATTTTTGGAAACATTTAAGCCCATTTTCACCCCATTTACCTTCACGTCGAGAAATCCCTTGTTTTGTTCGAATGGCTCGAACAGATGAAAAAAACAACACTTGAGGCGTTCCATTCATGGCTTGCGCCGGCCTCGGCTCTAGTTTGTAAAAAAAAACAGCAAGGCGTTCAATCCATGGCTGTGCGCCAGCCTGGGCTCTGGTTTCTATTATATTATTTTTCATTGGTGACACAAAAGGAAGTTCAAACTGGCGACAACAAAACTTTATCCTGAAAAAGAAAAGCGTGAAAAATCGCAAGATGACTGCACGTGGGTATGTAACGCTTGAATGATCACGACGCCGATTACCATACTGATGGCTTGATATGATCGTACATCTTTTTTATGAATTGCCATCTGAAAAGAACGTTCATTGTTTTCTTAAAATAAGACTGGTTTACTTATTAGTTAATTTTTGTATACTATGCATGTGTATGTAAATCATTTGTCTGAACAGGGAGGTGGGAGGGATGGAGACGCAACTGCATAAATAACAATACTAATTAAGTGATTTTCGCGCTTCTATGATCGTTTCACGCTCGAGCGGAGTGTAAACAAAACTATCACATTTGAGGTCTGTTTTTGGGTCGATTTTGCGAGTTTGAAAGAAATCAATCAAAGGAATAATCAATCAAAGGAATACCTTCTCTGATATCTGTTCCTTCAAATTAAAGCGATCTGGGCATTTTGGGGTCAATTTTCTGTGAGAAATGTGTACTGAAACGATAAGCGTGAAAGTATTCACAGACTCGAGAGCTTTTCTTTACCCTCTGCTCGAACGTCAGAATGAACTACATGTAGCTTTTAAATAAATGAGAATTTTTTTTAGCCTGTTGAAATTTCTTAAAATATTGCACAATCCCACACAATTTACCGCACAATCGACGTTTTTTCCCACACAATGTACGTCCAAAATCGTGCACAATTTTTATTTTTTTCCCGCAACCTGTCAGAAGCCCTGTATAGTGATAGTAGACTTCACAAGCATTGAATGGAGACATGAATACTGTATTGAATACGAAAACACCTAATCACATCTACCTTTAGAAATTGCTAGCTTTGGAGCAGGTCAATTATATAACACCTGATGCCAGACTAAACGTAAACCGTACAAATGTGACCTGAGGGCTAGGGCTCCATTAACTGAAATTAATGACCCAGATAGGGGCATTAATTTGATATACATGTATACTCATTTGGGTCCAACCCTGTAAAGAAGTGATTCGTAGGGACCCATGCACCACCATGTCTGTCCAGGTTTGAACTATCTGGCATTAGAAATGAGGGAGATATGGGCATGTACTTAAAATCATGTGACCGATGACGTCATCGGTGCGTCATCACCACTAAGTGATTTGCAGGAACCCAATACCATGCCTGTCCAAGTTTGAACTGTCTGGCATTAGAAATTAGGGTGATATGGGCATGTACTTAAAATCATGTGACCGATGGGATGTCATTGTTACATCTTCACCATTAAGTGATTGATTAGGGACCCACTGCACTAGCGTTTGCTCAAGTGAACCCTGGAAACTCTGAGCGAATCCTGCAAGCGAACCCTGCAAACTTTGAGCAAACCCGAGCGAAGCCGAGCAAACCCTGAGAAAGCCAACCCAAGCAAACTCTGCGCGAACCCGTGCGAACCCTGTAAACTCTGAGCGAATGTATACTTTAATGAACACGTAACCTTGTGAATGCAACTATTAAATCTTAGGAATATTTTGAAAGGACTATTTAGATGAGAAAGCAAAATTATTACCCACAGAAACGGTCGATAATTATAAATATTGTTCGCTTCATTCAGGCCGTTCAAGAATTAGGCCAAAGTGGCAGTTCGATAATTAAGCCAAAGTGGGCTTTATTTCAATCATAAAAGTGTATATTTTTTTTAAACCAACTTCTGCAAAATTAAAAGCAAATTACCACCAGAGAATTTGAAGGGAATTCTGTTTCTTGAATCGAACGGCGCGGCGATGATTGTAAGAAAATTAACTACATGTACATGTACAATGTAGGTAGTCTGAGAAGTAAACACAGCCATTTTAGTTCCTGTGAATGTTTATAATGCTGCTCAAGAACAGTTTACACTATTTTTCACCAATGAGAGCACAGTTGAAGCTCACTGCTACACGATGAATAAATTTAGAGATGTTGGAGAAGCAAATAAATAAAGGTTCAAGTTTATAATAGAACGAAAACATCCTTTGAAGAAAGCCGACCTGGGAACGGAAGTCACACTCACGGGCATGAAAGCGAGGCCGAACATGACATTCAAAGTAAATTATTTGAGTTTATACTGTATGTATAAAACAATAATAAAACCACTCAAAATTGTCTAAGTGGTGCTTCAAGGTGTCAAAAAGATAGATGGTAAGGAAAAGATGTTGAAAGAGAGGCAAAAGTTTGCAAAGTCTTTGTTTTGACATTTATATATTTTATTGTGTTTTCAGCACGTGCTTGGATGCAAAACTGCATTTGCGAGCAGAACTCCCGGGCAGAACTCCAGACATTTTGGTTAATTAATGCATTTTTCTAAACATTTTGAGCCAGAGCAAAATGTTAAAAAGAACCTAGAAAATATCTTAGACCACTAGTCCTTGTTTAATGCAAGTTTTAATTCTTGTGATTCATGTCTTTGGCTATATCAAAGTTCGCTCACAGTTTGCTCGAGGATTTTCTCGAGCAAACCCTAGTGAACCCTTGAGGGTTCGCTCGGGTTCGCTTTGTTCAAGGGGTTCACTGGGGTTCGCTTTGAGTGAACGCAAGCAAACGTTGAGCAAACCATTGAGCGCACCCTGGGTTTGCTCGAAAGCGAACCCGAATCCGGATGCACTGGAGGTAAGTTCTGGTCGGTACTGTACTTACAATCACATGACTGATCATGTCATTGTTACATCATTGCCACTAAGTGATTTGTAGGGACCCAGTACCATGTCTGTCCAGGTTTGAACTGTGTGGCATTAAAAATGAGGGAGATATGGGCATGTACTTAAAATCATGTGACCGATGATGTCATCAGTATGTCATCACCACTAAGTGATTGATTAGGGACCCACTGCCATGCCTGTCTAAGTTTGAACTGCCTGGCATTGGAAATGAGGGAGATTCATGTATGAGCATGTACTTAAAACCATGTGACCGATGACATCATTGTTACGTCATCACCACTAAGTGATTGATATAGTGTCACACTACCATTTCTGTCCAGGTTTGAGCCACCTGCCAGTAATATTAAGTGAGTATTATTAATATCAGTTAAGGAAATCGCTATATAATCACAAACATCCATCAACATATCTTCGGAAAATCAAACGTCATTCGGAAAAGTCAACGCTGTGCTCGATCCACAGGTTAAAACTGCATAATAGTCACACATCCACCTACATGTAACCCCAATAACTTGTTCTGCACATGCGTGCATCCACGAGTTAAGAATGGGAACTATATTTGGGGGTAAGGTCATGCAGGCAAAGTCAGAAAACAAATGGGGAAAATGTTTGATACTCCAAGTGTGATCACATTTATATTGTATTTCAGTGAGTGAGGGCCAGAGTGGGGGAGGGGATCAATTGGCCCCTTTCCCAAGGAATTGGTCCTCCCTCTGGCAACAACCCTGTTGATCATTAACAATATTAATGATGCCATCTGATATGCCTCTAGGGCCCTGATGATGTTGCCAAAATGGGCATTGCTAAGTACAATGACGAATGTCGTAAGATTGTCATGAGATATGCAAGGGATTGGGAGGTGAGTGTATTAATCAATTCCCTAGCTATATGTACATGTATATGTACAGTTTGCATTGTAAGTTGTAAAGAGACCAAGGTGAGATCTGGTAAATCTGATTCTAAAGACATTTTTTTGAGTAGCTGACACATTTTTGGATGCCATACACATTTGAGTTGATAATTGTTTTTATTTTGGCTGTAAAACTTCAAACAGGCAACACTGTCCAAAAGTAACAAGATAAGCACTGGCATAATCAACTAAGAGTTAACTATGTTAACCACTGGAAAGCAAGTACATGTAGTAGCTGCCATTTCAAGCACTAGCCCTTCATCAGAGCAAAGGGCTAGCTCTCAAATGTTGGAGGGGGGGGGGGGGGGGGGGGAGGGAAGGTTGTGGATGACCATTGGAAAAGCTCCAAAAAAAAACTAAAAATACCTTTTTACCAGAAAAATACCCGTGCAAATTTCCGCCAATCCATTATGGGTCAGTTCTTGGGCCAGCTTTGCAACGAAAAATCGCCTATGGTGTAGCGGTCTTATGATCCACCTCTAAAAAATACCAGATTCTAAGAATAATTTGGGTTTTGCTTCAAGAACCCCTAAAAAATATAGGATCACCAATTTGAACCCATAAAAATACAACTCATCACCGCCCACCAAATATAGGGAGTTACCCCCCTCCTCCCCGGGTCAAAATGTCAGCTACATTGTATTACTTGCTTTCCACAGCAGTTATTAATCAACTCATAGTACTGTTGATTACATTACCAGATTGTTAATACAAGAGACAGTGTTAATTTTATTTAGTTTTAAGTTTGATTATATTGTAATAATATTGTTTTTAATGTGTACACATGCATTTTTTTTTCTAGAGAATAGTCACTAGACTTGGAAGGTGGATAGACTTTGAGAATGATTACAAAACACTTTACCCATGGTTTATGGAGACAGTCTGGTAAGACACAGTGAAATACATGTTGCACTTTAAGTCCAAAATTTGGTATAATCATGCTAAATACATGTACTGGTACTTAAAATTGTTGTTGCATTGTAGGTGGGTCTTCAAGCAACTGTATGATAAAGACTTGGTTTACAGAGGTTTTAAGGTAATTACCATACTGTCAGTAATTTACCACTTCTTGCACTCACTCATAGCACTGCACTCTTAACTTTGACAACCTTACTGGCTGACTTACCTGACCTGAGGTTTAAATGGAACTATACAGTCATGTAAACCCTAAAATCAACCCAACATCTATACAAACATGTATTCAAAATGTGACCGAACACAGGAAAACATACATTAAAGCTTTTCCGTTTAACGCTCCAAGTCGTTAGCTTCCCATTTAAACGGCTTTTAAAGTCGTTTAGCTCATCAACTAAAGCGTTAGAAAATTCTCCTTGCCCGTTTAAACGAGTTGAGAAGTCGTTAGCTCAGCAAGAGAACCCGTTGAAACGACTTTGCAACTTGTTAATTTTTTTCGGCTACCCGTTTAAACAACTTGGAAAGTCGTTAGAAATATTTCACTACCCATTTAAACGACTTGCAAAGACGTTAGGAATATTTCACTACCCGTTTAAACGACTTGGAAAGTCGTTAGGAATTTCACTATCCGTTTAAACGACTTGGAAAGTCGTTAGCTCAAACATTATAAGCCGTTTAGTTAGTCAGGTTGTTGCGTTTTTCTCTATACGTACGTAAAATATAGAAAGCAAAAATGAATTTTTACGTGAGCAAACCACCATTTCAAAAACGTAAGTGAAAAGGGTTGTGACGTTTTAAATAAGGAAACTTTAAATATGACAGTGAGATTATTTATGGACGTTTTCTTGACGCACGTTTTACGTCGTAACGAAATACGCGACAGTGGAAATCCACCTACCCTGGGTACTAGAGGTTCTACTGCCTCCCTTCGTGAAAGTTAGGCGTGAAGCGCCTCTATCGAAGAGTAAAGCGACGAGTGTCTAGGAGCAAAGCAACGAGAACCTCTGGTGGCCTCACTTCCATGTTCGAACGGCTATAATGCAATGTTACGAAGAACTTTGAAAATGATTATTTCGTTAAAGCGGCTTCTCGCGTTGTGCATTGTTCTTGTGCAACGACTTAGCGGTGAATTTAGAGCAGGCTGCAATCCCAATAATTCAACGTTTTTACACTTTTTGCGAATTCTTCAATTACTGAACAGTAATTAGCTAGCTCTGTCCGGCTGCCATGGCGAGGTGCTCAACGCGTTCTCGAGGTTTAAAGTAATGATTATCAGACTTCTCAAGTCACTTTAAAGTAATGATAATCATTACTTTAAAGGGATACCCGAGTGAAAAACACATTAGGGCTCAAAAGCATCTTTCAGATGTACTTTGTTCAGAAAATGTATAAAAATTTGATAAAACTTTTTCAGAGTTGAGAACGAGCCCCTCAAAGTTGGTCCCACGAAGACCTAGGTGCCGCCATTTTGTTGACATTAATTCCTGTGACGATTTTTACGTCACTTCGTCCCACAGGAGTCTTGCGGCTAATTAACTTGTAGCGACTTGTTTTCTTTGTAGAATTTTCACACGCTTGGAATTAGAGTAGATTTTCATCGATATGGCAAGGCAATTTCGTACTAGAACAAAAATATGATGAAGACGATATTGTGAGAGAAGTTCAGAAGACTGGGAGGACGAAGAAAAGCATGTGGAAGGCGAGAATATCAGACGAACAACAAAAGGCGTGGGTCTACCGCCATTCGGAATGGCGACTATTGTTTATCTTCTTGACTGGTTTTAAGAGTAATGATTATCGTTACTTTTAAAGCGATTTGACAAGTAATGATAATCATTACTTTAAGTTTGAGGTTGTGTTGATGTGCTGCATGAAGTGTGTAATTTACTGTCAGCAGATATTACCTATACCCCAGGTATCACAGCGTGCGTTCGCATCAAGTGTTTCTTGGACGTGTGATATTGCATTGATTTGAGGGTTCAAGGCGTGGAAAAGGCAGAAAATTAAATTGGATAGACACCAATGGTTCCTGTTGGTCTTTTATCCTCACGAATACCAAATCGAGACATTGCAACTCTTCCAGAGGGCGCGTGTTTGGATAGTGATATGACCTTAGCCACAAGCTTAGCCAGGGTTCTGCAAGGTACCCGTTGAAGTTTTTTTGCTAAGCATTTAAACGAATTTTGTAACCGAAGTCGTTAGGAATTTTTCACTACCCGTTTAGGAATTTTTCACTACCCGTTTAAACGACTTGCAAAGAATGTTTGGAATATTTTATTACCCGTTTAAACAACTTGCAAAGTCATTAGCTCCTTGAAGCAAAGCGTTTAAACAATTTCGCAAGTCATTTGAATTTTCTCCTTGCCCGTTTAACGACCTTGTAAAGTCGTTTAAACGGCTTTAAAACCCGTTAGCAAGCCGTTTATATTTGCCCGTTTAACGCTTTCCCATTAATGTATGTTTTCCTGTGTTCGGTCACAAATAAGTTCTGCCATTTTATTACTTGGGCTGCCTGTGGCAGGCACAAGTCTAAATTTGTTCTGTGCAGCAAAATTGATGCGCATGCATTAAATTATGCATTAATTGTTGGCGCTAATAGATTTCTCTCCAGTCCATGATCCAGTCGACACTATTCTTATTTGAGGTACGTTTTGTAGGTTTTATGCCACATTAATTTTTCATTTTACTCTCGGTCATGATACATACCAGCGCAAACACTATGATCGGTAGCCCAAAACTAAAATATTTTCGACCGTGTTTTTGGTTGGTTTACCGATCTCGTTTCGAGACCTCACTAGTGTACGTTTATACACAGGTATACTGAATAGCTGATTTATAGCGAAGTATACTGAGCGATTTACAAGCAAATACATATACAGTTGAACCTCCTGTAAGTGACGACCCTCTGGACCTGGAAAAGTGGTTGCTTACGAGAGGTGGTCGCTTACGAGAGTAACCACCACAGGAAGCCCACATTTTAGTAATATGATATCTGGTCTCTAGGGACAGGGAATATCAATACCACAACAGTTTATTATTATGGGTTCAGTGTAGTGCTTCAACCTCAAAACCTTTAAACTTTTCAGCGAACAAGAACTTCAACAGATAAACGGGGCTTGATAGTGTCAAAAAATATTTACAGTTTATGGCTTGAAAAACCTTTTAATCGAGGATTGTGTGAACGATTTCAGTTGTACCTCTAATAATACGTCACTAATACCGGAGACTGCAGAGGATAATGGTTCATTTCCATGCCAGTCTGCAAACCCTGCCAACTGATTGGCAAGCTCAATTGCTTCTCTAACGGAGCTGATGCTTGGAGCCTTCAAAGGCTGGTCAAATGCAAAATCATTGTCACTGTCGCTCTCTACGGCATCGCCCTGTCGATGATGCTCTATCACTTTTTTGCGCAAATTTTCCCTCCAGTAATAAAGCCATTGTAATCAGCTAATTGTAATGTACTGTATTTGCTGAAAATATATTACAGTAACTGTACTTGACCTCTGGGATGGTCGCTTACCGGAGGTAAAATAACAAAGAAAAATCCAACTCCCAAGCCCAAAAGGTGGTCGCGGTCGTTTACGAGAGGTAGTCGCTTTCGAGAGGTATCAAATGCAGTGATTTGACTGAGAGACAAAACCGGCTTTTGGTAAGTGGTCGCTTAAGAGAGGTGGTCGCCTACGAGAGGTGGTCGCACAGAGAGGTTTAACTGTACTATGGTTGAGCAGTTATGGGTTACTATCCTCTATCGAAGTCTGAAGACATCTGAACTCCTGAACTGTTAGAGCAACACTGTCACTCGCCAACACGAAGCCAGAAATACACACTCAGCTCAGCACAGAATTATGAAAAGCCAAGCAATATTCAACTCTCAAGGTAAACTTAAACAAGAGACTTCTCACGGCCGAGGTTTTGGTTCGAGAAATTAAAGGCTTCCAACAATTCCCTTGATAGTTCTGTAATATAATGAGCAGACTGAAGTTTTGGGAATGAGGGTAAAGCTTTTAATTAGAGATAACCAGCAGGCATTTCAGTTAATAATCATTAATCCAACAAATACCAAGATGAACTCGTAATGGCTCATCATGTAAAGCAAGAACAGCAGATAAAGTTACACAGAGGAACACAAATTGACTATGAATACAATTAACATGACTTCCAGAGAGAACAGCCGCGGAGAAAGAGCCACGAGGCAGCGAGCTGCGATAAAGAGCTGCAGCGCAGAAAGAACAATAGAGAAATATAGTGATAGCTCCATCACAGGATGGATAGGATACAACTTATAATGAAATTATGGTACAAATATAAACATAGATTTGAGACAATCATCTATTAGTACTCGGAACCTGCAGTATAACAGAACAGAAGACTAAAATAATTGTAAACGTATGTTACATGAATAAGTAGTGTTTACAGTAAAATTAAAGGTCAACTTCTTTAATTTACATATGAGAAAAACAAAAATATTAAATTACATATAAATTATACTAGGGGAGCAGAGAATGAAAGTCACTGCGCTACCGGCCACTCCTAAAGACTGCTAAATTCAGCTAATAATTCCTCCCTTTGGTTATTACTAAGAGGATTTCAAATGAAAGACAGTGTATTTCATCTTCAATCTCATCGGGAACACACCATCAGAAATCTGAAGAAGGGTAGTCCAAAATAAAAATCCTGGAACGCAAAATATCAAAGAAAAAAACCTGCCTTGCACAACCAAGGGGCCAAAAAAATGGCTGCATTGATGTATATAGCGATACTTACTGTTTGTAAACTTACTGTTTGTAAACTTACTGTTTGTAAACACTGACGTCATTTATATATTTGCATATATAATGTGTTTGTATGACTTGTATGGCATCTAGCAATTTGGGCCTCACGAAATACATCTAAAGTCTCAATCCTGCTTCCATATCCTAATTCTTTTATAAGACTTATGAGTTAAGAGCATCAAGCTCTTTGTGCTGGAGGTGTGATTGTTTTTCGTTGTTACATGTATGTGTGACGTACGATATGGGGAAGTTTGCACTGATTCAGAATAGAGTCACCGGTCAATATAGATTTTTCAATGGAAAATCGAACTTGAAGACTAATTTTCCCTTCATAGATGCGCAACACAGACAAATAAAATATCAGAACTTATTTCTTTCAAATACAATCATCTTTGTTTCAAATACAATCATAGATGTTGGGTTGATTTTAGGGTTCAGTTCCCCTTTAAAAAGAAAACAAATGTTTCCTTATGTCTCCAGGTGATGCCTTATTCTACAGTGTGCAACACACCTTTGTCAAACTTTGAGGCTAACCAGAACTACAAGGAAGTAGTTGACCCTGCAGGTACATCAACATGTACATGTACATGTATTAGCTATTTTGGAGTTGAGGAAGGGACTGGAGCTGCATGTCAAAAGTTAATCTGATTTGAAATGAACCCATCAAAAGAAAAATCACACTAAAATCAGTAGGTTTACCAAGTTTGACAATGTTTGGATGTTATGAATACGAACTGAATAGGAAACTTTCAAAAATTGCAAAAATAAGAGAATGTATGTTTTCCAAAGCGATACATTCTCTTTAATAATAAGTTGTAATTTTTGAAAACTCGCCACATGCTTATTATCAAGCTGATCTCTATCAAACTTGGTAAACATACTAATTCTAGTGTATATCTTTCTTGATATGACTGTTGTTCATTTGGGAGTATCCCCCTATCCCAGGATACAAGAGATAAACCACACCCCCTATTTGAATAAAATATTTTAGGTAGAGAAGGTGTGGCTTATCTATAAATGTTTACAGTATCTTGTTTGTTTTAGTGTTCATCAGCTTTCCCCTGGATGAGAGTCCAGACGTCAGCATGATTGCCTGGACCACCACACCCTGGACGTTACCCAGCAATTTGGCTCTGGTTGTTAATGAAGCTTTGGAGTATGTTAAAATCAGAGGTAAGAATTAGAATTCCAAACACGCTAAATGCATGCTTTGATTCACTTGGTGCAGCTCGTTGCACCAGGCATTCACTTCACAGTTTTTCATGAGGGATTGGCACTAGTTGATTTTTATGAAGAAACTCACCCCAGGCCTCTTCTTGAAAATCAAAGATTGCAGCATTTTCTGCATAGGGTCTATAAGGAAATTAATTTAGAATTAAATACATTTTTGTAGATAACAACACTGAGAAAGTATACATCATGATGGCTGCGAGGTTGGATGCTCTCTTCAAGACACCTGAGGAATACACAGTCTTAGAAAGGTTACTATTGCCCATGTATTGTACCTTATTAAATATGTACAATATGTATTCTGGGGTTGCATGGAAGCAGTGTAACACCCACATGGTTCACACGGGTCTTGAAAAGTCTTGAATGTTTTATCCTTGAAAAGTCCTTGAATTTTCAACAAAACTCTTGAACTTTTTTGAAACCTCCTTGGAAGTTTGAGAAGACATTAAAACAGCCTCATTTGTGCCTCCAAAAGATTGTTAGTGAATGATTTGTTGTGCAAACATGTCAGACAAAGGGTCTTACATTGGGTCTAAATTTCATCGAATTTTGAGGTCATTCATGTGTGAGCCTGTAGGAAACATTAAGTCGTTGAAGAAAAAGTCCTGAATTCTGTATGAACATCATCATCATCATCATCATATTTCCTATCGAGAACTCAGTTCTCTCGAGGTGCTTCTGCAAAGATACACGTTTAGAAAACATGATCCATCAGTTGCTTAAATTCTTTCTTATTCATCATCACATATTCACCATGACCCAACACATCTTTTTCTGCAAATTCAGCAAAGAGAAAAACTAATAATTATGGTAGAGTGTATGTAACCATGAATAGAAGAGCCCCTGAAAATTACTAAGCCACATTAGCAAGTTTCAAAGGAATTGGTTGTTTTTTCCACAGGGTATGTTACAATTAAGCATTCAAATGTTCAGGGATTTTCTGTTTTTGCCCTCCAACATACACTCTGAATTTCTAACAAGTCCTGAAACAACCACAGAGCTGATCAAAGCCAGGATGTGGCTAATCCTCAGATCGAATTGGAATTTAGCATGTTGATTTTTGCGGAGGGAGGAAAAAACTTATATGGTAGAGTGGTATACAATGTACTGTATACGGTATACTATACAGTATAAACTTTGCTTGCTTGTAACTCTGTGGGGAAACAACCGATTCCTTTGAAACTTCATGCTAAAACTGGCTACCGTAAACAACGGCAGATAAGCCCCACCTTTTTACCCAAAATTTTCGTTGCAAATCGGGGGTGCGGCTTATCTGCGAGAACATCTATAAAAGTTCAACAAATTTCCATAAATTAACGTTTTTGAAAAACATAGTCTGACTGATTAAAACTACACAAAACATAAAAGAAAAGAAGCACTAATCATCACTTTTGCAAGCTTGGTGGCCCCTAAAAGAGCTGTTTCAGGGGTTTCAATAAGTTTTTAGGCAACCGGCGGTCCTGACGTTAGAGGCGGTGGTTTACCTAGTAAACTTTACTCAACACTTAACAAAAAAACACAACAATCATGTGAAGTAGCCGGCGGTAAGAAGCAAAGTAACTGGCAGTTTATCGCCAGTAGCCGCCTTCTATTGAAACCCCTGCTGTTTGTGTTGTCTGTTTCTTGTTTGTTACTTGTTACGGATCCTTCCGTTAATAGATCTTCTTCGTTAAAAGATTTTTTAAGCGGTCAACAGTCGCTTTTCTCAAAAAACTAAATGTCACCAGACATGGAATCTCCATTCTACTGCAAAGCTTTTTGCAGTGTCAGCATTTCCCAGTAACTTCAACAGTTATAGTTCCTCCGTGAGCGAGAAAATACCACGCTATTCCGGAGTACTCACATGGTAGATGACCAATTGTTTTGCCTCTGTTTAGTACATTGTACTTTAACAGTAAATTTGTCAAACTGATTTTCCATCTCTCTATGAGCAATCAGTTTCTCTCCGATAGATGACTTCCAGATGTCCTTGTAGATGTGATAACCACGTATGGCAGATGGAAAGGCAAACTTCTCACTGCGCTCCGTGTTTTGATTTTGGCAGCATTCTAGTGTCCAGTTTTCTCTCTTCCAATACACGTGGTTACTAAGCTTTGATGAATGCGACTGCAGCATGTTTTTGTTGACTACATTTAGCTAACAATCTTCGTTGGACAAGAAAGTACCGTCAAACAAATGCTATGGAAAGTTCTATTGTATAATGAAATTTAAACACTTTCAGATTTAAAATTATTGGTAAAACTATGGAGTAATCTCGTTGAAGGTTCGACGGGGCAAGGAAGGTGATGCAGATTTCTTAAATCTTGATTTTCCTTTCAAAACTTTTATTCCAAAATTTGAGCTTCTAAACTCGGGGTGCGGCTTATCTGTGAGTGCGGCTTATCTGTGAGTGCGGCTTATCTGCTGGTGTTCACGGTAATTTTCTGGTACTCTTTCCTGTCATGGTATTTTGTTTTAAAGTATTTAAGTTTTTCTCTTTGCTGAATTTCCAAAACAACATACATGTACAATGTACATGTGTTGTGTTTTACACTCCCATTGATCTGAGTCCTTTGAGATTTAAGACCAAAGATCTGGTGATCTGGTGTAAAGAAGAAGTAATCATAGAAACTATTACTGGTTTAATTGCAACAAAACCCCAGAGATTAATTCAAATGACAAAGTAATGGTGGCCATGTACAGTTGTAAGTGGAACTAACAAAAGAAGCTAAAAAGAAATATTTTGTAAACGTTCAACAACATGGCATCAATGATCAATAATGTAACTTGCAACCCAGCAACATAAGAAGGGATATTTTGTTTTAAAGTGCCACTACAATGAAAAATTACCATTTTGATTTGGCACTTTTTAGTGTGGATGGGTCAAACAGTGTTCAAGATTTCCAGATTAGTAAAAAAAATATTCCCAAATGAACAAGTGAAACCACAAAATTTTAGCAGAGTTTACCTGTAAAATCATGTCCACCATTATGGATGTGCATTCCTACAAGCCTTTTTCTTTTTCTTTTATGACATCATACATGTACACGCAATGTAATGCTCATCTGCACAACTCAACACCTTGGAGACATATTTTCCCTCTTCTAGTACACAAGAAGAAAGTTATATTTATCTTTGTGCGAAATAGTGTGCAACACCAGTAAAGGTGGCCGTTTAGGTTGAAAAAATGGACTTCCCGTTGTTGTACATGTATCTAAAAATGGTTTGGACTGGTAATAGAATAGCAGCTCTACTTAATTATGAATATGCAAAAATGCATGTAGGTCAAAATTTGATTGTAGTGGTACTTTAACATACTCCAACAAGATGGCAATAACGTGTGTTACAAGTGGGTTTGAATGTGTCATTGAAACATTGTATGCCCTTTTCTTGACAGATTTATGGGTGGTGTGCTGAAGGGGAAGACATACAAACCTATATTTCCCTACTTTGAAGAGGTAAATGTATAGGCTCAAGTGACTTTAACTCTTATTTTATTTTATTTTGTTAACATCATCAACTAATTACCAATAATTAATCCTGAAGTGGAAGTGACTAGTGGTAGACTTATTCCGAGCAATGACCAGGCAAGATAAATATACACCGCTAGTCACAGCCCTGCTATATCATGTAATACATTGTACTATACATTTATGTCTCTATGTACATGTATATAATTTCTGTTGTCATCATTGCTAGTACCTTAATCACCAGTGTTATTATTAATCATTGTATTTTGTAGCTTGTAGCTTGTATTTTTGTGTTGTAACCATGCACTGGCCAGTGACAGGATTAGCTCTGCTCGTATACATGTACAAAATGTAGACACTTAATTTACTGACACTGAGGGGAATAATAATTGTTTTAGTATATACCACATAAAGTTAAAAAAGCCAGTAATAAGTGAATTGTTTGCAACCGAAAATAGTGAATGGTGCAGGATATTCTAAGTTTGAGTAGACAATCAGTCAGTGTGTGAAAAGCACTATTCACTTGTGTGGTACATGTATAATAATTATACTAATGCAGGATATTATTAGTTTGAGTAGTCAATCAGAGCATATGAAAAGCACTATTCACTTGTGTGGTATATACATATACTAATGCAGGATATTATTAGTTTGAGTAGTCAATCAGAGCATGTGAAAAGCACTATTCATTCCACATTCCACTTTGACGATGCTGCGCACGCAACTATAACAATGCACATAAAATCTGAATAACAAGAGACTGGTGGGCCACATTTATCTATTGTTCTCTGATGCGTGCGCAACATCGTCAAAGTTGCTATATGCAATGAACACTAATATGAAATAATCTAAACTTGTGACAAAGGTGCATATGTGATATTCTTTAGTTGAAGTCTAGTGGTGCCTTCAGGATCCTGACTGATAGTTATGTAACAGAAGAGAGTGGAACAGGTGTTGTCCACTCAGCACCAGCCTTTGGTGAGGTTAGTAATTATTCACTTATTGTCTGGTCACCCCTGTACTCAGGCGGTATATAATAAAACCTGGGGCACTCTTGTTTATGACGTAGATGGCCGCCGTGTGAGTGTCAAATGATGAGAAGCAAAATCGTGGTTTAATGAGAAGGAAAATCGTTTGAAACTTGAGTTGAATTATATAGAGAGAGTTTAATATGTCTGGAACTACATTAGAAGCTCGTTTGACAACGATCGAAAATATTTTGACAGAACTGAATTAATCAATTTCAGCAAAGCTGTTAGCCGTAGAAAACAAACTATCCATGGTGGTAAATTAAGCCAAGCATTTATAATTAGTGATGTGTGCATGGTGGTACCAGGTCCAGTTTTGAACAAATATGTACATGTAATTCTGATTTCCGGGTCAAGGTTTTTTGTAAAAATATGTTGAATTCCGGGTTATTGATCATTCAGGGTAATCAAACAGGGAGAAAATCAGATTCGTTTTGACAATAACTTGGGGGAGGGGGTATGTGTACTTGTATTACCGATAGGTACATGTAGGTATGTGTGGTCATAGAGTCCGGGTTTTGGAGCGACAATTTGTTTTTTGAAAACTAGGTCTGGTTCTTGACCCTATATGACTGCACATGTGGACAGACAGACGTTTTTTTATAATTTGTACTTTGTACAATACTGTACATCTGTAGGTGTCCAATAATAATAGTATTATTAGGGTGCAAAAATAATTTAAAATAATGACCGTTATAATAGCGTATTTACTGAATGGGAACAGGCATCACTTATTCAGAGCTTGTGCCCTTGACGCCCAGACATGTACAGTCTGATGGATAAATGTTGCTGCTAAACAAGATATTGTAGGAGCTGGGTTGAGTACCAAAGATAATAATTTGCTTTGTGGTTGACACATTGGTTAAACTTATATTTAGCTTGTTTTTCAGTGATACGAAGAAGTCCTTCCTTAAATATTTTCTACATTTCAGGAATAGAAAGTGAACTTCGTCCTCAATGCCTGCATTGCATATTGGGCACAATTTTTTGTCAATACTTTTATAGGGTCTTGAATATTTTCCTTTTTCTATTTCCAAGCAGTGATTACTTATCCTCATCCTTCGATATATTTTATATTTACTACTTCGTTGACTTGACTTTCTAGTTCGTAAGCTGATTTAAAGATTCTATATGATTGTTCGCAGCATGTTGCATTGCCTAGTGTTACGACATGAGTCGTTGTATATCTCCCTTAGCCAATGTTGTTGTTCTATACCTTGGATTCTTTGGTTTATATTGCAAGTTTGAAAGTATGGCGATGTCTGTCTGTTTATTTGTCTGTTTGTTTCTCTGTATGTAGGGATTATTTTTGAGTCAAGTCACGTGAGAAAGTGAGCACGTGACAAGCGTCCCTCCAATCCATACAAACGTCTCTTATTTTTGCGATTTTTGAAAGCTCACCACAGGGTAAATATTGAACGAAACGTCACCAAACTCATCAAACTTTCTAATTTCGGTGTGTTCTTTCTTGTGATGGAGTTTATTTTGTGATTAAATTATAATGAAATTGTCATTACAAACTCGACCCAGTCCTTTTTTCGTTTCTAAAGTGGGCAATTAAGCTAGCGAGCACGGAGACCACAAAGTGCAGGTTGAAGGTTTTCGGTTGATAAATGAAAAAAATTATGGGCATGACTTTTTGGCGATCCTTGCTGGTTCTGCAAGAATCCACAGTATACTTCGCAGCCGTTTTTTATGTCGTCACGCAGTTTTTTGTTTGCCGACGATTTATAAGGGCTTCAAACTCCGGCTTTGTCTACTTCTTATTTTGCTGAACTGCTCAGAATACCTTGAAATCACCGTTCAATAAATCTACCTTAATTTATGCTAAAGAAAGCTTTGATTAATACCCTCGAAGATTTATGTTCTCTCCTTCGCCGTTCTCTTGCCGTTAACAATAGGAAATGGACAATCTGAAATCTACAACGAATCTACAATGTTTACCGTCTCCTTTTTCTCGGCCATTGGAAATCCAGATACCATGGCGCATAGAGCCGGGTTTCTCTCGGAGACAGGAAAGGAAAATTAGAGATGAAAAACCTCTGCTCGCAGGGTACGTCGATCTGCGATTCAATTCCAGGGAAATACACACGTGTACCGTCCATTGTGGTGGAGCCCATTGAGGCAAACAAAGCAGGAAATGACAACCAATTAGTTTGGATTATAAAGTATGACAAAGAATATCAGGGGTTAATCAAAAGTGAGCACGAGGCCAATGCTCCATTTGTTACTCTGCGTTCAGCTTTGATGAATACTTTCATTCATTCAAATCGTGCTCTTATAATATTAGATTGGTATATGATGGCCTTAATACATGGCTTAGATTCTAATCAATTGCTACTATATTTGCTTGACAGCATGTCACTTTCAATTTGAAACTACTAGTTGATATACAATATAATGTACAATGTAAGTGCAGGGGAATTATTGATATTGTTGTATTGATATAGCCAGATATTGCCTTAGCCAAGGCGAAATATTATTGCTTTTATCTTCTGCACATATGTACTTGCCCATTTATCATACAAGCCCCCCTCCCCTCCCCCCAGAAACAAAGACACCTCGTTTAAATTGACAAAGTACTGCCAAACCATGTAGAGCTGAACTCAAAATATGATTTGTGTTATGTGTGTAAATCAGGATGATTATCGAGTCAGTCTTGCCAATGGAGTGATCAAGAAGGGAGATAAATTACCATGTCCTGTGGATGCTAATGGTAAATTCACTGCTGAAGTCAAGGACTTTGCTGGCCAGTATGTCAAGGTATTCACAAAATTATGTTATATACATGTACAGTAATATGATAATCATGTACTTTATGACCTCCCCAACACAGTCATAGTCATGTCAACCATCCAATGGTCAAGTGTAAACCAACTAATGACTGACTAACAACAAATTGTTAGCAACGTGATAGTGAAGTGTTTGTCGTAAGTTGGCCAACTAATGGCTGACATCTGCATAGTTGGTCACAAAGTACATTTTTAATCACAGACTAACTGACCCATGCCATTACAGCGGCATAGCTAGGGGGTCCTATGGTGCCTGTGACCCACCCCCTTGGGTTCGAAAAAAACTGTGTGTAGTAAGAATAGGAATCAAACAATGCCAAAAAATCCACAAAACCTACCTCAGAATGCAGGTAATTACATGCAAAACCAAATTTCAAAAATTTCTAGGGATCATGCCCCAACCTCCCTTGGGGCAAGCCTGGTGCTCCTGTCAGGACCCCCCTTGGCAAAATTCTGCCTATGCCCCTGCATTACCTGACCATTCTAATGAAGTTCCTATTCCATGTTTTTCTCTTCTTGTTTAGGATGCTGACAAACACATCATCAAATGGTTGAAGCAGAACCAAAGACTTGTCCATCAGAGTACAGTCAAGCATAACTACCCATTCTGTTGGCGGTAAGACCACACGTTTTGACCCACAGATTCTGCATACAGTGACTCGGAGTCACTGACTCCTTAGTGGGAGTGGGAATCAAGCTTAAAGTTTAGCTAGGGAGACGTTGGGTACATACCATTCACATCAAACCATCTGGTTGGAAGTTTAAAAATAAACATAAAAATGGTATGCGCATCCACAGGAGAGACCGAAAAGAGTGGGAAAAGTGGATTGCCCCAGCCGATAGCCCACGTTTCCCAAAACCTTTCCTACAAAATGATGCATTCCATATGTTTTTCAACTGGAATTTCTGGTTTTTCGGTGTAAATGGTTACAAGCACTAAATTCACAAAGTTTCCTTCAGTCAGTACATGATTCCATTAAATATAGTTGCTGCGTTAAAATCATTGCTTGTATTAAGTTACCTTATTGACAGTTCGATTTATATAAGTCATGTTAGCCAGATATAATCAAGTGATGTCATGGTTTTATGGTTGATCTGGCTTTGTAACCTGGATAAACCTATTTTCAAGGTTAGTTTTCTGGAGGTATTTTTCTACAAATAGGAGTTGTGAGGCCCTTAATTAACAGTTCCTACAGTGATGTTAAAAAGTGGACATACTCCAAAAACTTGATTGTGTTTCCATTTCAGGTCTGATAGCCCTTTAATCTACAAAGCTGTGCCAGGCTGGTTTGTTCATGTAGAATCTATTGTTGACAAACTGTTGGCAAACAACCAAAAGTGTTACTGGTACGTGGACAATGAATGTTGGACTCAAAATTGCGACCGATACGGCCGCAAATGTGAATAAAACATTAGGTTTGCTGACTAAAAGTTGACAATCAGGTGCAGCTTAGCGACAGGATTTTATTGGCCAGTAAACCTTGTCATAATACTTTGGCGACTAACATTTGCTGTCTGGGTGGTGCCTAGATTTTACTGGTAGTCACGAAATAGTGATCAAGGATTGTTTTTACTTTCGAGGCCTGAAATTACGCTCTAAATATGCCTATTGCAGGAAACTTCGTTAGCGAATGAATTGAGCTCGTGATCCCATGGGAAATGTGTTGCGCATGCCATGGATGCTCGATGACAAGCTCTGATCTTCAAAACGCTGTTTTAGAAAGATCGATAGTCGATTGGAGGTGGGAAATACCGATCTCGTACAAGTGCCTTTAAATATATGAATTAACATTTTTTGGGCCACCCAGTACAACCACATTCGCTCCATTACGCAAACGTTTCATGTCAAGTCTCAAGTTTGTATTTTTTTATTTCCCGAAAACCTCAACATGCAACTTTTAGTCTTGAGAAGGAGAGCATATTTAAAAGTAACTAATGAGAACTTCATTTCCATGAAGCACGCAAGTTTATTTTTTTTGTACTTTATTCCTCTGGCTATACCAACACTGTGGGACTTTAGAAAGGACAGTATACTAGGAGGTACTGCTTGTACATAATCGCAAACAGTAAAAGATTAGACCATTTTCTCCGTTCTCTGCAAAAACACAACATGAAAACTCCGAATTTTACGTACACAAGAAAACGTGAACGTTTTTCGTTCGGCCTGAGTGGAACTCTATGATGATCATATTTTCGAAAATCTTGTTTTGAAAGGCAATTACAAGCAAATATAGGAGACTGCGGTAAACAGCGAATTTCGGGAGAGAACACTTTTCTACGTTCCGTTGGCACAGCCGTCGTCTTCCTGATTGCTTTATAATAAGGTCCCTAATATTCAGTTGAGGGCCAACTGTAAGATGACTCTGTTTTTGATCATAGGGTCTCGATAAATAAAGTGACTTGACATTTTATTCATATTCAAGGGTACCAGAGTTTGTGAAAGAGAAGCGATTCCACAACTGGCTTCAAAATGCACACGACTGGAACATCTCACGTAACCGTTACTGGGGAACACCCATCCCCCTGTGGGTCAGTGATGACTATGAAGAGGTCAGTTTCTGTATTAGAGCGGATTTCGATTGAGTGTCGAAAGCAATCCGCGATTGCTTTGGTTTTGTGTTTGCTCAGTTTTCCTATTGGCTGTGGAAAATGTTTTGTGATTATCAGCCAATCCAGTACTAAACTAAAACCAAACGTGTTTTGGTCCATCACGATCCACGATTGCGTTTACTTTTGCTCGTGATTGGTTCAAGTAAAACCAATTGTGAATTACTTCAGTTCGTGATTGGCTCATTGTGTTTTTACTTGCTCCCGTGATTGGTTCTGTGATTTCTTTGGTTTTGGTTTTACGACACTCAATAGGCAATATTCGTATTCTCACGGACGAGCTGGAACGAGCACTCAATGGAGGCTTATGCGGGGGAATCTTTTCTAATGCTAAATAGTTTTTAGCGAATTCCCCCGCACGAGCCTCCATTGAGTGTTCGTTCCAGCTCGTCCGTGAGAATACGAATATTGCCTATTGAAAACTGCTCTATTAATAAAGTTTTATTTCATATAGAGAAGATTTCGTATGAGTGGGACAAACTGGCATGTCCGTAGCGTTACCGTAATCGTACTGTAACTTACTGTATCGTAACTCTTTAATTTGATTGGAATAACAGGTCGGACAAAACCAATAGGGAAACCAATTCAATGTCACAGCATGCCGTAAGGTAACCGTGCCGTAGTCAGTGCCGTAGTTTGTCCCACTCGTACGAAATATGCTCTAATTTAGGTCATGTTTACACGGCATACCGGATATGTTTTGTGCCGGAACGAAAACCATAACGGATAGGCCTCCTGTTCACACTTGAAACGCTGGTTCGGTGCGATTTTTTTGGCCGGAGCGATGTTGTGCCACTACGATCTTGAAAGTGAGATTCTTTGTAACGGATAGGGTTTTGTGCCGACTTGCTCTGTGTCTGTTCACACTATAGGTCCGGCACAAAAACTTATCGGGTATAGTAACATGGGCTTATTCTTTTCCTAGCATACATGGATCAATCCCGGTTTTTGGGAAACTACCCACCCACCCCTCCCTTGGATATGCATCATTCTATTAATGATAACCATAAAGGTTAGGGTGAAGTGTGGGGGAGGGGTGGGGGGATTGATCCGCATACATTGTATTTGGTTTTGCAATATGGAACAGCAACTGAAGTAAAACCCAGTTCCAAAATATCTGGTTAGTAATACCATAACACTGGTATAATCAACTAGGAATGTTAACTGCTGTGGGAAGAGAGAAGCAGCGTTAGCCCATTGCGAGAGTGAAAGAGGGAATTGTGGGTAATGGTTTATAAAGTGTCGAGTATATGATTACCGCTGAGGAAAAATGTACTCTGATCAAGAATGAAATTAAGTATGTGAGCAAAACCATATTCTCTGCCAATGATTGACACCTCCTCCAGGGAGTAGCAACTGTTCCCCATCTCCAAAGTCGTAAGCATTGATGCATTCAAAATGGTTGACACTCGGCAACGAGAAAGTAATACAGTAACGCTCGAAACCTGTATTCTGATTGCAGCCATTATATTGTAGCTCTATTGTTTTTGTACTGCACGTTCAAAAGGTTAGGGTGTTTGGTATTGTTGGGTAAGCCAATGCTGTGGCTCGTTCTAAAGGTTAGGGTGTTTGGTATTGTTGGGTAAGCCAATGCTGTGGCTCGTTCTAAAGGTTAGGGTGTTTGGTATTGTTGGGTAAGCCAATGCTGTGGCTCGTTTCGAGCGGTACCTCCAACGAGAGGTGTGCAAGGAAGACGATAAATATAAACTTACTGCGAGAAGCAGGGCTAGGGGGAGATTTTCAAAAAACAGGTGCAAATTATCGCAAAATAGCCCTGTATAAAATTGAATTGTAGAATTAATTTATTACCACCTACTATCGGACAGAACGAATTCTCAGACACGCATGTAAACAAATAAATATCTCCCTAGAGGAGGCACACAAAAACGTTCTCACACCTGTCCGAGACTCTTTACTTTAATGTATTAACACCTACTATCGGACAGTGTATAACTTGTCCTCGCTTCGTTTTGGTGTGTGTTGAACTTCACCATTCTGTCATTAGGTCGTCTGTGTCGGCTCCATAGATGAGCTTGCCGAACTGTCTGGAGTGCGTTTGACAGATCTTCACAGAGAAAAGTAAGACTGATTTGAGTATTTTGTGTGTTAATATACGACTCTGTGGCACTGATCGGAGCTCGGGATTTTTTTGTAACTGGTTACATCTGAAAGAGTTTCTTACTAGAAAACGCGTGCAGAACCAGTAATTAATATGCCAACTTCGTGCAAGTACAAAATCTAAGCAGGTGATTGGCTAATGACATGCAGTGCTTTATTGGTGAACACTCATGCAGTATTCATTATTTTCATTAAATATTGCATGTTTTCCTGAAGGCGTTTTGTCAATATTTTTGGATCGGCTGGATCGGATCTTGATTATCTACGATCGTTTCACTGTAGGTGTAGCTACATATGTAGGCCAGATCAGGCCCTCTGCCACTCCATCTCTCACAGTTAGTTTCTTTCTTTAATACCTTCTAGTGTTGATAAAGTTACTATCCCGTCCAAGACTGGCCGAGGGGTCCTGAGGAGAGTATCAGAGGTGTTTGACTGCTGGTTTGAAAGTGGCAGGTATTGCATTTCTATAAAGTATTATTATATTGCGAAGTCATTTCGCGAGCTATGATTGACCAATGTGCGGTCCATAACTTTCCGTACGGACCTTCCGCCCACTTCCGGACTCAGAAAATAAAGAAGCCATAATAAAGATGTTAACCTCGTTTGCTCGGTTCTTACCGCGACACTGAATGATTTATATCGTGCAAACAAGTTAAAGAGAACCCCTAACATTGGGTCTAAATTGCGTCTTAGAATGTTGAATTTATTAATGTGTCATTCTGTAGAAAATAAGTCCTTGAAAAGTGTGGATTGTCATTGAAAAGCCCTTTAAAAAATCCTTGAAGAAAACGTTCTGAATTCTGTATGAACCATGTGGTGTGTCGGCCGGCCATGATGTTATTCTGCTCACAGATTCTTTCTCTTGTTCCCCAAGTATGCCATACGCCCAGGTTCATTACCCATTCGAAAGGAAAGATGAGTTTGAGAAGACCTTCCCTGCAGATTTTATCGCTGAGGGTATTGATCAGACCAGAGGATGGTATGTACATTGTATGTACTATGGCTGCTTTCAAGTGTTTTTGATTTCCCTGTTTTACTTATTCGGTGTTCAGTTTCTCCATTTGTTAATGCGGAAGTCTGGCGAGACTGGTTTTAATCAACTAAAAGTTGATAGGAGTTTGCAAACCCCCATGGGTAGCGTAGCGTCAACCAAGCTAACGCCCGAAGGTAGCGCTGAAGGGTTAACGAGAATAACCGTTAGGTAGGCCCAGGGCTCAAAATGAAAAACGCAACCTGACCTGCAATTTGTATTTTGAACTGCCAAAAAAGAGACGAGTAATCGAAATCATAGGAGGCATTCGTTGGAACTTGCTGTGATTTATCCCTTAACACGGGCAAGCCACACCACTTTCCCCAAAACAAGATATCTTAAGGTGCATATGAGCCCAGCCAGTTATCATTGGTTTAAAAGTCAAAGTAGGAAACAAAATGCCCGACATAGAAAACAAAATTATTAGCGTCGGCCATTTTCGAATATCAATGACGTCATTTAAGTCAAAGCCAATTCTAGTTCATTTTGCTCTGTTCGTATGTCAGTTCCACTTATTAAAATATATTTCAATAAGAT
Source organism: Actinernus sp. WN-2022 (assembly GCA_030867875.1). Lineage (NCBI taxonomy): Eukaryota > Metazoa > Cnidaria > Anthozoa > Actiniaria > Actinernidae > Actinernus > Actinernus sp. WN-2022. The sequence continues at coordinate 33,847,911 of JAOWCC010001751.1, read as the reverse complement.
TGCAAGGATCACATGTCTGACGCCTGTAAAACAACTGATAAAGTAAACACATTCAATGTTATGCATAATTTGACGTAAATGACATTACGGATTTGTAGTGCATTTTAAATCGTCCAGGAATGGTTGGACGATTTAAGGCACTTTACTGCACCTGAATCAACGATTTCTGGATAGGGCGCATAACAGTAGTCATCTCCCTACTAAAATCTGGTGATGAACTTTATTGTAGTGTCATTCTTTTGATAGACCACCCATAGTTGACAGTATTTCAGGGGCTGTGTCACGGTGGGAGGTCTTATATTTGTTCCTGGCCGGACACAGTTATTATCAGCGATTCTCTTATGAATGGACGAACCTCGTGCACATGTGGGATGGTTAAAAGCAAGTATGCAAAAATGACTAACCAGCAGTGTATAGACGCAGACTACAAGGAAACCATTGTGTATCATTTCAATGAAGCATCAAGGGAGTGATGTTTGTAGCCAGTTACCAGGGAGACAACAATCCACCGTACAGAAAAAGATGGCGGCTTGTACATTTACCCATAATCCTTTGCGTGCGAAAAACTTTAAATCCGTTATAAAATCGCGGTAGAGAGGTTTTAAATCTTAAAAACAAGCCAGTACAAATGCTGTTGCCAATCCACTGTTATTGAAGAGAATAGATGATTTCTACGTATTATTTTGACCGTGTTAGGTTCGCAAGGAATTGTGGTCAAATGTACAACCGCCATTTTTTCGGATTGTAAATCGATTGAAGCATGCGCAACACTATGACATGGCCCCTTTAAGCTCGTCAAACTAGCCATTCCCTTCCCTCTTCTCCCCTGCCCTCCCCCCATAAGATGTACATGTATCTTCACAGTTAACGTGCTGCTAGATGTACAATCCGATGATTAGTGTCAGTCCCAAGCTGAACACAGGTAGTCCACTCATCTGGGACACATCTAACATACATCCTTTGCCAACCATGTGATCTTGTTGACTAGGTTCTACACGCTGCTGGTAATCTCCACAGCATTGTTCGACAAGCCTCCTTTCAAGAACCTCATTGTCAATGGACTAGTACTGGCCGCGTAAGTAACGCGTTAATATAAACGATAAACAAGGACGCTCACAGCTAGCCAGTGAAATGCACGGCTGTTCAACGGTTAGTATTAGGTCAAGAGTACTGTGCAATTGGATCGAGCACACTTCCGTGTGAATGGGAAAGAAATACGGCAAGACTGTAGCTTGTACAGTTAGAGGATTTCGTATGAGTAATTTGATTGGATTACAAGGAAAAGGAAAACAAAGGGGAAACCATTTCAATGCCACGCGATGCCATACAGTAACCGTGCCGTAAGCTATTGCTGTAACCTGCCTACTCATTCGTAATCTACTCTAATGCACTGTTCCTACTTAAACAGGGGGATCGTGTCAGTTGTACGCCTTCGTTTGTTGGGTTTTGTTTCCCTCGTGAGATGAGCGTTGCAGATTTAGCCTCCGTAGTATAGGGTACATTCAGACTTGTAAAGGGAGTGAACTATACAGTAACTAGCCTGCGAATACAGCCGTCTCGCATCGGAAACCACAGTCAAAATGTGGCCCCCGAGAGAGACGTCTGCGTCTTGAGACAGAAAATTCCATAGTGATGACGTTTCGCGGACAGGTTCTGGTCATGTCATTTGATTGGCTAGTATGCCTAATTATCATATAAAAGCCAATCAAATGACATGACCAGAACCTGTCCGCGAAACGTCATCAGTATGGAATTTTCTGTCTCAAGACGCAGACGTCTCTCTCGGGGCCACATTTTGACTGTGGTTCCCGATGCGAGACGGCTGTATTCGCAGGCTATACAGTAACAGGAAGTCCGTGTATAATGCTTTTGATCATCATAACGCTAGTATTATTTGCACTGTAAGTCGCCGTCCTTTTATGGTGCTTTTTAGACATATTATTTACTATGTTTGCCTATCTAGTGATGGAACCAAGATGAGCAAGAGAAAAAAGAATTACCCAGATCCCATGGATATCGTCAACAAACACGGCTCCGACGCACTCAGGTATGAGCCAGTCAGCGATGAGGACAGACAGGTCTTGGACAGGAATGATTTGGTAAAACAATGTCGCTCTCGTTCAGTAAATGGTTAGACTTTCGTCATCTCGGTTAAAGATGTCAAGATTCTTACGATACACTTAATTCACACGGCGACCATTTTGAATCCCAGGAGAATACCGTTGGTTATTTCCCACACAAAGTCGTCCTGAAACTCTTCAATGAGAGGCTGCGTGCGCAACATGTATTGTGTCGAGTAAAGATGGACGCCGCGTGAATAAAGCCCCAGGCCAACGGTTTCAGCATCGGCACAACATCGGCACAACATCGGCACAACATCGGTACAACATTGGTACAACATTGGTACAACATCGGTACAACATCAGTTAAACATTGATTCAACATCGGTGCAACATCGGTGCAACATCGGTGCAACATCGGTACAACATCGGTACAACATTATTACAGCATTGGTACAACACTGGTACAACACTGGTACAACATCGGTACAACATCGTTACAACTTCTTGAAATCCGATGTTGAAACCGTTTGACATGGCCTTCCAACATTGTTAAAAGATGCTGAAAGCATGTTGAATGCATTCAACATCTCTCCAACATTTAATTAACTTCTATTGTACTCGGAAATGTTGAATAATGTTGAAACCGTTTGACTGCAGATGGTCATGCGTACCTATGGCAGCAGGGTGGACGAGAGCATTCTGGTACTTATTCCTAGGTCTCTCGCAACGTACATGTATTTACCCAACTTATTGAATCGATGTTGAAACTGTTTGACACCCATGCTTTCAACATCCCTCGACATGATGCAACAAATGATGGATCGATGTTGAAACCATTTGACCAAGATTTAAAGCGGTATAGACATGGTGTTTTGCCTCCTCCTCCGCCTGCTTCTCCTTCTCCTTGCTTCTCCTTCTCCTTGCTTCTGCTCCTCCTGCACCTCCTCCTGCTCCTCCCCCTCCTGCTCCTCCTCCTCCTGCTCCTCCCCCTCCTGCTCCTTATCCTCCTCCGCCTCATCTTCTGCCTGCTTCTCCTTGCTTCTGCTCCTCCTGCACCTGCTCCTGCTCCTCCTCCTCCTGCTCCTCCCCCTCCTGCTCATCATCCTCCACCTGCTCCTCCTTCTCCTTGCTTCTGCTCCTCCTGCACCTGCTCCTGCTCCTCCCCCTCCTGCTCCTAATCCTCCGCCTGCTCCTCCTTATCCTTGCTTCTGCTCCTCCTGTACCTCCTCCTGCTCCTCCTTGCTCCTGCTCCTCCCCCTCCTGCTCCTCATCCTCCTCCGCCTGCTCCTCATCCTCCTCCTGCTCCTGCTCCTCCTCCTCCTCCTTCTCCTTGCTTCTTCTCCTTGCTTCTGCTCCTGCTCCTCCTTGCTCCTGCTCCTCCTTGCTCCTCCTCCTGCTCCTTCTCCTTCTCTTCTCTTTCAACTTCTCTTGCCTCTAAATTCCCGTATAGTAAGAAGGTACCGAGTGTATCGGCATGGGTCGCGTTATTTAGTGTTTTCTTCCTTGCATAATTATCCTGTTTTCTTTCTAATATTGTTTGTGTTCGTGATAGACTCTACCTGATCAACTCTCCAGTCGTGAGGGCTGAAACGCTCAAGTTTCAAGAGCGGGGCGTCAAGGACGTGGTGAAGGACGTGTTCCTGCCCTGGTACAACGCATACCGCTTCCTCAGTCAGAGCATTGACCAACTGCAGAGGGTGAGTATTTTGTACCTGTCATGTCGTGATGATCACTGATAAGTAGTACAGCATGATGAATTAGGACCAGAAAATCTCTTGTAGGATTCTTCTCTCTTGTAGTTAAGTTGAACCTTTTCAGTGTTCTGATGCTTTCAGTAGCGGTTTTTCTGTTTTTTTTTTTTTTTTTTTTTTTTTGTGGTTTGGTTTGGGGGGGACTTTGGGTACCTGTTGTGCGCGGTTAGCATGATAGGGATTTGAAACAAGGGCCTGCTTGCTACAGGAAACCCAAAATATAACTTACGAAAAATACACTCGGAAGGGCCGCCCACCACACCGCGGCAAAACCTCACGCGCATGCGCTTTTGGTGAGCACAGCGCAACAAGCGTCGTGCCAGTTTCCACGCAAACTGAAAGAAAACGATGGCCCCTGTTTTTAGGTGCGAAATGTTTCATCAAAAACAACAAAACTACTTTGACGCATAGCCTAAAACTTAAGGATAGAGTTAATTTCTAATATTATTTACTAGAACAGCTTAAAGTGCCTATGAAGTGAAAAAATCGACCCTGTTTTTATTTTATTTTATTAAACTTTAGTCTTCCCTAAGTCATATTGTGCAATTAAAAATAAATTTGGAGATCGCGAACATTTTTTTATTTCCTGTCGAAGTCAGGCATAATTGTCAAAATCATGCGACAATTTTTATGCCGTTAATGACATACTAATTACATGCATGACGTCAGTTGCTTTGCACATTTATATTCACAAAAGTAAAAATAAGGCCGACGGCAAGGCTTCTTTGAGAAAAAAACGTGACAGTTGGCAAGGCTCCTTAAGTAATACATATTTAGAATAAAAATTAGACAAAAAAACGAACTGTATTTTGTTTTATTTACGAAGACAAATATTAATGTGCAAACCACCACGTCACGCATGTAATTAGCATGTCATTAACGGCATAAAAAGTGTCGCATGATTTTGACAATTATGCCTGACTTCGACAGGAAATAAAAAAATGTTCACGATCTCCAAATTTATTTTTAATTGTACAGATGACTTAGGGAATACTAAAATTTAATAAAATAAAATAAAAACAGGGTCGATTTTTTCACTTCATAGACACTAAGTCCTCGGTACATTTTCCAAACCTGTATGTGACTGTTTCAGGATCATGTGCATTTGTACAATTCCTTTGCTTATTTGACGGACAGGTAGATGCTAAAGTGCCTTGTTGAACTGTAAGATATTTCTTGATTTGAGTGGTGTGTCTGAGTTATAGAGGTTTCTATTTCCAATATGCTAATTATATTGGATTTTAATGATACAATATTTGGGCACTTTAAACAATAGGTGGTTCTCCAGTTGAAACAAAATACTTGAACATTGCGTATGATCTTGAGCCTCCGTTCTTGTCGACCAGCGGAGCATAACGTTTTACCGGTTCGTATTATATATGGTCTAGGCTAAACTGCAGAATACCCCGCAAATACTTCCTCCCTACGAAATATCACTTAAAAACTGTGCTAAATTCTCGAGTGCTATTGACTCGTAGCCCATTCTGGCTGCGGGTCTAATTGTTAAATAGAAGATATAATAATAATAATAGACCATATATGAAGTACGTACCGCTTTACCGCGGTGTGGCCGCCAGCAGTCTACAGCCAAGAAGAAAAGCACTTCGATCGAGCCCAGAGCTGGTTACAGCTTGAATACGATAAAAGAGTGTTAAAAGAAAAAAATCGTCGTTAGTAAACAGTGACTTGACGACTGGCCGAACTCGGAAAATAGAACTTGTCTAATCTTATTACATGTATTAAGGGCCTATAAGACTTTAGTAATAAAGTGTTTTTTTCCCTCCAACAGACTCACAAGGTAAAGTTCTCGTACGAGGAGTCCAAGACAGTGACTCTGAATAACATCATGGACAAATGGATCCTGTCCTTCACACAGAGCTTGGTGAAGTTCGTACATCAAGAGATGGCAGGTTCGTAGCATCCGAAAAAGGAAAAACTTTTTTTCTCATTTACACGTTACTAGTCTTAACAATTATATGTTAATTACTTCACCCAGAAAGACCCTCCCACAAATGAATATTCTAAATATTGAAAGGAAAAAGAACATTAAATATTTAGGAATATACTTAGATGAATACCTCAATTGGAAAAGTCAAATCACCCATATCAATAACAAGATAGCCAAAAATGTAGGAATTTTCTACAAATTACGGAATTACCTCAGTCTGCAAATGCTAAAACAACTTTATTATACACTTATATATCCCTATTTAAACTATGGGTCCATCAGCTTGGGAAACACATACCCAACCAACTTAACAAAAATATGTACTAAACAAAATAAATGCATTCGAAGTATCTTTTTTGCCAACAACAGAGAATCTGCTTCTCCTTATTACCAAATTCTGAGCATTTTAAAATTTGAAAATATTGTTAAGTTGAACATCTGTACCTTAACACATAAACTATACAAAAATCCATCTGATATCCCCTCCGTGTTTCACGATTTCCTAATACCCGTAACAAATGTACATAATTACAATACCAGGTATGCAGCTAGGAAAAATTTCTACCCCCCTAAAATTAGAACCAACTTAGGTAAATTTACTTTTAAATACACTGCTACGAAAATTTGGGAAACTATACCTACTAGCCTAAAGCACCTAACAAAAACAAACAATTTCAAAAAACAATATAAAGTTTACCTGCTTAATCATCAAATTTAAGAGCACCATTTTACTTTGTTTATAAACCTCACAATAACTATTTCTCCTCCTAATCCTCTCTTTCTTTTTCTTTTTTTTCTCCTTATTTTTTCTTTCGTTTTCTCATATTGTAGTTCCTCTCAAGCTCAATTTATTACTCTAATCAATACTTTATTTAATATATTCTATGTATTACGCTCAGTTATTCAATTATTATTTGTATGTAAGCAGTGGCCAACTCGAAAGCTTTTAGCTACTTTGACCACTGTACACTTGAATCTTTTAATTTATTCCATGTACTTATTTTGTTTATACATTTTTATCTACTCTCCTTATTGTAAACATTATAAATAGTGTGAAATAAACTTGAAAAAAATACTTAAAACTTGGGCAAAAGTCGTTTGATATAGAAAATGTTGAGAACTCAAAAGAAATTTACAAATGTTTAATTGGTGCGAAGTTTAAGTCACCTACCTCCCAAATAAATATTATAAATCGATTAAAGCCTGAGAGCCCATTAAGTTGGGAAGAGATTTATAGGCGTATATATTCAACAACGATTGATTCTTATTCACGATATTTTCAATATAGAATTTTGAACAACTGCCTTTATCTTAATTTCGATTTATTTCGTTTTAAATTAATTGAGTGTTCACGTTGCTCTTTTTGTTTAATTAACCAAGAAACAATAGATCATTTATTTGTAGAATGTATAGAGGCCAAAAATTTATATTTTGAATTACGAACTTGGTTAGGAAAGCACGATATAAATCTACCACCATCGAATCTTGTAAATATCATATTAGGGGTAAACGAACAGCCACAAAACTTTATTATCTTAATGTATAAATTAGCTTTATATAAAGCAAGAGAGAAAAGAAAAATCCCTACATTAGCTCTATTTATAAACTCTTTAGTGTATTTTGAGAAAATTGAATCCAACGTAGCAAAATCAAGGAACAAAACCCTGGAACACCTTAAGAAATGGGAAAAACTGTTAATTGCAATTAGACATTTTTCTGAATAGGAATAGCTGGCTTAGAGTATTTTCTTTTCTCTTTTTTTTCTTTTTTTTTTCCTTTGTCTCTTTGTCGTATAAATTTTGTGTAATGTAATTTAGTAATTAGAAATGTTTACAATAAAAAAAAAGTTAAAAAAAAAAAAAAAAAAAAAAAAAAAAAAAAAAAAAACTTGAACTTGAACTTGAACTTTAGTTTACTTTAATTGTATTTTCGTTCTTGATATATTTGTTTGTCTTTTCTCGGTCGTTTTGCTGTATTTCAGCTTTTCATTTGGGGTTTTGTCAGGGGCGTAGGTAGGATTTTGCCAACGGGGTGCCACGACACGAGCGCCCTCTAGGGGGATGGGGGAATGATACCGGGGGAATGATACCTCGGGAATATTTGAAATGTAATTTTCCTGCATTCTGAGCCCACTTTCTGGACCAACAGTCGTCTACTATAAAGCCATATCTGTATATGTTTCATCATGTTTGGCATTTGATTCCTATTCATTCTATCCACATTTGTTTTTCGAACCCAAGGGGGGAGGTCACAGGTGCCCTAAGACTCCCTTAGCTATGCCCCGGTTTGTTTAATAAATTATGTTGAGCATTGTTTTAGATATTGCGCTAAAACATACGAGAATAACACTGAAGATACGGTAGAAAGATGCGAAATTCAACTCACCAAGTCACAGTAGGAAGCGAAACTAAGCTTCAAACTCAAATTCAAAACACGCATCTATACGCGAACCTGTGTAGGCCTTCTAGCGTGCTCATACCAAGTGATACACTAAACAAAACAAAAAGAGGATCGTAGGTACTAGGAGAGTCGAGGAAATGAGGAGAGAAGAGGGGGAGGTCGTAGATCAGTAATGGTAACGTGAGTCTTCCTAATAAACAGCATGAGACCATGTCTGAAACCAAGAGAGCATAAGTTAAGAGAGGATCTCCTAATGTCTAATATTTTTAGTAACCGGAAGCAGCTGAAGGAAGTGCACGAGCGCGTGACAACAATCTCATGGTGCATGGTAAAGTGTAAACAAATGAAAATAGAGGTTATTGAGATAAACTGTATTGACAATTTTCGTTTTGGGGGTCTCAGATGATACTTCTTCAACTTTTTCGCCTTTACAAATTTCAGCCTGAAAAGAGCCCATTGTAACATTTTAAAAACTTTGGCCGTCAAGACAAAACCCGTCCCCCGGTGTTGCTCGTCGGTAAAATATTTTCGCACTTTCCTATTTGCTGTTGCACGCGCACACTTTCTTCGCCTGCTCCCGGTTATTTAAAACAGATTTAATTAGACATTATCATCGCACAAGAGCGCATAACAAGATTTCCTCTCTTGTTTCTCTTGCTGAAACATCCAATGGTTTGTTTGCCAGCGTACCGTCTGTACACGGTGGTTCCTCGGCTGGTGAAGTTCATTGAATACCTGACTAACTGGTATGTCCGGTTCAATAGGAAAAGACTCAAGGTGAGCGTCATTCCATAACCCCCCCCAAATTGACCCTTGTTTTAACACGATAGTGTATTAGTCAAATTAAACAATAAGAATCCCAGTCGATGAGGAGACAAATCGACTGGTTATTTACAAACGTGGTAGAACGCACGGGGAATCGAACTCAGGCTCCCTGGATTGCGGGTCCACCATGTTAAACGCCGTCTCCAACATTTTATACCTGAAGCTGCATTGCAAGTTCAATCTCGAGGCATCTAGCAGCAGTTTAAGACGGAAAGTCGCTACAAAATAGGCTACTTCCCCGGCCATGTGGTCACAATATGGTTTTTGTTTGCATTTTTAGTGGCAGCAATTCTTAATTCTTTCTCACTCATTTTGTTAGTCGTAACCAATGACGGCGTCACGCTGATATACCCCAACCTATTTTGTCCCCACAAATTTGCAACAACTCAGTCCACTGATAAAACAGTGTCATCCGAATACCGACACGGGTAAATGATTTCTCAAACGAAAGATGTTAATTTTTCCATGATGCAGTTGGAACCCCTTGAAGTTTCATGCGTGTATAGTAAGTTTAGTTTTAAGTGTAAAATAACTATATTATCATATGGTTAGGTGATTTCGTGAGCTATTATTGGTCAGTTTGCGGTCCATAACTTACAGTACTGACCGGGTCCATAACTTACGGTACGGACCGGGTTCATAACATAACTTACGGTACGGACCGGTCTATAACTTACAGTACTGACCGGGTCCATAACTTACTATATTATCATATGGTTAGGTGATTTCGTGAGCTATGATTGGTCAGTTTGCGGTCCATAACTTACCGAACGGACCACAAATTTGAAGCAAAGCTGGTTTTGAATACTTTGCACTTGGACCATGAAGCAGGAGGAAAACTGGGTCCATAACTTACGGTACGGACCGGGTCCATAACTTACGGTACAGACCGATCCATAACTTACGGTACTGACCGGGTCCATAACTTACGGTACTGACCGGGTCCATTACTTAGGTACTGACCGGGTCCACACCTTACGGTATTGACCGGGTCCATACCTTACGGTATTGACCGGGTCCATAACTTACGGTACGGACCCAGGTCCATAACTTACGGTACTGACCGGTCCATAACTTACAGTACGGACTTTGCGTTCGTGTAAGTAATGCTCCGGCTAAGAACAGGAGCACTTAATGGCAAGGAATGTAAAAAGGTGTTCATTTTCTGTTCTTCTTTCTCATAATTTTATTGGTTGATAGTCGTACAGTTCAATTGAAAACCAGCAATATATTTTCATTAGATAATTTTTGATGTTGCAATTTAGTTTTGATCAAACTACTTGTGGTCTGATTTAAAAGTAAATAGTTACTGCGGAACGTTCCAGTAAAAATTGTGGATTCAAATCTCTTTTGTGTCTCCCTTTCCAATTGGCTGGATGGCGATTTCTTTCAGTTTTTACAGCAAAAATGACCAACAGCGTACAGTTTCCTTTATTTTTAGTTTATAACTAAGACAGCACTTAAAGGGTAAGCACTTAAGGGATATTCAAGCAAAATCGTTATTGGGAATTGCTCATTGCTGCACCCTATTGTCTTTTGCTCCTGTTCTTTGGCGAACCATTACTTAATAAGTGTGTACTGCTAGCCAGCTGATGTGAGTCTTCTGATGTTCAGGGAGACCAAGGGTACGAGGACGCGCTGCAGGCCATCCAGACGCTGTTCAGTGTAGTGCTTACCATCACCAAACTCATGGTAAGTAATGGTAGTTAAAATACACTGGAAAAAACTCTGAATTTCTAACGGGACCTGTAACAACCATGGGGGCCAGGTTTAGCCAGAAACCACAGATGGAACGGGAATTTAGCGTGTTGGTTTTTGTGGAGGGGGGAAAACCGGAGAACCTGGAGAACAACACTCGGAACAAGTGCGAGATACCAACAAACTCAACTAACACATAGCGTCGCGTCTGGGGATCGAACCTGGGCCACAGAGGTGAGAGGCGAAGCGTTTAGCCACTGCACCACCCCGACTCGGGCTGTTCTTTTCATGGTGTTGGGCATGTTGAGTCAATAGACGATGGATGGCTTTTAATTGGCTGCAAACAGTCCCCTCCCCCAATGCTTGATTGAAATGATATTTTCCTTGAAGTCTACGTCCCACATGGTTCGTCAGTTCGTATGACAATCACTGGTAATAACGGTGTCCGGTCCGTACTGCAAATATGAAGGCATCTAACCACGACACGGCCCCTTTAACACAAAAACGGTAACAGAATGCCTCGGAATCACGCATATCACATCGGCAGAAAGTTAACCAAATACACACTCGGAAGTATGAGCCAGGGTGGCGCAGTGGTTAAGCGCTTCGCCTCTCACCTCTGTGGCCCGGGTTCGTTTCCCGGACGCGGCGCCATATGTGAGTAGAGTTTGTTGGTATCTCGCCCTTGCTCCGAGGTTTTTGTTCCGGTTTCTCCGGTTTTCCTCCCTCCAAAAAAAACCAACGCGATAAATTCCAATTCAATCTGTGCTTTAGCCGGGTCCTGACTTTGATCAACCCCAATGGTTGTTTCAGTTCCGTTAGAAATTCAGATGACGTGATGGCCAGAACAATGTTTAATTTTAGTTTAAAACTTGATTGGCTGATAATTACAAAACATTTTTCACAGCCAACAGAAAAGCAAGCGCAAAACCAAAGCAATCAGAAATTACATCTACTTTCAACACTCATCGAAAACCATTCTAATGGTTATTACTAGTGTGTTGTCTGTCTTTATGGACTTTATAGAACAGATTATGATTGTGCTCTAGTTGTACGTATCTTGGTATCTCTATTTGTCTGTCTGCTTGTTGGTTTATTCCTATGTCCGACTATATGTCTGTCAAACCGCTTTTTTGTCTGTCCGTTTTCCGGTCTGTCTGATATGGCTGCTTGTCAGTCTGTTAGTCTGTATATCTGTCTCTCAGTCTGTTAGTCTGTATATCTGTATATTTGTCTCTCAGTCTGTTAGTCTGTATATCTCTATTTGTCTCTCAGTCTGTTAGTCTGTATATCTGTATATTTGTCTCTCAGTCTGTTAGTCTGTATATGTCTATTTGTCTCTCAGTCTGTTAGTCTGTATATCTCTATTTGTCTCTCAGTCTGTTAGTCTGTATATCTGTCTATTTGTCTCTCAGTCTGTTAGTCTGTATATCTCTATTTGTCTCTCAGTCTGTTAGTCTGTATATCTCTATTTGTCTCTTAGTCTGTTAGTCTGTATATCTGTATATTTGTCTCTCAGTCTGTTAGTCTGTATATCTGTCTATTTGTCTCTCAGTCTGTTAGTTAGACTTGCTCCAAGTCGAACTCGCTGAGTCACTTGGTAAGCGATTACTGGGTCAAAAAGCGAGTGCGAGAATCGAAGCGAGAGGCGAGTTCGACTTGTTTCACTTGCAGGAAATTGAATCGGGGATTATGTTTTGGCGCGAAAACACATTTCAGGGGCGGAGCTAGCCTCCGATGCAGACGTCTTGTGTGGTTAGTTTCCCTCCCTCCCACACCAACGTCTGCGAACTCGAGCCACATTTTGTGTTCCGTGACTTACGGATTGTTTATTTTGACCAATCAATTTGCTAGTTAGGGTTTTCCCATAGCCCAAACATTAATTAATTACTTCGTGGACCGTGGGAACACAAACATTTGATTGGCTGATTATTTCGACTTCCATTTTTGCACGTGCAGCACGTGCAGCACCACAGCCTAGACAACAGAAAATATAAACTTCAAAACGCTCAGAGGTTACCAAGTGGTAAAAAAAAACATTTCAGTGCATAAAATGTGGACTTTGGCTATGGATTTTGAAGCTTCCGAATATCTCTAAAAGAAAGATCTGCACGTCATTCCCGTTGCCACAAAAAAAAACTCTGCTTTGGTGGCAAGAATACTCAGTTCAGCGACTTGTAGGGAATCTATTCATATCGACGAGCTGTGCATTTTAATGAGCTCCCGGAAAATGAGAGCTCTTCTCTGATTGGCTGAACAAAAAAACCGGCTTGAGTTCGCAGACACAAGACGTCTGCATCGGAGGCTAGGGCGGAGCTTACATTTCGCGCCTTTGACAATCTCTTTCTGAGGACTAACTTGACACGTCAACATACAATGCCTGAAGAATTGACGCTTTGTGATTGGGCAAACCTTAGTACGTCATAAGCCACGCCTCCGGTTGAAAAATCAACCGGTAAATTTGGCGCGCTGCAAGTGGGAAAAGTCCTTCGTGCGGGGGGCTAAGAAGGACTTTGAGAAAGTCTATCTGTTAGTCTGTATATCTGTCTATTTGTCTCTCAGTCTGTATATCTCTATTTGTCTCTCAGTCTGTTAGTCTGTATATCTCTATTTATCTCTCAGTCTGTTAGTCTGTATATCTGTCTATTTGTCTCTCAGTCTGTTAGTCTGTATATCTGTCTATTTGTCTCTGAGTCTGTTAGTCTGTATATCTGTCTATTTGTGTCTCTCAGTCTGTTAGTCTGTATATCTGTCTATTTGTCTCTCAGTCTGTTAGTCTGTATATCTGTCTATTTGTCTCTCAGTCTGTTAGTCTGTATATCTGTCTATTTGTCTCTCAGTCTGTGTGTATGCATCTGTCTCTGTGCATAATTGAACATATA